>VDFB02256132.1:132709214-133194603 GCA_007258455.2 Sequoia sempervirens | reverse complement strand
TTTCCGACCACGGCCTTCTCAGTCTACCATTAGTCTGCGATAGCCCTAATGCATAGATGAGGTATCCAAAATTATCTTATGTTTTTTTACTACCCATCCCCCTAAGTTCTATTATTAGGTTTTCACTTGTTAATCTACTCTTACGTGGGTTATCTTAAGCCCTTCCTCCTTTTGAGGCACCAGCCCCCACAAAGAGCCACTCTCCCTAAAACCCCAAACATAACAAAATAAACCAAGCGTTGAACCATAGAGAACGAGACATTAAAACACAACCAATGACATGCGAGGCATTACACATCTCGCTAAAACACAAAACCAGAGTCTCAACATAACCCCACACAACCCTTTCAAAACTACTTATATCAATGTCTGGCAATATCAAGAGCACCAAAAACAAGGATAAACATCCAACAATAAAACATGCCTCTAGGATCCTAAGGATCTCAACATCCATAAATGGGTCCACAAATACAACACGGTTCCCACATTGAAAGAAAAACCAAAACCATAATCCAAATAACTCACAGAATTTTAAACTCAGAATAACATAACAATTTTATGCAACATTACACAATGTGTTTATACCATTTACTAACCTTCATTTCCCTTAGAATAATTTTGAACTACAAATCAAAGATTACTCTGACAAATAAAAATATTTTTTCTTTTTTTAATTAACCAATACCATTAAAATTCCTAATTTCACATTCATAAGCACAAGAATTCAGTAAATCTTTTACAATTATATATATATTTATAAATATATACAATATTTATACATATAATATTTTGTTATCATCATTATGTTATAATTATGCATTTAATACACAGATATATATGCATACATATATATAGATATAGATATATAAATTAAAATTAATTAATATAAAAAAAATGAATAAAAAAAAGAACTATTTTTATTTATATTACAAGGGGGAAACCCCATATAAAAGGGTTGTGTGTAGTCCAAGGACTGTCGCAGTTTTAAGGGAAGGTTGGGGGTGGGTACAGCCAGGCTGCCCCACTTCCCAGTGTGCATACCAATTCCAAACTTTCATGGGTTTGGCCCCATCCACTTGCAATCAAGGGTAATTTAAAATATGTAAAAAAGTAATATATATATATATATATATATATATATGTATATACATCTATACGATTGTATATATATATATATATATATCTACAGATAAAATTTATTTGAAAGGAAAACATTTTCATGCACATATGAGCACTGTATATTTGTATATATACATATATTATGTATATATATCAAATAAGGTAAAAAAAATCTTTTATGCAATAAATCCCTATGTAAATATACTCAACATATATATATATATATATCCATAAATCTATTTATTTTAAAAGGAGGATTGATTTTTCTTTCACAGCAAAATAATAAAGATGTAGAACATTTACAAAAAAAAAATTCAAAAGAATTTCTTCTATTTGTTTGCAACCTAGAAAAATTTTAAAACTCTAAAAGAATTTTCTTTCACAACAAGCCTATTTATTTATTTCAATTATTTTTTTTTTTTTTGAAATAGAAAACTAGAGAAATAAGGAAATGGAACCTAGAGTCCTGTGCGTGTTGAAACTTTGTTGAAGCTTTGCTTGATCCAAATGACCTTTTTGAAGAGCTCTCGTTACTTCTTCAGAGTTTCTCCACCTGATTCCCTTGATCAATCTTCTAACTAAAATTTACTTCAAAACAACTTCTCCTCTAAAACAATGAAAAACTAAATGAATTTCCTTGGAAGAAACCCCAGGAGAATTCAATTCTAAACTCAATATTTTGGTGCTTACGTCAATTTTCCTCATAGATAAAAATCTCACAAATATCTTATTAAATAAAAAATATCTCTTATTTTTGAAAGCTCAAAATCAAATTAAAAGAAATTTTCTAATTTTATTCCCAACTTTTCAAGCCAACCTCAACACTCATTGGTTATTTTTCATATTTTCTTTCTTTTATTGATTTTTTTCTATTTAACAATACTTTTCTTTTTAATTTTGATTTTGCAAGCTTTACTTGCAATTCACACAATTAATTTATTTAATTAATTTATTTCATAATTATCCTCAACTAGCTTATTTAATTAAATTATCAAAATACTAATTTTAAACAATTTAATTTACACTTTTAAATAAATCCACATGACTTTATATTTTAATGCAAACTATTCCAACCATTAATTGGCATCATTCACTTATTTAAATTGCATCATAGAAAACAACCATGTAAAATAAATACCAAAATACACTCACTGAAATTACCTCTGCCAAAAAGTAGTGACAAAAGCAAGGACACAATACCACTCAGTAGGATGGTTTTGACAAACTGTGGGACGGTGACTTCATGTCATCTCTATTTCAAGATCATGCACATTGGGTTGTTGTTATTAGTGCTAAGCCCTATCATTAAAGCGATTGGAATCAAAACTATGTGCACAATTCCATACAAACAAGATCATGTACATGTATATATATATAATCAAAAGCATCACATTGAGAGAGGGAATTGCAGCGTGGCGGGGCACTGCCTTGAGCAGTGGTGCTACACATATCCTCTCACAAAACTATTCTAACAATTTACAACATTAAATATATACAAAGTAGCAATTAACCTGTAATCACATCGCAACTAATTGCCTAAATCAGCTGCGCATTACAATATTATTGAAATCAAATTGAATCACCAACCAAATGTAATCATAATGTACATCCCTTTGAGTAGCACAATCATCCAAGGAAACTATATACCTTACAATATATTCATCTGAAGGTATTCTCAAGAACACATCATTTTCAGTTGCTTCCAATGTGTATACCTCATTATCACTATCATCATCTTCATCATAGATAACTTGCTAGTGATATGTACCGACAACATGCCTTTGGTCATCCACATCCATTTCGTGAGACTCCATATCAAATGAGCACTCATTGTCAACGAAATCAAAACCATCCATAATCATATTAATGTCAATATCATCCTCATTGGACTGATCATAGCCTTTAGGTACATCTTCTTCAACTTTTACCATCTGTACGACTACACATTGATGAGGAGAATGTGGCATTTGATAAACAATATGCTAGGGGGTTTCATCAGCAAAATTGCTTGATTTCTTCTGCGAAGGATCTAGAGGAACCTTATTTTGATAATTTTTCTAATTGTTAGGGATAGGCTTCCCATTATGCCAGATTGTATTATATAGATGATCTTGTAACCATGGAGGTCTTTCATTCTTATGATAATTGGACCTTTAATTTGTCAGACTTTTCTCTTGTCTAGCTATTATGTTGCTCATATCCTTCATAGTATTATTTATGTTGATCATAAAAGCTTGCGCCTCTGTGACAATCTTATGGGAAATTCAGTGAGTGGGGGACTAATTTGTGCCTCACTAAATGCCTCTCAGATTTTTATAGAAAGCTAGCTTTTATTTGAGTTGGGAGAAAAGGTAGAAGGAAATGCAAATAAAATATGAAAATGTTGATGTGCCAAAGATTTTACAACCTTTCAAACCTTAAAATATTTCCTGTAAATTATATAATAGACACAAAATGTCACAAACCCTTCATTGTTGGGAAGAGAACAAACAAGAAAGGCTAAGTAAAATTACAATGTAATCTTTCAAATCTCCCCATGGGAAGCACTCATTAAGGTTCAATCAAACATAAGAAAGTCCCAAAATTTAATAGAAATGTCTAGAATTTGCAAAAACCCTCCCTCTTTTTACAGCATAAGGGTATGTGCAAGATCATCATGGAAAAAACAGGCCTTTAGGTGGAAAAAAATTTAGAAAAATCAGAGTTAGGCAACTTGACTTAAAAATTTGAATAAGTTATCTATATTATTTCAAAAAATGTAAGAATAGAATCTGTAGCAAATTGAATGTAGTTTCTAAACTACTAGGTTTATTTATTTATTTTAAATTCTATTTGGTGAAAATTTGAAATTTCAATGAAGTAGATCACTAATTTCAAGGAAAAATAAGAAGTAGGTGTCTTTGAAGCCACCTAACCATAATAAAATGATAATATTTTTAAATAATATTTTATACATAAGTAGAGGACTCGTGTTTGGATGTGATACATATTTTTTTGTAATTTTTTTCCAAATAAATAATTAATTATGAATTTTTTATTACAAATTTTAAAAAATATAAAAACTCGTATGTTCGACCACCTTAACTTGGTCAAAACTTCATGCAATTCATTTTTTTAATCCTATAATATGCAAGCATAGAATGTAGCCTTGTTTCCTTATTCAAAAATGTGATATCATTTGAAAGCTATAGATGTTTTTCAATCAGCCTATCAATCAGGACTTTAGTCGTAATTCAAATAGAAAATGAATAATAATTATTTATTAAATTCAAAGTAAAGCATAATTAATATTGATGGAAAGCTGAGAATCTCCTTTAAAAACCCTTTTCGTTTCATCAATTTTGGGTAAAAAAAATGTCATCAACCACATACCCTACCCTACACATACCCATCATATCACCACTTTTTGGCCCATCATGATCCTGCACATACCCGTAATATGAAAAATAACAACACTTAAAGAAAATGGAAAAGTTCAACAAAAATAATCTAATTTTTAAAAGCTATCATTTAGCATAGAAGCTTACAACATGGAAATTAGCCACCTGAACTATCAAAGTAAGCTTAATTTTTTTTTTTAACATGATAAAAAACATAAAGAAGGAAGTTGATAATGGCCATAACATGCCCAAGATCCAATTTTATATCTTTATAAGATCACAAAAATATTTTCTCATTAAGTTCCAACTACTTTATTAATGACTTAGATATTTTATAAAAGATTGCAATCTGAAAACAATCAAATCTAACATAGATTGGAAAAAATATGATCGACCAACCATACAAATTGATGGCGTCAACTCAAAGCTTCCATCCAGAAGAAAAGACATCCACCACTTTCTAAAAAACTCCACCCAAAAAGACCCTTTTTCTAAAATAACAACTACTTGGATGAATAGATGATGTGTCGAGTGGGCATACAATCTCAAAATTGAGAGAATGGCTTTGAGAAAAACCCCGCCAAGATGACATGTGTCTTAGCTTGTACCCAAAGAGAAAAGTGATATACAAAAGATGGGAAGCCACCATGTGGTGCATTGCATGCTTTTGGAGTTTTCATCTTTTCATTAAGCATGGAATCCTTTTGTAGCTAAAAAAAGGTAGAAGCCAAAAAACCCAAAAGATTTTTTTTTAGAAAGGAAAAATTTTCTTTACAATTCTAGCCACTCATAGGAGGCCTTCTCTTGTGGAGGCATGATCCTATAGCTCTAGAAACTCTTGAAGTTTGAGGAAGGTGAAATGTTGTACTTCCGAATCTAAATCGATGGGTCTGATGAGAGTGTGAAGGATCTCGTATGCTTGATCTAACTCAAAAACTTCTTTGAAAGAAATGGCTCCCCATCTTGATGAAACAACCCCAAGGTGGTAATAGAGCCAAGAAAGAGGAAGAATTTACTTCTCAATTTTGTTAACAGTGCATGACAAGTGTATACCTGGGAGTTCTATAGAATTCTGGACCTTATGTCTGATTGCATCCACAATTTGTTTGATCAATAACGCCTCTCCATCTAGTGAGAAAAGGGAAGGAAAACCGAAGCCAAGAAGAACATTGAAATACTTTTTGATTTCATCGACCCTTTTATTCAACATTACCTAAACCTCCTTTCTTTTTTCCATGACTTTGTAGAAATTTACAAATTCATTTTCTTTTCTTGAGGAGACCCTTGAATCCAGAATTTATGTGCCTCTTAGAGCTTCGTCAGTGGCCTTGTGTAACTTAGAAATTAGGTTTTTTGACTCTGCAACCTAGGGAGCATAAATATAGAATTTGGTCGGCCACTGGGCCAAAATTCTCATTTAATTCTCAAGCATCCCTTAGAAACTATAGGACTGGTTTGAGAATGGAAAACGCAACTATGATCCTTTCGCAGTGCATAGATATCAACCTTTTCAATATCGAGAGGGTTACAGATCCTTGTACAATAGCTAATTCCTAATGGAACTAAGCTTCTCTTGCTCTTATATTCTCCTCCATCTGATTCTTATCTTGGAGGGAATTTTTTAGTTCAAAGCTCAACCTTCTGACCTCTTGATAATGAGCCTGTAGAGAAAATTCGATCTCTTTTTCTCTTCCTTTTCCCTTTCTATTTCTTCCTGGGCTTTTCTTAGACTATCAAAAGCCTAAGATTAGACACTATCCAACTCTTTCTATATGTTTTATTGAGTACATTGGTACTCTATGTTGGTTTGGCACTCAACAACAAGCTCAACCTTTAGCTTTTCAATCTAGGCATAAAGCTTGATTTGTTCACTTTGGAACTCTTTGGGAAACTTAGTTGCTTCTCCTTGCTAATCATGTATTTTTCTTATGCAGGCCATCTCAACATCCCTACCATTGATTTCCCCCTACAACCTACTCAAAGTGTCTTTTATATTTTCCAGCTCAGCCTCATGCTTCTTTAATTTCTTTTCCAATTTCTCATAATCAGTATAGACCACTTTATGGGTGACCTTATCCAAAACCACCTTGTCGTACGAGTGATACTTTTCATTTAAGTCCAGGACCATAGCCCTGATGTCATAATCCTCAATTTACATTTCTCTCTTAAAATTGGATACTAAAGGCTTCATGGTAGAACTCAATAGGGATTTTTGCTCTTCATTAAAACAAGCCTCAATCTTTTTAGTAGTTGGTTGTGCCACATTTTTCATATGTTGCTTCTACTTTCTAGCCTATCAGGCCTATTTTGTTGCATCAAAATGACCTCAGAGACTTTGTGGGGTGTCATTGCTCTGTGCAAGAATGGAAGCACCTGGAGGAAGACTAAATAGGATGACAGAAGGAGAAACCTCAGTTGTATGAGATTGTGAAGAGGTGAAGGGGGGCGTTATCATTGAAAATGATGGGATACTATACGGGAATTGTAGACCAGGAACACTCATTTGATTGAAAGGGGAAGTGGGTGGAAAAAGTGACATTTGTATAGGAGCAGATGAATTTGGTGAAATTGGCATCATGGAAACTTCATCTCTTTCAATGGGGTCCCTTGACATGGTGATTAAAGAATCAATTGTAGCCAATATAGATCATGCTCACTCGGCGTGTGGGGTTTCCTCATGAGGCTCATTGTTGAATATGGCGAGGGGCTCGTTTAGCACCAAAAGGTAAGAATTTGTGGATGGAGGAATCTTTTTAGCATAAGGAGGTGGATGAACAACCAAATATCTAGAAGCAAAAAGAAAATGGGGAGTAAAAATTACATGAGCCACTGAAGCTAAATATCCTTGTGGAGCGGACTCCACTTGTTCTTCTACCTAGGCTAATGCATCAGGCCCATCTAAGTTCTAGACTCGTCTTTTCTTTGAATGAGCATAACCAAAATATTTTGATCCTCTGGAAGTCAATGTAGATGAAACCTGGCCTTTGGTACCCGTGACAGATTGCTTTGGGGACTTGCGGGTCCTCTTTCCTTTTCCTTCAGCATTGGCAGAAAGTGCAACTTGTGGGTCCTTTCATTTGACCCCTTTCCTTTGTTGGTCTTCTAAGGCTAAGGAGTGTAGAGTGGAAGCTCTTCTTTTCCAATCTCCTGGTTGGTCTCATGATTACTATCTTTAGTGTCAACCTCTTTATCATAAATTTCATCAAAATTTTAATCATGTGGTTGGATCTCTCCATACATGGCATTGAGGAACCTCACTTCCTGTTGGAATCTCTACAAGTTTGTCCTCTTTTCCTCTAACCACCCTAGATTCTTTAGCTATATATTTAGGGACTCGCCTATCAAAAGGCTCAGATGATATTCTATCGTCTTGACATAAAATTCAAGCCACAGTGGCCAATTGAATGGTATGTATGCCAAGTCAATCTACATTTTTGGCTTGTCTTCAGTTGGGTTTCTTCTTGATTCAAAATACTCCTAAATTTTGTGTATCAAAGTCAAGAGGTCCCTTGTCAGATTATAATCCCATGTGTCACAAATGGGAACCAGGCCCAAGTGTGCCAATTTGTTTGAAAGCACATCCTACACTCTTCTTTTCATCAATGTTACCTGGTTGTTGGCAATTGTGAGGGGAGTCAGGTAAAACTCCATCTTGTGCCTTTTGATACCATAAACATTGTTGCAAATAGTTAACTGACAACATACCTCCAAAGCAAAAACCCTATATGTTACAAATTTGGTGAGCCTGAAAGGCTCCTTAATGAAACCATGAATTCTGATGAATGTGAATTCATCTCACAGAAAATAATCCACTAGGGTTTGCGAGGTCCTCATACATTGTAGGACCTCAAGAGAGAAACATCCTGTAAGGCACGGGGACAAATCTTGGAGCACTAGCCTCATAAAACATTCTACAAACCAATAATAATCACATGTCTTTGAAAGCACATGGGGCCATACCAAAATTGGTTGGTATGACCCCTTTACATCAAACCTAAACAATGACACATACCTCTCAAGGAACAAAAAGTTTTGTTGTAAAATTAGATGCACCAGAAAAAAAGAGTACATGAATTTGCATTCAGTGTCATAATTCCTCAGTTGTTCTAGTATCTTTCTTGCTACTATTTCTATGAAATAATAGTATTTCTAGCTCTTTTCTTTCTTTAGCATAATGACCAAGCCCATCTGAAAAGGATGAACTTCTCTATCATCACCATGACCATACACATAGGCCAACATTGTGAAAAAGGCCTGAAGATCTACTCTGACATTCTTGTGTGATATAGGGAAGAGAATTTGACCTCCTTCTAGCTTCTCCTCTATTGCATCTTCATAAAAGGCCAATTTTCTAGTTTTGGTGTTCCAAAACACCTCCATAGCTTCCTGGTTGAAACTCTCGATGACCCAGTCTGAAGGGATACATAACATATCCTAAATAGTTGCTACATCGATCATAACCCTTATTCTGCTATTGACTATAACTCCTCTTTCTTTGTTGTACCTCTTGGCACATCCATCTACCAACTCTGGGCATGGGTGTACAATAGGAAACATAAATTGTTGCAAACCACAATTCTAGAACCGTAAAGAAAAACCTTCAGCTTTCCCATGTCTCATCATTCTTTGAAAATCCCCTTCCCTTAGGCTTTTGGGGTTCACCAGCACCTTTGGGTCAAAAATGTTATTTGCAAGGTCTAGAACAACCTCCTTCTTCACAGGTTTTCCTGCCTCTACTAGTTTGGTATAGGCAAAATGTTGTTCTTCCAATGCTAGTGCATATGCACATGAATTTCTCCCAAAGCATCAACATAACTAGGTTTTCTATATGGGGTTCATCCTTTCTTCCAGAAGTTGATGCTTCTACCATTGTTGTACCTTGAAAATTTGTAGAGAGCTTCCTTAGAAATGGCTACTTGCATTTTGCTACTCAAAAAAAGCTTCTTTTGGGTGCATTCAATTCTTTTCACACTTACATGCAGTTAAGGAACTTCCATTACCTTTGGCCCACTAAATGCTACCACCGAGGTGATACGTGTGGATTTGGGATCTATATCCCTTAGGAATGCTAAACTTTCCATGAGAATGGAATTAGTACATTCTCTTTGCCACCTCTTCCACAAATAAGCATTATGTTTTTGGAAAGCATGCTTTTAGCCATTGGAAACATGATTAATCAATGTAAGGTACTTTGAAAAGATGTGCTTATTTAATTTTTCAGGACTTAGAGTGCTAATCAACATATTTTCGCGTAAATAAGTAAGCTGGCATTGATGATGGAAATGAATACCTGGCAGTGATTAGTATACACAATCATTTACTCCCAACACCCAAATTTATTTCTCTAGACATGGTGATAGATTTTTTGTATGATTCATCTCTCATCCTTCAGTTGCTTGGATATTTTTCATTGTTGCTTGACGGGTGATGGTTTCTCCATTGGTCAAGCACATCAAGACACCTTTTTCTATAAATAGCTATGCCACCTTAGTGAAATATTCACCTTGAAAATATCTTTTTAGTTAGCAAATTTTCTTCATTATATCCCATTCCACTAGCTTTAGTTTGTTTGCTATCATGTCATCTAGCCTAAGCACTCCCATTCAGATCCTTCCATGAAGGCCATAATACTCCTTCATGGGTGAAATTACCAGCGACAAAATCAAGTGCTTGGTGAGGAAGAATGACCACCTCATTGTTGTGGTGTTTATGTGGGTAATTAGCAAGGAATATGTGAAGGATGAGAACCATCCATGTTGCAATTCCAATGTCGTCTCCTACTTCGTTGGTGCAGAGCACATTGTTCCTCGATTTTTGTGAATTGAGTCTAGTTACATTGATTTTGTCAAGATGTTGTCAAATAAGGCCATGTTAGGCCATTTTGTAATGTTTTTTTAGTCTTATGAGTCAAGGTGGGGTCATGATGCAAATATTGTTAGTATTGCAAAAAAAAGTTGTCACTAAAAGGATGCAAAAATGTAAAATTGCCAAAGTTGCAAAAAGGTAATTTTTTGAATTCTAACAATCAATTGGAAGGTGGAAGGTGGTTAGTTAGCTATTTTAGGATGGTAGGGGTATATATTCCTTGTTTTGGTCAAATGAAGGGGTAGTAATTTTTGATTGTTGAAGCAATAAGATAACTCTTGATATTATGTAACTGTCTCAGAAATATTTGATAATCTGTAGTAACAATTCTATTTACTTGCCCATACAAATTTTTTCTAATCTCTTTTGCAATGAAATAGGTGGTTGAGGAAGTCTACTCTGATTTATGCTAGTTTTTGTGGATACTTGAAATGTCTAGAGCATATTGTAGACAATTTTCTAAAAATGGATTTGTGAGGGCAGATTTATGGGTTTGAAGTTTTAAAATGCAATAAAGGCCATTTTAGCTATTGTTCAGGATGTGTCTCAGTGGAATGAGACTCGTTAGAGTAGGATTAGGTGTAGGAGAAATATTTTAACATTGGAAAAGACATTTGAAGAATTTTCCAATGTTGCCCTAGTGGAAAGTTTAGTTTTTAGGCCTAAAAGGTAAGGTTTGAAGAGGTAAATAGAGTAAATTTCTTGGTGACAAGTTAGAACATGATAGTGTGAGTGAGATTTGGTGGAGTTTGATGTGTTTGAAAGTCTACAAGGATAGGGGAGGTCATTTGCATGTTTAGGCAAGATGCCCTAGTTCAGAAAAGAGGGTTTTTGAATGGAAAAGTGAGGTTTTAGAGTGTAAAGGTGGGTAAAGTTTGGGGGAAGCATAATTTGAAGGATTCTTAAGAGGCTAAATAGAGAATGTTTGAAGTGGTTTATAGGTTGTATGTGGTCTAGAGATGGGTTTTTCAATAAACCCTTGGCTATTTTGTGAAGAATGAGGGTTTCAAGGAATGGGACTCTAGAAGGAAAGTTTTGGGTCAGTGGTGGAAGAATTTGTGGTTTTTGAGGCAGTTTGAGGACTATCTAGTGAAATTTTGAGTTGGTAGCAAGATTGGAGGTGTGTTCCTTTGTAAAAGTGGGCTAATTGGAGCGCTTTTTAGCGAAAAAGCTTAGTTTGAGTGGAGTTGGTCCAAAGTGACCTTTAGTGATTTCATGACATGTTTTGGTTGGGAATAATGGGTGCTCAAAATAGTTCATGGTTTTTAGGTTCTTTAGATAGTTTGAGAGTTAAGAAAAAAATTTTGAGGGTTGGACACCTATTAGGAGATTAGGTCTGAATTGTGGAACTTGTGGAGTAATCACCCTTGTTCAGGTTTGAAGGTTGAATGTTTGATTTCTTCAAGTGAATTTGAGTTTGGATAGTTGAGGACCTCCCTATCACTGTATCAGTTTGTATCAGAGCAAATACGGATATGAGGAAGGAAGAGTTGTATTGGAGAAAGGACAAAATGAATGCCCTAGTTAAAGAATTGATTGAAGAGAAGGAGATGCTACAAAGAAGATCACTTTTCAAAACCACCTACAAGTGTAATGGAAGGTATTTACTATAATGGTAGATTGTAGTAGTTTTGATGACATGGTATCACAAGAAATGGTTGATAAATTGAATTTTGCAAGGATGTCTCATGAAACACCCTATTATGTTTCTTGGTTGAATGATGAAGATTCTCATTTGGTTAAGGAGAAATCTTGGGTTGAGTTCAGTATAAGTGGTTATAATGATAGAATCTTATGTGATGTGTAGTGTATGCTACTTGTTATTAGGGAGACCATGGGAATTTGAAAGATTTTCTTTGTATGATGGAAGGCATAATAGTTATCAGATTGAGAAGGATGGAGTTTCTTTTACTTTGATTCCATTGGTAGAAGAGAATAAGGGACACAACAGGGTAGCATGATTGATTATGTAGGGAAGGAAAGGGTTTATAAGGCATGAGGAAGACAAGATTGAAGAATGTGCAACCACTTCATGGCTAGAAGATACCAAGATAATAGGATGGAAAAATGATGCAATGATTGAAAGGAAGGAGGAAAAGTTGGTGAATAAATCTGAGATAGAAGAGATAAGGAATGGCTTCCTTATGTAGATTCAAAATCAATTGAAAGCAAAAGAGGTTGTAGGACAGTCAAATACTGTTAAGATAGTGATGTGTAGGGTGGATAGGACAAGGAAGAAGTGAAAAAGACCCTAATTGCATAGATAAGTGGAAGAGATGTGGTGAGTGAAAGTGAGTTTCCTAAGGAAAGGCAAGATTGGCCTAGTAAAGTCACCATGGGAGAGGTATATTGTCCACTAATTGGACAAGAGGGTGGAAAGCAACATAAGTATTATAGTAAATATGATGGTATACCTAATAGAAAAGAGGTATTAGAGGTAGATAGATTGAAGGATGAGATAATGGGTGAAGACAAAGAGAGTGAATGGAATGAGGAATGCCAAGATGGGCTTGTGAAACATGAGGAAATCATGATAGGTGTGATGTTGCATCCTTTGAAGGAAAATGAGGACAATGGGAAGTTAAGCACTACTAAGATAGAGGTATATAAGTCTAAAAATATAATGATGATAGAGGCAGAAAATCTAATACAAGTTGTGAGGGTGAAATTTGCAAAGTGCCAGGGTAAATGGCAAGTGAAAGAGGTTGAAGAGAAGCAATGCGAAAGCATGGTGTCCAAAGAGGATGATGGACCGTCAGATCTTGAGAGGAAAGTTGTAGTCACCCCAAGTGATGAAGAGGTCATAACATTGAGCTTGAAGAAGGTCTCAAAGATAGAAGGGACCAAGGATGTGATAGGCCAAGAGAAGGCCAAAGATAGTGTGGTTGTGAAGTATCCAAATGAAGTGGAGAAGAGGGATAGTGTTGTGGTAACGACAAAGAATTACCCTTGGATGTCAAGAGTGGTTGATAGGAAGTCATATACTGCCATGAAAAATGTTCTAAGAAGGGAGAACCAAAAGATGGTTGAGAAGATAGAGAAATAGGTAAAAGTGAATGTTTGGCAAGGCCAATGGAGCAGTTTCAAGTGTGCAGAAAATAAGGTGAACAAAATAGCTCAGGAAATAGTTGAACAAGGTTTAATCGCAAGTGTAAAGACATGTGTAGCAGCAAGATTTTTTGGGAGAAAGGTTGAGAGGAAAAGAGTGAAGGAAGTCATTTATTACTTCCTTGTTTTGATAATAATTTTTATGGGATTCAAACCAAGGGTCAAGATGAAAGAAGGAAAAAATGGAAGCAGATGGATGAAGTGGGTAAAGACGAATCGGAACATGAAGGTTTAGATTCAAGGTGATGAGCAAGAAGAGGACTAATTTGCATGGACAAGTTCAAGCCAATGGTGAAGATGAAGATCAAGATGGAGCTATTGCAAGAGGAATGAGGAGCATCAAAGAGTTAAAGATCAAAGGATTATTTTAGGTCAAAGAGTTGACGACTTCCAAGGGATTTGGAAAGATTTCATGACCAGGTGAATGGTGCAAAGCACATTGTTCCTCCATTTTTGTGAATTGAGTCTAGTTAGTTTGATTTAGTAACGATGTTGTAAAATAAGGCCATGTTAGGTAATTTTATAATGTTTGTTTTAGTCTTATGAGTCAAGGTGGGGTCATGATGCAAATATTGTTATTATTGCAAAAAAAAAGTTGTCACTAAAAGGATGCAAAAATGTAAAATTTCCAAGGTTGCAAAAAGGTAGATTTTGGAATTCCAACGGTCATTTCAAAGGTGGAATGTCGTTATTCAGTTGTTTTAGGATGGTAGGGGTATATATGCATTTTTTTGTTGAATTAAGGGGTAGTTGTAAGTTTTTATTGTTGAAGAATTAAGATACCTCTTGATATTTTTTAATTGTCTCAGAAATTTCTGATAATTTGTAGTAACAAGTCTCTGTACTTACCCATATAGAGTTTTTCTAATATCTTTTGTAATGAAATAGGTGGTTGAGAAATTTAACTCTAGTTTTCACTAGGTTTGGTGGATACTTGAAGAGTTTAGAGCATATTGTAGACAATTTTCTAAAAAAAGGTTTGTGAGGGCAGATTTAAGGGTTTGAAGTTTTAAAATGCAATAAAGGCCATTCTGGCTATTTTTTAGGTTGTGTCTCGATGGAATGGACCTGGTTAGAGTAGGATTATGTGTAGGAGAAATATTTTAACATTGGAAAAGAAATTTGATGAGTTTTCCAACATTGCCCCAGTTGAAAGTTTAGTTTTTAGGCCTAAAAGGTAAGGCTTGAAGAGGTAAATAGAGGAAATTGCTTGGTGAGAAGTTAGAACATGATAGTGTGAGTGAGATATTGTCTAGTTTGATGTGTTTTAAATTCTACAAGGATAGGGGAGGTCATTTGTATGTTTGGGCAAGAAGCCCTAGTTGAGAAAAGGGGGTTTTTGAATGGAAAAGTGACATTTTAGAGTGTAAAGGTGGGTAAAGTTTGGGGGAAACATAATTTGAAGGATTCTTAAGCTTGTTCAGGATGAATAGAGAATTTTTGAAGTGGTTTCTAGGTTGTATGTAGTTTGGAGATGGGTTTTTCAATAAACCCTTGGCTATTTTCTGAAGAATGAGGGTTTCAACGAATGGGACTCTAGAAGGTGAGTTATCGATTAGTGGGGGAAGAATTTGTGGTTTTAGAGGTAGTTTGAGGACTTTCTAGTGAAAATTTGAGTTGTAAACATGATTTGAGGTGTGTTCCTTTGTAAAAGTTAGATAATTGGAGCCCTTTTCCATGAAAAAACTTAGTTTGAGTGGAGTTGGTCCAAAGTGACCTTTAGTGATTTCATGATATGTTTTGGTTGGGCATAATGGGTGCTCAAAAGGGTGCATGGATTATAGGTTTTTTAGATAGTTTGAGAGTTAAGACAAAAAATTGAGGGTTGGACACCTACTAGGAAAGTAGGTCTGAATTATGAAACTTGTGGAGTAATTAGCCTTGTTAGGGTTTGAAGATTAAAAGTTTGATTTCTTCAAGTGAATTTGAGTTTGGATAGTTGAGGACCTCCCTTTCAATGCATCATTTGTGGCCTCCCTTCTCAACTTAGATAATTGTGTTGTGTCATGCCATGTTTGACCCTTTGTATCTAGATGGGCTTGGTGAAATTGTTCAAGTTGGCTTCCCTTGTGTCGGTATTCTGAATGCCATGGACCTTCACAAACATGTCAACTATGGGGAGGATGTGATTTGGCTACCTCTGCTTATTGATTTTTGAACCATGGACCTCAAGAGGCATTGCTCATTGTTTCGCCCTGTGGCCACTTTTCTCTTGAGGGAGTTCGGTGTGGAACATGTTCTTGGGCTAGACTAGAAAAAACATTTTGAGTTTCTAGCGTACAACCATGGGAACAAGGACTAAGGTCCTCAATATGATGAGCTTTCCCATGTTGTGTTGACCCCCTTTTCCTTTATGTCAAAGAAGATGAAGAGGAAGAAGAAGAAGAACCTAACAAAATCTTGTTTTGACTATGTAGGAATGGATTGTAGGCTTTAATTTCACTACCTTTCTAGCATGCCTTCTCCTTTTTGTCCTTTTGCACTATAATCCTTTTTTGGTTTATCCAAAAACTTCAAGCTTCTTGGAGCCTCAGGTTTGTACTATAAATTATAAATTTTTCAATGCACATAATATATAATACGTTATTGCTTCCTCTTTTTGTTATTCTAATGGCTTTATTCACAAAAAAATTGAAAATGTATTTTACAAATATTTTTACATATGGTACATAACTATGAAAATTTCTAAAAGAAATCACATACAATAATGGAATAATTTCAGATGAATACTCTTTACGCGTATACCCAAAACATTTCCTTCCATATCGTGTAGCTCATATGCATTATTTTCCTTGCACGCGATAATACGAAAGGGTCCCTTCCTTAGTGCTTCAAATTTTGAATGTTGTCTCGGTCTTACAGTGCACTCATCATATTTTAGCCCTAGGCTTCCTTCCTTGAAATCTAGATTGGAGTTCTTTTTTTTGAACCATCATGTTACTATTTGTCGGTGCTTGACCATGGCCTCATAAACCTTTTCCCTATTTTCCTCAAGTTTCAAGAGTTCTTCCAACCTTACTTCCATTCTGCTGCTTTCTTTAACTTCCAGGGCTTTTAACAATTGCAAGGAAGGGATCTCAATGGAGATAGGTAAAAATACCTCTTTTCTATATACTAACTCATAAGGAGAGGCCTTCAAGATCTGCTTGGGAATAATCTGGTTGACCCACAAAGTGGCTCATAGGTGTTTGTGCTAGTCTCTTTGTTGTTCTAACCTGATACGCTTAATTAACCTATTTAGGTTTTTGTTGGTCGACTCCACTAGCCCATTTCCTTGTGGATAGTAATTGGATGAAGTTTTAAGGTAGACCCCATGTTTGAGAGAGAAATCCGACATCCCCAAACCCATAAAATTATGTGCATTGTTAGATATGATGGCTTTCGGCTAACCAAATCTAGTTACTAGCTCTTCAAGAAAGTTGACAATTTCACCTTCCATAGCATTTTTTGGAAAATGGCTTCCATCCATCTTGTGAAATAGTCAGTCACCATAAGTATCTACTTATGGCATGTGTTGGAAATAGGATTTATCATTATGAGGAAATCCAAATCCCACTAAGCAAAGGGTTCCTCAATTACAATCGAGCTTAGGGGCATGGAAAAATTCTTTCGCTTGCCAAAAAAAATGGCACTTAGTACACTTTTGCACCAGATGGTGCACTTCAAAAAAAATGGAGGGACAATAATATCCTGGCCGCATTATCTTCAAAGTAGTAGTCTTGCCAGAGACATTTCCAACCTCAAGACTACTATGAAATTCATTCAAAACTCTTTCCGCCTGTGACTTATTGAAACATTGGAGCAGGACAATTTCATAATTTCTCTTAAACAAGATGCCTTCAACTAGTACATACATTGTGCCTTGCAGCCGGTAGTATCAATTTTTATGAGGTGGAATGTTGATTAGATAGTGCCCCTTCTACATATATAGTGTCTGGTCAACTACCCATGATTCATTGGATTCAAACTGGTTTGCATAAACCTGGTTGGTTTCTTCCTTCTCCAAAGGACTTAACTCTTACATAAGGTATTTGTACACACCTCTTCCCTAAACCAACTTGGTTGGTATAATATCCACATCATATTCTAGGATCTTAGTGATCCAATTGGAACTTTTATCAATTATTTCACGTTCAGTGATATACTCTTGAACATAGGGATGGGCGACAAGAATGGTGATTCTATTGGCTAATACTAGGTGTCCAAATTTCTTTAGGCTCTTAACAATAGCAAAAGCCTATTTTTTGATGAATTTGTACTTGGATTCATATCCTATGAGATTCCTAGAGTAGAATGATATGGGATGCTCCCTGCTATTATCCTCATCCTTCTGAGTGAGCACTGATGCTATGTTGTACTAGCCACTATAGATGTAGAGCAAGAAATCCTTGAAGAAGTTTGGGTTAGCTAACACCGGGGCTGCGTAGATGGTTGCCTTTATCTGCTCAAAGGTTATCTTTCCTTCTGGGGTCCATTTGAATATTAGATTCTTTTAAAGCATTGGTGTGATAGGTCTTGCAGTGCTTACAAAATTCAAAAATGAACTAGTTGAGAAAATTGATCTTTCCTAGGAAAAAAAACAACCCTTTTTGGTTGACTGGTAGTTGTAACTCCATTATAGATTTCACCCTTTTAGGATGTATAGATATTCCTTCCTATGATACCACAAAACCAAGTAGCTTTCCTTGGGGTACCTCGAAAATAATTTTTTTAGGATTTAAATAAACCCTAAACTGTTGACACTTTTAGAAAACCTTCTCCAAATGATCAAAGTGATCTTCCTTTGATTTTTAAAAGACCGTTAGGTCATCCATATATATTAAAATAATTTGATTAATTAAACCTTTGAAAGTGATATTCATTGCTCGCTAAAAATTTACACCAACATTAGAGAGTCTGAAGGGCATCTTTGAGTATATAGATATTCCCCACTTAGTGACCTAAACGTCATTTTATGTTGATCTCTTTCTTTGACATATACCTTGTTATAACTTGAAAAATCATCGAGCAAAGAGAATTTTTTTGATCTACCATAGTCTGTAGATTCTACTCCATTAATGGAAAAGGGTAGTGATCTTTTAGTGAGGCTATATTCATGTCCCTAAAGTCTACACAGAGCCAAATATCAGTATGCTTCTTTTGAACTGGCACCAAATTAAACGCCTAGGTGGAATTTTTAGTAGGGTATATGATCCTTGATTCAATTAATTTAGTGATTTCTTGGGCCATCAATGCTTCAACCTTCAGATTGATTGGCCTTTGCTTCTATTGGACAGGTTTTGAACCTTCTACTAAGTCAATAGTGTGATGAATTACACCAGGGCCGTATCCTCTAAGATCATCATAGGTCGAAGCTATGACCCTGTCGTAACTACAACATAGCCCTTTTAATTTTTCTTTGTCCCTCTATGGAACGTCCTTTCCAAATTTTAATTTTCTGTCACTTCTGACATTGAGATCTTTATAATATTTCTCATCCATAGTGAACCTTTGTTTGTTATTTCCTACATCCTCATAGTCGAAAATATTTTCAAGAGAGATTAAACCTCGAGGACTCTTATTGCTTTTTAACTAGATTACTTTCCCTTTAGAAGGCCCAACTTCAGACTGTAAATGGTCAAAATCTTTAAATAATTTCTATAAAAAGGGAGTGATCTAAACATTGTCCTCAAATACTTATTAGTTTTGATCATTGTCAAGAATTTTCGATCGGATGATGATCTGAACTACATTTTTCTTAGTTGTTGATTCAAAAACTGGTTTAAATTATGAACCGATCAAAGTCATCCAATCAACATCATTTTGAGAATGCAGGATAACCTAATTGTTAAAACCCTCAAAATTATCGATTAGATCCCATATTCTATGTTTATATGACTTCATTCTTATATTTTTGGTAGCTTCCTACCCACAGATCTAGCTCACAACCAACTCTAAATCTCCAAATTCTTGTATTCTCTTTACGCCCATTCATTCTACGAGGAACAAACTAATGGGTGCCAAATGTGTTCAATCTTTATGTCCTTTTTCCCTTATTCCATTTCTATTTTTCCTTTCTCATAAGTCCTTTCCATTAATTGAACATTAGGGAAATAAAGAATATTTCATATGTTTTCAAAGAGGAATGAATGCTTTCGAAATGCTGAAATTGTTGAGGTAATGATGTATTTTTGATGGTTTGCTATACAAACTAAATGTGAAGAAGGAACTGACTCTATGAATGACAAATCCTGGAAGTCTTAAGATTGGAAACATGGGTTTCATATGATGGAATTCTACCTATTTTTGTTTTTATATCTTGTTTCAAACAAGTTGTTTTGTAAACATTTTAGGTTTGTGGCTTGCAGCCAACCCAAGAACTATAATCGTCTAGTTTGTTGGCCATCGGCCATAAAAAACTACAACACTCTTTCTATTTTGTCTTGTGATACTTTGAAAGACTAGACATGTATATATATGTGTTTGTGTGTGTGTGTGTGTGTGCTATGATCTACAAAATGATGGATATAATATATAGAATTAAGAAAATTGAAAATATTATTTCATCCTTGAATGATTGATTAGTTGATTTGTGGCTTGAGTTAGAGTAACTAGTTCTTTTCTACTCACCTCGTGAACTAGAGGAAGTGCCCCCTCTCGAGAAGCCTGGTGAGATTTTTTTTATGTTTTATTAGCATAGATATTTAATATTTCATGAAATCCCATTCTTGTTGAATGTATGTGTGTTAGGTGTGTTGTGATTCAGTTTAATTTCTATTCAAGTTTAAATATTACTGACAATAGAACCTATGTGATTAATTTGGCACTAAAAGGGATTCTCTGTGGAATGTAATTGTGATCTAAGGAACAAGAAGTTTTTTTTCGTTGTTGGTTAATCGTTGTGTTTCCTATTTCAGATTATGTTGTATTTCATTATATAAAGCTTCATGTCGCATTCCATTCACATTCCATTTCTCTGTTGTATTCCATCTTACTACCGTACTTCATTTTCCTATCGTAATTAAACTTCCTATCGCCTACACTCTTTCAACACATCTTTAGCAATTAAATTATTTCTTTTACTATTGTAATGGTTGTTTTTAATATCTATATTAAAGAGTGTATATCCTAAGATATTGATTTTGTGTTATTCAAGTTTAATTAAAACTAGATAAATTGGATGAGGTAGGTAGGTAGGTAATAATTTAAGAAATAATTTCATTCATTTATGATTTGAAGAAGTATGCTTTTGAATTCCAAATTGAAAAGTGTGTTTTAAATTATTAGATGCATCCATCCCCCCTTAGTTCATTAGTTTTATCCCTTAGGTAGATTTCCACAACATTGTTCACAAGCTTACACCCCCAGATTGACACTTAAAGGATAAACTAATGAAACTATTTTGAAATTCTTGAAGATTAGTCCAAACCTATTTGTCAATAAAAGATAGAATTACAATGATAAATTCAGCCCACAGTTTAATCCAATCATTTTTGCACCGTTGCCAAGGAATGGTGTTAAAGGTCTGTCAGCCTAGTGAACTAAGTTAGGATCATTCTGCTAAGGAGAAATCCTATGTGATAGTTGACCTCATTTGGATAACTACCGGGTATGTGCAGGATCATGATGGGCCAAAAAGTGGTGATATGATGGGTATGTGTAGGTATCGGTGACAACTTTTTTCTTTACCCAAAATTGATGAAACAAAGGAGGGTTTTTTAAAGGAGTTTCTCAACTTTCACCAATATAAATTATTCTTTACTTTGAATTTGTGACCATTCTTATTCATTTTCTATTTGAATTATGACTAAAAGTCTTTGATTGATAAGGTTGATTGAAAAACATCTATGAAAGCTTTCAAACAATATCACATTTTTTGAATATGAAACATTTGTCACATTCTATGCTTCACATACTATAGGATTAAAAAAATGAATTTCATGAAATTTTGACCAAGGATTAAGGTGGTCATACATACGATTTATTTATATTTTTAAAAGTTGTATTAAAATTTATAATTAATTATTTACTTGGAAAAAAAAATTACAAAAAAATATGCATCATCGGGACATGAGTCCTCTACTTATATCTAAAATATTATAAAAAATATTATCATTTTCTTGTGGTTGAGATTGTTGTAATGAGACACCTTCTTATTTTTTTATAAAGGAAATTTAAGTACTACTACATTGAAATTTTCAAATTTTTCACCAAATAGATTTTTTTAAATAAGCCTAGTAGTTAGAAACTACATTCAATTTGCTACAGATTCTATTCTTACATATTTTTGAAATAATATAGATAACTTATTCAAATTTTTATATCAAGTTTCCTAACTCTAATTTTTCTAAATTTTTTGCCACTTAGGGGCCTATTTTTTCCATGATGATCCTACACATACCCTACCCTTAGTTTTCTCTACTACAAGTCATTTAGGTGCATGAATAATAGTATGTATAATAGCGGGAGATTTTTTAAGAAGGATAAAAGGATTCATACACAACTTAAAAAATTAGAAAAAAAATTAAAAATCATTAGTTAAGGGAGGTAGCTCACAACAAGAAAAGTTGAAAACTAAATTGCAATCCTTAGAGTTACCTGAACCCAATATCGAGAATTGTTTCATAGAGTCTTCTACCATTGAGACAATTCAATGTACTCATCCAATTTCTTTTAAAATATTATGAAGAAAGGTTGAAAAGTTCTTTCAAGAATCTTATGGGTAGGAAGCTAGTCCATTCTCAGAAACCCAGGAGCCATTTAAAACCTAATTTACCCCTTGGTCACTAAACATCATGGATCCCAAAAACAACAAAGACAACATCATCATCATCAACAACAATCATAATAGGGCATTGGCCAACAATAATCTGGTTACCTTTGAGTTTCCAATCACACATCGTGAACAAGATGCCCCTATGAAGAACATTCCTCATTCTGCTTTGCCCATTTTTTGTGGTCTTTCAATTAAGGATCCTAATATTTTTTTGTTTGAATTTTATTTGTTGTTCCACAGCTATGATTATCAAAGCAACACACAAATCTTAAACTATTCCCAGCCACATCAAAGGATGCGGCCCTATGATGGTTTATGAACCTCAAGAATATCAAAACATGGGAAGTCATGAAGTAATTATTCCTGACCAAGTACTAGGAGTATTGAAAAAAGAAGGAGGTTTGGGATGAAATCTTCCACATGACACAAAAGGAAGATGAGTTCATGGAGAATTACCTCGAACGCTTCATGTTTAGTCTTCAACGATCTCACCAACAAGGGATAAATGAGGATGCAATTAAAATGTTGTTTCTTAGAGGCATAAGAGATGATATTATTGAAGCATTAAATTTAATAGGTAAAGGGAATATCTCCAAAATGGACTTTAACAATATCTCACTAGTACACAAACAACAATATATGACTAAATAAACTACTAAAAATTGCATATAAATGACTAATTTTAGTCACGTGACTATTAGTGGTTTATTTTTTGTCATTTATAACACCACCAAATTTATGACTAAACTATTTTAGTCATTTATTTAGTCATTGATTTTTAGTCATTGATTTGTTCATTGATTTGGTCATTGATTTAGTCATTGATTTTGTCATTGATTTAGTCATTAATTTAGTTGTTAATTTAGTCATTTATTTAATCATGGTAGTGATTTATTTATTCATATATTTATTCATTACTTTAGTCATTGATTATTATTAACTAGCCATTTAATTAGTCATATATTTAGTAATTACTTTAGTCATATATTTAGTCATTAATTTAGTCATTACATTAGTCATATATTTAGTCATTAATTTAGTCATATATTTAGTCATATATTTAGTCATTTATTTAGTCATTAATTTAGTCATGTATTTAGTCATGTATTTAGTCATTAACTTAGCTATTACTTTAGTCATATATTTAGTCGTTACAAATCAAATCTAACTTAATTAATCCTCACAAATTAATGCATATAAACTTCAAGTATCATAGATATTCAAATGTTGAAGAAACACAATCATATTAATCCTCGCTGGTATTCACCTTTCACTTCTCTAGTTTGGAGCTGCAACTTGAAAATAATGTTTCAAAATTTTCACACCAAAAAAGTTCTCAGAAAAGTCATATAATACATAGGATAAAATTCAAACATTTTATTTTCCTTTTCCAACTATGGCATCCTAAACTTAGGCACTAGATATAATGTTTCCTAGTTATCTCTTACAATTTTTAAAAGGATGAACTCATGTAAGACAACAAACAAATAGACAATATTCAATTAGTGATATACAACTTCCTTATTCCTGAACAGCTGATCAATAGCTTGATTATTGATTGTAAATTTGTAATTGATACACTTGAAAGTGTCATTTCTTGTGTGTGAATTAGAGCTTTGGATGAGGATATGAACATCCATCAAAAGCATATTTGGAAGTAGTTTTTTATCAGATATTGTAGTTGCAATTTCCACTAATTATAATAAAGATAAATAGTTTTACCTTTTTGCATCAACTTGTTGGTTGTTTTTAATGAGCAACCAGGTTGGTCTCCTATTCTACCTATGGAGTAGCCATCTCCAGTCAAGGGCAGCTCGGAGGACCTAGACCAATAGACAAGATTCAGTCAAAGACTGAGATCTTCTACACTTTAGGCTCTGCAGAACCAGGGTGGGTATACCCACACAATGCCTCAAATAAGACTAGACATTGCTTTTTATAGCAGATGACTCCTGATGCCAAGTATTGAGAACCTCAAATATGGCTAGATTCCCAGTAACACAATACTTGCAGCAACCAGGAGGTAGGGCAAGACATCAAACAAGATTGATTAAATAAAATGATTGATCTTGAGAAAGAAGACTAGAACCCTAAAGACAAATAGCATATATCAGATTAGTGCCATATCCATTGGGCTAGGAGTCACAATAATGTGCAAATAGAAGGAACCATTACTCTAGACATTAAAGTCTTTGCAAGATTAACCTTATTAGTCTCACAACTAGTGATCAAATCTATAAGACTACTTATCAAATCCTCCTATCATACATATGAATCTCTGATATGATTAAAGCATTTAACTTATTCCTTGAATAAGAGCAACAACCAGAGAAGACAGTAAAATGTTACATTAAAATGATTAAATAAGTGATCCTTGATCAACTTTCATTAACAATCCATACGCATAATACAAAGGAGAGACTTAAAGATCTCAATCTATACATTCAGATTCATACATGTGTCCAAGACCTCACAATTTATAGATTGTAACCCTAAACCTCAAAATCTGGTAAAAACCTGACTCTGTGACTTAGTGCTCTTCTCTTCAGATTTTTGTTCTAACTTCTGGCCCCAGACCCCTACAAATGCTTCAAAAGTTCCTTTTAAACAGCTCCGGAAATGCCATCCAGCTCAGAGCCACATCAGCGCCATGTCAAACCCTAATCACCATGTTCTTCAACTACTTCTCTGGCGTCATAAATGTCATTGGTCGATGGTTAGGTGGGAAAGATGACTCGTGAAGGGCCAGTAATCGAGCGTCAAACCCATCAAATCGCCGCCCTACTCGAGCCATGTCGTCCTTGTACCAAAGTTGTGTCACCATGAATGATGGTTTGGTGGAGCCAGCAACCAACTCTCTGTCACCATGAATGCACCAGGCTTTAGGCACGAACATAGCAGAAACCCTGACCGTGGCTTAGCTTGAAACTTGACCGTTGATCGTCCATGATCAGACATCCGCCTTTAAAATCTCCATTAGCCATTGTCGTTGAGATGTCAAATAGGTTTAAAATGCTTCATCGAAATGTATTTCCTTTATGTGCTTTCCATTCACTGAGACAGGGGGACACCTCACGCCAAAGTAATCCTTTCATTTTTTTCACAGTCGCTATAGCTTATCGCTCTCGGGGAGACCTCCTGTAGATGTCATTTCCTTTCTCTAAAAGTCCCCTCACGTTTGTCATGCCGCTGCAGCTTAAGGTTTTTCTCGCTGAAAATCACTTTTCATTTGACACTGTCACCGTAGGATCGAACCATCGGGGAGACATCATAGAGATTCTATCAGGTTACACCGAAAGCCATGTACTCAACCCCATCTACAAGACACACTGAGTTCGCTAAGACACTATAGCGAAGCAACATTAGCCATATCGAAGAACCCTAAAACTCCAGTCGGCATAACAAGCCGACATTGCCAAGACCTTTCAATGAAAGGTATAACCCACACCGAAAGAAAAACACAAAATACTGTCGGTAAGACACAACAGATTCACTATGACATACATCGATGCCTCAAGCCCTTTGCCGATAGAACCCACACTCAATCACCAAAACAAAACCAAGGTCACACCGACAACCTCCTGCAAATAAATTCTAGTCGTTGTGATATATGATAAGTCTTGCCGATAGGCAACTCAAACTTATGCAAGCAAAGAATGCACAACAGGTCGGGGAAACAATAGGAAACCTATGCCAAAAGGAAGTCACACTGAAGAGTAAAAAAGGGGTGGCGGTAAAAAGGACTTCAGGGAGACCAAGGGGGGTCGGGAAGACCTCACCCCAAATGGAAACCATCACACTGAAAGGAAATCCCATCGGTGAGACATGAAGGGGTTGGGGAGACATCTCCCTGACACAGTGAACACAGGCCGAGAAGATAAGGCCTCGGGGAGACAAGCAGGGGTCACCAAGAGGTTACCCCGAGAGCCAAAAGTCACGCCGGAGGCAACGTGGGGCTGGTGAAAGCGGTAGCAAGGGGCTGGTGATGAACGAGAGACAAGGCTCAGGGAGGAACTTAAGTGAGACACGCACCGGCCAGATCAGTCACCAAAGGAAAAGAACAAGCGGCCAAAAAGGAAAAAGAACCCAAAACGATCCCCACCGCCTCCAAAAGCGTTTTAGCAGAGCTCTGAAAATGACCAATCCATTGATCTATGCAAAGGGAAAGAAAACCCAAGCTGGTGAATCGACTGTGATGTGGATGTGCGCGAATGAATTAGAACTTCAGAATTTGGAAAAGTTCTAGTTCCGTTCAAGCATCCATTCTGCCTCTAAAAAGACAAAAGAGAAGCCAGGGCAAGCAAAAGAGAAAGGGGAACCAAATAAAAAGGCCCAAAAATGGGGAAGAGAAAAACCAAGAAAAACCCTAACACAGGCCGCCCCAACGGGGAGATGAAAACTAGCACGCTGGGCTCAACCCTTGTGGGAGCCCATTTAACCCACGTGCCAAAATGAAACACACCCCAGAGCTAAAGTTATATCATGAAAAACAAGGGCACACAACCAGAACCTGAAAGACAACCAAAAAAGGCTCTAACACAACTAATGCAATTATGACAACTTTTAGAGGATCGACAATGCTAGCCTTTATCATATCAACATACTGAGCTACAAGTTGCAACACAACATAAAACTTATTAATTAGACTCAAAATATAAGAAATAAAAAGAAACTTCAAACATTATCAATTTAGTAAAAAAATCATCAATTTCTAAAATCAAAGTAGCCAATGCTTCACTCTATACATCCTCTACTACAATCAAAAGAGGCCTTTATTTCTGTGATAAATACAATAAGAAATTATATTATTTTTCAAAACTTATCACTATGTACTTATGAACTCAAGATCATTCAAATTGTCAAACTAATCGACATGACTACCTAATTTCTTTCTATCACATACACTTTGGGTATACAAGATCATTGAGAATCCCAATTATTAAACTATGAAATTCAACAACGCAACAAAATTATATCTTAAGTAAAATGTAAATCAAATCAACATTACATGTCTCAGCTTATCAATTGATCTCAAATTGTATATACACCTTTGTCATATAGCTTAAGGGCATCTACAATAGATATGCACAAAATGAATTTGGTGGAAATTCTTTAAAAAATTTCAAGTGAATACAATTCACAGGTGTAAAGCCAAATTCCACAAACTTTGCCAACATCCTCCCTCACTATGCCAAAATGGGAGATTTGAAACAAGATATGAACATCCATCAATGCATAGACAATAGATGGTAGTATCTCTATAAGAAATGTGGTCTATGGATTGCAATATTGCAGGATATGCACAAAATGGATTTGTTGAAAATTATTTAGAAACTTTCAAGAAAATACAATTGGTAGGTGTAAAGCTAGATTCCACAACCTTTGCCAACATAGTCCCTACCTATAATAAAATGGGAGCTTCGGACAGGGTATGTACATCCATCAAAGCATAACAGAAGGTGGATTTCTATTAGATATTATGGCTGGAAATGCTCTTGTAGATATGCATAAAAAATTTGGAAGCATGGGCAAGGCATGTGAACCGTTTGATAGAATTCCTCAAAGAGATGTCATCTCATGGAATGCAATGATTGCAGGTTTTTACAAAAAATTATTTATTGAAAATTCTTTCAAAACTTTCAAATGAATGCAATTGGCAGGTATAAGGCCAATTTTTTGCCAGAACCCTCCCTACCTGTGCCAAAATGGGAGCTTTGGGACGGTCTATGAACATGCACCAAGTCATAATGGTAGGGGAATTTTTGTTAAATGTTATAGTTGGATATGCTCTAGAAGACATATATGCAAGATATTGAATTGTAGACAAAACACCTAAATTGTTTGACAGAATGCCTCAAAGAGATGTCATCTCATGGAATGAAATGATTGATTGTAGAATGTGCACAAAATGGATTTTACAAGGAACCTCTCAAAATATTTGAATTAATGAAGCACTCTAGAAAAACTAGAAAAGGCTCAGAGTTGGAAAATCAATTTCAAAACATTTATTTAAAATAACTAAAGAAAGCAACTGAAATTCAATCAAACTACTTAGAAAATTCCCTTGGGTAAGTATGGTGACATTACAGATTGCTAATTTCAAACACAACAATTTGAAGTTATATATGACAAAGTAAATGAACCTACAATTCTGTGATGATACCATGCAATGGCTAAACCATCTTTCACTATCATAGGTTCCAAAATGTTCTCCATGTTAGACCATAATATAGTCAAATTAAAATCTATATTCAAGTTATAAATGTATTTATTCCTAGAGCTTTTCACAACAGACAACTATTAGATTGATACTAGTTGTGTTTGCACATGACATTTTTTGTGTGCAATAGATGAATAAGTCAGTTTAAAACCAAAAAATTACAAGTGTGACCTTTTTTCCCCATTATATTGGGACTTAGGGCTAATAAAAAAAATCTAAAATGTGTTGATAATAATCAAATTGCTTACCTTACCCTCTAAATCCCTTTCAAAAGATGACATTACAGTTCCCTTAATGAACTGGACACCTTTACTCCTATAGTAGTCCTCGTAGAAAGTTGCTAACTCTGATGTAAATAACTGGGCCACTAAAATCATGGCCCTAAAGAAGGTGAATCTCTAGTATTTATTAAAAATAAAACAATTGTAAGCATTATTCTATCACCATCATTTCACTATGTTATAAACCAAAATGTACTGATGAATAGTGAATCAGTAAGCATTAAAAATGGGAATCATAAATAATGATAAATACTTTGTGATTGTCAAGAATCATCAGCATGTGGTATTTTACAATAATATGAAGATGAAAAATAGAACTATATATATACAAGATTGATATGAAAGAAAGCTTGCTTCAGTGTTTCTCTGGAAATACCATTGTTACATGCATATAAAATGGAGAAAGATGAAACTAAGTATATAGAAGATGGATAGGACAGAAAGAAAGCTCACTTAAGTGTTCCTACGGAAACACCATTGTTACATGTATTTTATTGGTAACTAATATTGTAGCACATTCCATGCCTATGTATCCACCACCAATTATAGTAGCCTCGACACCAATGCATGAGGAAATAACATTCACAAGTTTGGTTGCATCATTTAAATCTCGCAAATAGCATATATTTTTAGCATTTGATCCATTTACTCCAAATTCCTCAAGCTTCAAAACCTAGATGAAAACATCAATTGACATTCAAGAAGAACTTAATCAGCTCAACAATCAAGCTCATTACCTCGTCATTCCCATTTGGGTGTCTTTGAAACCAATTGAAATTCAAAACCTACAACATCAACAATCATAATCAACAACTCAACCAATCAAAACCAAGCATAAGCTAAGTAAATTAACAACTTGGTCAATCAACTTTTTGATAGTCCAAAGACATTTTTGTATACCAAAACTATATGTAGTGCAAAACTATCAAACAATACAAATGAATAAAGCATAAACTAAGCAATCCTTTTGCTAAAGTCAAAGGCACAAGGGTATTATGTACATAACCTTTGAACAAACATTTTATAAGAATTTTATTTAACTTAATAGACACAAACCTAGACATACATATAATCTCATTGAACCACAAAACTTTGGAGCTCAATACCATCTCATGGCTACATAATCCTGCACATAAAAATATCTCTTTTAGAAGTGTAACAAACTGAATTACTCTCAGTGTTACAAAAAATATTGTCAAAGATGTCTATTTATTTATTATAGACCATCCAAAAAACTAAAGTTGAGGTATCATTGAAGGAAACCCTAGCAAGACCAAAAACACAGATCTCAAGATTACAATATGAATTGGCTAATACATTCTTAGGCTTGAGATCCTGATGAAAGACATTTGCTACATAAGAAAGAATAGATTGTAATATATTCCCATCCCAGAAGCACAAAATAAATACAACATAAACTCACTATCAACAAAAATATTTCTTTTACAACATAGAGCATGAATAGATTAATACCAGACAGATAAAACAAGATACAAACATATACTACCATAAAAATTAGAATTTTGAGATTATTTTTATAGGTTTTCACTTTTGAAACATATATCTGGAACCAAATGTGTTATCCATCCAAATTATTTTAATCATCAGCACAATATACTACCATTTGTAGTAAAATAAAACAATAATTGAATGAACCATTGGGCATTATTATGGAATTCAAGATTATTCTAATAGATTATAGTGGTAATAAGAATTTTTAATTGTCCCAACACAACTATGTTAATGTTCATCTCATTGTATATTAATACTGACTAGTACCACAAAATTTTCAAAAAAACAATTACCTTGTATGCAAGAAACTTTGAAATGACAAATTGTAAAAATTGTCTGTTAGCTCCCTCCAAAGCATCCATTTGTACAAAAATACAATAATGATTAGTTATCAAGTCTAAAAAGTTATTCAAGTGCTTAATAATTTCTTAGTTCCACAAACAATATGCATTGCCATTTTCTAATGCTTGGTTTAAGCTAAAATAATTCATGTAGAAAGATCTCATTATATTATATGTGAAAAATACATTGTTTGCTCCCTACTTACTTCAGTGCCTATTCTTTCTACTAAATTTGAGAAGACTGTAAAATCCATGTATCTTCAAGAAAATTTGCCAATGTATTCACTACAATAGCTTCAGTCTTGTGTTGAGCCACTGACCTCATCAAATCACCTTCTTGCACCCATACTACCATTTGGATTAAAATTTAGAGTTTACCAATGTTCATGAACCAATGCAATTGTCATACTCCTCATTGCCTCACTAAACTGTGTTAAATGGTCATGCATTATCTTAGTTTTGAATATTTTATCTATTAGTGTGAATCCACATAATGGAGTCCACAAAGTGGCGAGCTGCAACCTAAAAATAATGTTTAGATGAGGGTTTTAGAGAATTTTTTAAAATGAAAATTATGGCCAAGATCCTAATACTCAACACATTTAATCAGTGAGACCCTAGAATGGTAGGTCACACGAACATCGACCCATTGTTGGAACCACCACCCAAGTCCCACCAATAGGCATGAACTCCACTGACGACATGTCACATCTCGAACTCTAATGTTGCTTTATTTTGGCTTTGTGTCAATTTGACATATGGTTGAGTGTGTGTGGTACAGTAAATAATAAATAATATGGTGTTTTTGGTGTGATGAAATATGAAAATGTTTGCTTTAATTTTTAAAATTTGAAAAGAATTTAAAATGGTTTACTATGAAATAGAAGAAAAATAGAATAATAATATTTAAATTAATGCATCATATTATTTTGAGTTGCGAAGAAGAATAGTAATATTTGAATTAATGCATTACATTGCTTTGTTTTGGATTTTTATCTAGATCTACTAATCTAATAATGGGTGTCTAAGTGCACTTGAGCTAAAGGTGGTCGAAGACCAAGGGTGTGATTAAGGAGAGGAGTTTAGCTTCATGGCAGGGTAAAGTAGGAATGGTTCTCTCAATCACACACAAAACACCTAGAATCATGTAGATGCATTTAGGATTAAATTAGGTTGACTATTTTATTGTTTGCAAAATTTTATATAGTTTAATTAAATTAATTAAGTAAAATGAAACAAAAATAAAAAACATTCCAAAAAGAAAACTTTAAAAGAGAAAAAGGATTAATGAGAAGACACAACTGTTGGTTATTCTTCTTGAATTGTTCTGTAAAATAACTAAAAAATGGCTGCCAAATATAAGTTTAGATGCTAGTAGATTAAGATTATAGGGGAAAAAGGAGAGAAGAGGAAGAATATCTAGAAAATGAATTGCAAGAAAGAGAGAAGAGGTGGTAGAAAGAGCATCCTCAACTGAAGGAAAATTATCCAAGTTTTTAAAATCTCTTCTATTGTTTTTAAACTCCAAAATGTGAGAAAGATTTTATGTATTGTTCTAGGATTTAATTTGTTTGAAACCTATTGTGAAAAACCTCTATATTTGAAGGGTTTGATGTGTGAAATTTATTGGTGAAATCCCTTATATATTTATACATAATTTTGGCAACCCCTCAGCATTGAATATTTATTCCTAGAATTGGGGTTTTTCTATGTGATTTTTAGATTGAAATCTTGGTATAGATTGTCCAGATTATTATATATATATATATGATCATCCAATAAATGCTTTAAAATTTATATATGTATGATAGATTGAAACTAAATCGCAATCCATTGAATTTACTGTGTTGTTTTTGATTTATAGATTTTGATGTTATAAGTTAAGGACAGGGAGGGGCTTTCCCAGCCATGCCTTTCCCCATTGGGGAAGGGCTTCTCTTTGGATGGCATCCATAGGCTGCAGCTTGTGGAGGGGGTGTTGCCCACCACAAAGCAGTGCCTCCCCCAAAGGGAAGGCAGTAGTCTTACACCCTTTGCATAACAAATGAAACCTATAGGTTTCCAATGTTAAAATTGCTATGTCAAATTCTATATATATATATAAGCCTTCTATTATGTGTTGTTATTTAAATATATACATCGATATATATATATATATAGTCTCATAAATATATATATATATATATATATATATATATATTTAAATATATACATCGATATATATATATATATATATATATATAGTCTCATAAATATAGTAAGAAATAATATAGTTTATGTGCCAACAAGTTTGGACTTCTAATTTAAATGGTTAAAAATAATGAAACCATACTTTGACCATTGCTAAGTAAATATACATATATACAGAATCAGATGTGCTCATATAATTATTTAATTTTTAGTTTTTTTTACTTGAGAATAATCCAGATCAAAAATTTGTAACGATTAGAAAAGAAACCAGTTGGAAATGACTAATAATTTTTGTTTTAAATTGATAAATTTTGTATTAGAGGAGGTACTTTTTCAAATTTATGTATAAGTATGTAAAATGTTGAATGGAGTATGTTTTTATTTCAAATTTATATCAATTTGTTAATTAGACAGAATCTTTCAAATGGAGATAGAATGTTAGATATGTTGCATGTACATGAAAATGAGCACATGGCATAAACTTGCTTTTATTCATTGAGGCATAGTTGATTTGAACAAAATGCATAGTGAAAATGAAAAATCAGTTGTGAGTTGTATATTATAACATAGTGTGCTTATACAAATCTATTTAAGAATTTGACAGTGAAATATGTTTTATGATTGAGTGCATGTAGGCATAAGTGGTTTTTTTTTAAATGAATGAAATTCTCTATGGGAAATGCATTATTTATTTTCATCATGAGAAACTTTTGGGACATGATGCCAAATGTGGGCACAAAAAGATGGTAGTTTAGCCTTCTCATAAACTACCATTTTATGTTTTCATGCTTGGCCAAGCAAATGTACCATTGAAATAGATGGATTAATTAAAAAGCCTATAATTTTTATATGTCTCTGCCACATCCTGAATGCAAGAAATATGTTTTTCTAGTATAGGAATGCATATAGGCATTAGGCATGCATAGAGAGTTCCCTCCTATTTTATTGTTCTAGGTTGTTATGCTCCTCATCCATGACATGGGTTTTCTTCGAGTTAGGAAGAATCTGAGGAAGTCATGTACTTCATGGTTGGGCGGAAAAGGCACCTCAATCACTCTTTGCCTTAGCTTGCAAAAGACTAGTGGTGTCAAGGCGGTTGACGATCGGAGTATCTTTATGCTATGCATGTACTCATGTATTACTTTGCATGGCTTACATATCCCAATTGTAAATGTAACTTTACTTTGAAATGTATTGATGTAACATTGTAACATATGTGTTGATGGAAACTTATTGATGTAACATTGAAATAGATGTATTGATCAAAACTCATTGATGTAACAGTGGAATAGATGTATTGATGTAAGAGTATTGTTCAAACATTGGCATGGATGTATTGTATTGTATCATGATACATGAAACCAATTTCATTATTGTACTTTTCTTTGGAGCTCTTATGGATAGTTCATGTTATATGTTTGGTTATCTTTTATTTTACTTGGAAAGTGTAAAATTTTTTGGAAACACTTGTTTCCATGTGAGATTCTTTTTCAATCATTACATTTTGGTATCAAAGCATCTAGGTTAAACTCTATGACCTAAGCCTAATTACACTTAATGTTATGATTTCCAGAGTAACTCAGGGATTTAAGAACTTATCAACAAGGAGGTGGATCCTGTAGTGATACAAATGACAAGTTGGATCATATCCTAGTTGTGTTGAGCCGACAAGAGGCCATGATTGATAGCCTAGAACAAGAAAGATGAGTAGGTCGGAAAGGGCTGAATTCTAATGAATGAAGGAAATACAAATGTAGAACAACATGAGACTTAAGGAAATTTAAGTAAGGTGGTTGAGGAGTTGGGAAAGGACCTCAAGAAGGTCAACCTACCAAAATCTGATGGAAAAACATTGGTAGACAAGGTAGACGCATGGGTGATTCAAATGGAGAAGTATTTTGCTTTGTGAAATATATCTAATGAGACCAAGACTAAATGGGGATATATCAACTCACCAGTGAAGTTGCCACATGGTGGGAGAACGAAAAAGTAGATTTATATTTTTTGCATGGGAAAGTGACATGGGAACTGTAGACATCCAAATTTGACCACTTCCATATGGTCAAAATCGTCTATTCTATTCATCTATTTTGTCAATATTAATTAAATGAATTATTCAATTAATATTTCATCTTTCTACCTAAAGTATTTAATTTTATAATTAAATACTTTACCTTACACCTTTTCTTCCCTAAATTAAATAAACATGTCAATTTATTTAATTTAGTCATTTGACCTTTTTAAATCAATTTTTAAATTCTTCATTTTTCTCTCTGCTTGTCACATCCTCCATAATCCTCTTCTAATATGGATTAATTTAATTAATTCATGATTAGGATGTGCACACCCTTAATCAGGGATTAATTTCACATCCTCCAAATTTTCACTCTTGCTTCTAATCACTTATTAATTTCCTTAACCATGTATTTGCACAACCTTAATCTAATTTGCTTACCACATTGAGCATACCTTTTTGGTCAACCTTTACATGTTCCATATTTAGCATTGACCCTCTTTCCCATGTGAATTTTTAATTCACATTTATTCACCCAAGACTCCTCTCTTCCCCATGTGAATTTTTAATTCACATTTGTCCTTCCAAGGTTCTCCTTATCCCCATGCAAGTTCTAGAACCTTTTGACTTATCACATCAGTCACATGTGTCTAAGTCTTCTAGAACCTTTGACTTGTCACATCACTCACATGTGTCAAAATCCCACCTTTTTGGGAACCTTGGGGTATGTGTAGGATCATGATGGGCCAAAAAGTGGCAATATGATGGGAATGTGGCTAACGACTATTTTTTTACCCAAAATTGACGAAATGAAAAGGGTTTTCAAAGGAGATTCTCATCTTTCCACTAATATAAATATTCCTTTACTTTGAATTTAATAAGTAATTATTATTCATTTTCTATTCAAATTACAACTAAAGTCCTGATTGATAGGTTGATTGAAAAATATCTATAGCTTTCAAATGGTATCACATTTTTTGAATCCAAAACATGCATCACATTCTATGTTTTGTATACTATAGGATTAAAAAAAGAAAATTTGAATTTCATGAAGTTTTGACCAAGTAAAGGTGGTCAGACATATGATTTTTTATATTTTTTAAAAGTTGTAATAAAATATTCATAATTAATTATTTACTTGGAAAAAAATTACAAAAAAATATGCATCACATTGGGGCATGAGTCTACTTATATCGAAAATATTATAAAAAAATATTATTATTTTATTGTGGTTAGAGTGGTCAGACCGACACCTACTTATTTTTTCCCTGAAATTTAAGTACCACTGCATTGAAATTTCAAATTTTCACCAAATAGATTTTTTTTTTAAACAAAGCTAGTAGTTTAGAAACTACATTCAATTTTTTATATATTTTATTCTTACATATTTTTGAAATAATATAGATAACTTATTCAAAGTTTTACGTCAAGTTGCCTAACTCTGATTTTTCTGAAGTTTTTGCCACTTAAGGGCCTATTTTTTCCATGATGATCCTGCACATACCCCTTGTCTTATCCATTATATTCTCCCAATCATGTGAATTTTTAATTCACATTTATTTTCCCAGCTACTTTTCTATTCCCCATGGAAATTTTTGAGGAATTCTAAAATTCCTCAAGTGTCAATTTCATTCTCACTTGGGAACAAGAAGTTACTTAAGGAAATATTCTCATCTCCCAAGGTACTTTCAAAGTACTTGTCCTTCCTCCATATCATTTGTCCTTATTCCACCTCACTTACACCTCATCACATCCTTGGCCACTTCACTCTCCACATTTCAAGATGTGAGGGATTATGAGTCCTCAACTCACCATATCCCTTCATCTTGGCCATGGTGGCACAATCTTGACCATTGAATTGTCTAGAGAATTCAAATTCTTCGATAAATACCCCCTCTTCTAATGCATTTGCAGAACTCAGTCATTTTTCTACCTTATGCTACCAAATTATCAAGCCATTTTATAGCATTATTCCTTGCATTAGCATCCAAGTTCAAGTGCATTTTCCATTATAGTTTCTTCAAGTCTTCATTATCTTCCCCACCCTTCATTTCTCAGCCATCCAAGGAGCACACAAATCAACCACGTCAAGGGCCAACCAAGGGGATTGACACACAAAAGGTATAATCAGTAGCTTTGTTATCTTTCATTTATGTTTTCTTCCTTAGGCTAATAATTTGAGGAGATCTTGTGTTTTACTTTTCATTCTAGTTTAGTTAGTTTGCATACTTAGATTAGGATAAAAACACCAACATCACATTTTTGGCATGCCTGGTAGGACCCACAAATGGGTTCCATCATTTTATGTTTCTTGTTGTTTAAGTTGTTTGCAGGTTCAGGTTGCAGAGGGGCGAACCTACCCAAGAGGGGAAAACCTACCCTTGTAGAGGGGAAAACCTACCCAGGAGGGGTGAACCTACCCCTGTAGAAGGGAAAACCTACCCAAAAACTTAGCTCTTTGTAAATTTGTTTTCTAACTGTTTGCTATAGAAGGGCGAACCTACCCAAAAACTTAGCTTTCTGTAAATCTGTCTTCTGACTGTTTGTTATAGAGGGGAAAACTTGCCAAGGTGGGGTGAACCTGTCCCTGCAAAAAGGGTCAACTTGCCCAAAAAATTGAGTTTTCTATAAGTCTGTTTGCTAATTGTCTATTGTACAGGGGAAAACCTGTCGTAAACAGAGCTCTTTGGGAGGTAAAACATTCATTTTAGCTTCATTTTTACTTCATATTTTTTATCATTTTCAAATTCTAACCCCATAATATCATCTACTTGTGAGTGTATTTGTGTTTTTTTAACATTATGCAACTTATTTCGTAATTGATGAAGAACAGCTCGGACAAAACAACTAATATTTTCTTGCAGAGCAATCTGTTTATTTAGTTGTTTAATGTTTTCCTTCTTATTTTTATAGATTAATCTAGGCACATAGTTTAACTAGGGGGGAGTAAATTTTATTATTTGTTGTGTCTGCAACTCTTTTTGTGTCACCCAAGGGGGCATTATTTCATTCACGATTTCCCCTTGCACTTCATGTGAGCCTGGTGAGTAGCCAAAAATAATTAGTGCCTTCTTTCTAGCGAGACTTGCTTGGGGATTTCATCACCCCAAGGGATGATCCCAACCACACATACTGGTGGGGTATAGAAACGGGGGAGAGCAAAAGTTGTATCCCAATCCAGTCACATCGTGTCTAGCAGAGTGTTGAATCTAGGGTGATACCTAGATAGACGTGAAGAGTTGGTCTGAGCCCTTTAGTATCTCGCTAGGGTTCCTGACTCACGCTTGTGATGGGCTCGTGTTCATGGTTGTGCCTCATGTACTAAGAGTATATCAAGGACTCCCTAGAAGCCTTGTGCATCCTAGATTAAGGACTATGTTGGCCATACCCTTAACACTAATCATAGGATTGTGTTGTTTGAAGTGTCTTTTTGTGGAAAACTAGTAAAATTTTTGGCTAGTCATCCTTATTGCTTGTTGTTTGTTATATTTTAAGTCCTTTCCATAGTCGTTTATGTCCAAGTCAAGTTCCAGTTTCTTGCAGAAGGGTGAATCTACCCTGTAGAAGGGCGAACCTACCCCCCAAACTGTCAATTTCACCTCGTTCATTCATTTTGACATTCCATTCATCCATATTAAATCATTTGTTCACCCATTCTAAACATCTCTTCATCCCTTCCAAACTTTCGTTCATTCATTCCAAACATTTGTTTCCTATTCCAATTGCCCGTTTCACCGTTCAGGGAACTCGTTTTATTGTTTAGAGATCTCATTTCAAAATTTGGGGAACTCATTTTATTGTTTAGAGATCTCAGTTCACCATTAGGGGAACTCATTTTATTGTTTAGACATCTTGTTTCACCATTCGGGGAACCCATTTCATTGCCTAGGGATCTCATTTCACCATTCGAAAGACTTATTCCATTTTCTAGTGAGCTCGTTTCACCATTTGTTAGGCTTGTTTTCCCGATTTAAACAAAAACCAGTTGGGAACCTAAAGCCTTGTCATTTGTTGTGATCTAAGCACTTTCATTCTCTTTCATCCAATTGCAATTCATCCTTTAGTCCATTTGCATTTTCCAAAAGATCAATTAGTCATCACCCCCATCATCATTCACCATCTTTCTTTTGATCCAAATCCCTTAAGCCTTGTTTTAAAGGTTATAATCTGAATTGACCTAGGCATCTGAATCTGATCGTCATCTTACACATCAATCATTATTTTTGTCCCAATCAATCCTATGAGGGGGATTCGGTGCTCTAAGTCATCATTCTCAACCCAATCAATCCATTTCTATATTGAGGTGGATTCGGTGCCATGATCTTCTATCCATCCTTCAATTCGATCGACCAACTCTTTACATCACCTAGGGTGATTTCTAAACAAGGTCTAGAATCCCTTACATCATTCACCATCTAATCTTGTCAATCGTTTCATTGAATGATCCTAATCTATCATCAATCAATCTTATCCAATCATCAATCAATCCTATCCAATCATCCAATCACCAATCTTATCCAATCATCCCATCAATCCTTATCCAATTATCCAAATCTTAATCCTATCCAATCATCAATCTTATCCAATCATCCAAATCAAAACTTATCTAATCATCCGACCTCATCATCCCATCAATCAATCATTTATCCAATCCAATCAATATTCTAATTGTCATCCTTGCATCTCAGTCCACCCAGTAGTTTTTAATTTTCATGCTCTCTCAGACTAGATCGCAAACCAGAAAGAAAATGGCACAACAAGGTCAAAGTTCCCAGTTGAACATCTCCCAAGATCCCAACAATGGTGCAAACACCTCCCAAGATTCCAACAACAATGCAAACACTTCCCAAAATCCCAATAATGGTGTGAACGCCTCTCAAGATCCTAACAATGGTGTGAACATCGCCCAAGACCCTTTTAATGGTACTTCATCACAACATGATACCAATGGTCAAAACACTTCACTACCTAGTGATGAAAACATGATCAATCATCCTAAAGTTATCTTAGATGAATACCTAAGCAATCCTACTAACATTCAGATGATAGATCACCTCCTTGATGAATGTGAGGATAAGATCCTCACTACTTTACTCATGAAAGGAGTGAAACTGCCATATGGCTTTGACATGTTACAGTATACCCACACCTAGCCTCCACCAGTACATCAAGTCTCACAAAATGTTCCTAGAAATTCCTATGTTACTGAGGGTACACCCATAGATAATTGGTATCATCTTGAGTTTGGGAATGTTGTGATACATCAAGTTGCAAATTATCCTCACATTCCATCTGCTGCCCCTACCGCACCATCTGATCCTTATGATCCCTATCCCTATGGCATGTTACAAAGCATCCCATCTACTCGACCATTCCCACCTCAGTATCCGGGTCAACCACCTATCAACACTGGGGGAAACCCCTTTCTCTCATTGATGACACCACTAGGACCTTTTCCCATAGGAAATATCCTATCACCCCTTCAAGGTAATAATCCTCATCAATCCATTGCTTTGCAAGCACTGCCATAGCATCCAACTATCTCCTCACAAGCACCACCACAACATACTGCTACTATTTCAGTTCCTATACAACAACATCATCAACAACCCCCACAACAAAACATACCACAATAGAATGTTACAAACCTATAGAAACATATTGTCGCCCATATACAACCTCCTCATCATACAACACAAACTACATCACACCCTCAACAACCACCCTGTGGTACTTCTATAGCCATCCCACAACAACAACACATCCCATCTCATCCACCTCATCAACAATCACATACCAACAATCCCACACAAGCACAACATAACCCTCTTGTGTAGTATCTCTACCATCCATCCAATTCATACACTACTTATACTAATCCAAACATCCATGTGACTGCTCAAAATCTGCCACGGATGCAATCCCCTCCTTACACAAACCCCCTGCAATCACACACCAATCAATATTAGAAGTATTCTAATCCATAACGGCCTCCACATGTCACACAACAACCCAATGTCACATATAATCACCAAACCCATCACTATTATAATTAAAAACAACCTTCATATCAACAAGCTGCCTCATCCACGTCCTATGTGCAACAACAACCACCTCATCAACAGGGTGCTCAATCTACCTCTTATTATCAGCAACAACCACCTTATTAACAAGGGGCCTCCACATACTACCAAGCTCCACATAATACCCCATCCGCTTCATATTATCAACAACCGCCACCTCAACAACAGGCACCCTCCACTTCTTATTACCAAAATCTGTCATCATCATATTAGCCTTACGCTAATCAATATCAACCTACATCCTCATACGATCCATATGCATTACATTATCAATATCCACTTAATCTGTCCAATCCAACTCCACCCATTAATAAAGATCTAGAGGAACTCAAAGATGCATTGAATTTATCTACAAGTAGGAACATTAGAGAAATCCTTCAAATTTGAGGAAATTTTCCCATATCCATTTGACTCCTCAATTTCACTTATCCCCTTCCCAAAACACTTTGAGATACCCAATTTTAAAAAATATACAAGAACCAAAGATCCAAAGGCCCATCTACAAGAGTTCTATGCACAATGTCAAGATGTTCAACATAATGACAATTATCTCTTGTATATGTTCCCTAGAAGCTTAGGAGGACCAACCTTAGATTAGTTCATGGGTCTCAAGAAGGGGACAATTTCTTCATTCATTGATCTTTATGAACAGTTTTTCAAAGAGTTATCCTTTAACTTGGAGAAATACATTGACACTCTAGACCTCTTGAAGGAAAAACAATATGATGGAGAAACTTTCACTAAATACCTGCAAAGGTGGTGCGTTGTCGCTAGCCGTATGAAATCCCCTCCTAGCGAAAAATAAATGGTCACTCTTTTTGTGGATAATTCCCATCCTGAACTAGCACATGCTCTTAATATTCATTGTGTTACTACCTTCGCAGAGGTTATCAAAAAAGGCCCCATCACTGAGAGAGCACTTGTTGCAAAAGGGAAAATTAAACCATATAACTCGAATATCGACAAGTCATCTAGTAACAAATCTCATTACTGGAATAAAAAGAAGAATGCAGTCAACGATAGCATCACTAACACTAAACATGTTCAAGTGACCAATACCTCCTAGGGACAACAACCATCCATGCCCAATGCCATATCCATGCAAAAAGGGGCACCTCCCCCCCCAACAATCCAATCAAGGGAACAGTAAATGCCAATACACCCAGGAGAACCCTTAAGTGTCATCTTCCACATATTGTTGTAGGTCAATTACCCAATTACATATCCTATGACCAAGCCACTTGATGAATCTAAGCCTAAACTAGCCTAGTTTAAACAGAACGAACATTGTGAATTTCACAAGATTAAAGGGCATACCCTAAATAAATTTCAGAGTCTGAAAACATACATCCAAGACCTTACAGATCGAAGAGATATTCATGTGGATGCCAACTAGACTTCATCATCCAATGCTCAATTATAGATATATCAAAACACTTTCCATAAGCATAACCAAGATCCTAGCACATCTAACACAAACCCAGGACCTTACAATAACAACAATCAGAATAACAACACCAACAACATCAGTTACAAAAATGTGCCACTTAACTATGAGGGTCTCATCATGCACATCGAACAAGCGGAACCATGTGTGTCTATGATACATGTCAAAGGCAAAGAGCCTCAATGTGTTGTTACCACTAGCCACACCCACATTACTATCCCTGGAGATGTAGCGCCAACCCCATCACCTCCTGTGAGCTCTCAGTATAACATCCTTGACCATCTAGGAAAGACCGCAACACAAATATCTATCTTAGATTTGCAAAAGTCTTCCCCTATATACCAAGAAATCTTGACAAAAGCTTTACCAGATGCTCGCATTCCTGATAACATTGACCCCACACACTTTCAAGCCCTAGTTGGACATCTGTCATCAACCTACCAACTAGGTTTCAATCAAAACGACATGCCTACCATCACCACTAACCATAATTGACACCTTCATATAGAGGTTCTCGTCACCCGACATAAAGTAAAGAGGGTCTTGATAGCTAATGGCTCTACTCTCAATCTATGTACATTAAAATTCATAAAGTAGGTAGGATATACCCATGATGATTTAAGCAAGCAGATCATCACTATAAAGGCTTATGATAATGCAGAAAGGGATTTCGAAGGGGTGATTGAGCTTCCAATACAAGTTGGCCCAGTTATACAATACACTACTTGTCATGTCCTTGATCCAGATCTTCCCTACAATCTTCTTCTCAACAAACCATGGATCCACGCCATGCAATCTATCCCATCCACCTATCATCAATGCTTAAAATTCCCATATAATGGAATGGAAGTTACAATACAAGCTGATCCTCAACCCTTTGAATATTAGCATTCACTTGAAGCTTCATTCCCCTATTCCCATTACTATCTATGAGTGGAAATGGGTCCACCACCAACATCCTCATCCAATCCATCATCTAATCCATCACCTACCACCTCATCTGCTCCATCCTCTACCTCTAATTCCACTATCACCAAGGTTCAGATCATTGACAAGGGATATGGTGAGTGTGAGTTGCATACTGCTTTGAACGTGGCAACCATGCCACCCTCACCACACACATATGGTCAACCCTTCTGAGTTTACACTAAAGGAATAATAAAAGACAGTCACCTTGAGCTCTAAAAATGTGGGAAGTGACACTTATGTATCTCCCGTATTACCACAATATACGCCTCAAGACAATATAAGTCATTGGATATATTGTGAAGAACTTGAACCTAACCCCCCTTTAAAGGAATATTTCAAGAGATGTATCCTTGGCCCTCTAAGTCTATTGAGAAACACAATTATCAAGGGGGAGGTCTTTGTCCAGAAGAGCTAGGAAGAAATTAGTTGATCAAAACTTCTGTACATCCAAAGAATTTAGGCTTAGGCTATGGAAAAAAGAAAAAGGGTCCTACAACATCGACTAGTACCTCTAACAATGTCAGTGCAAGTGATGGCCTTCCTAGAAGCTATACCAAAAGAAGAATGTATCATACATGTGTACGATGATGTAGATCATGTAGACCTTTCTCCATGTTCGAATGACTATCTGTTTGCACCATTAGCCTTTCCCTTCACCATCTCGAACTCATTGATTGGGACCAACGTGACAACACACCTACCAAATCACTTACCTCAATGGATACCTATGTACACCTCAATGGATTGGGGGAAGATCAATGCCCTAGTTGCAAAAATAAGAAAAAGAAAATTCCAAAGGGGTCACCTAGTGAAAACCTCCTTGAGGCACTTCTTGACCTAGAAAATTTTAAAACAAAGGATGTATCTGACAGTGAAAACCTCAGTGAGGTGCAGGAAGATGGGGACGTTCATCCTCCCCTTGTAGGAACACAATGGTCTAAATGATCATCCATTTTGATAGAGGAAACACAAGAAATCAATTTGGGAATTGAAGAGGATCCCAAAATCATGTATGCAGCCAAAGCATTATCAAAAGAAGAGTATTTTACCATCTCCAAGATCCTCAAGGAAAGCAAGATAAATATTGCATGGGCATATTCAAACATGCCTGGATTAGCCCCTTCCTTGGTTGTACACCATCTAGATGTGCATCCTTATGCAAAAACAATTAAGCAAAAGCTTCACAAAATGCACCCACAAGTTGCCCTATTGGTCAAGAAAGAATTGGAGAAATTGTTGGAAGCCAAATTTATAAGACCCATTGACTACTCTGAATGGATCTCCAACATTGTACCAGTAGCCAAACCCAATGGGGATGTCAGAATATGTACAAACTTCTGTGATCTTAACAAGGCTTGTCCTAAAGATGACTTTCATTTACCGAACATAGACATGCTGGTTGATTTAACTATAGGACATGAGATGTTTTCCCTCATGGATGACTTTTCTAGATATAATTGAATCAGGATTACGCTTGAAGATCAACATAAAACAAAATTTACTACACCTTGGGGTACATTTTGTTATAATTTCATGCCCTTCGGGCTCAAGAACACAGGGGCAACTTATCAGTGTGCAATGACCGTCATCTTTCATGATCTTATCCACATCATCAAGGAAGACTATGTTGATGATCTCTTAGGAAAATCAAGAACTAGATCAGAACACCCCACAGTCCTAAGAAAGATCTTGGAATGGTTAGAGCACTACAAGTTGCGTCTAAATCAAAAGAAATGTGTGTTTGGGGTTACATCAGGAAAACTGTTCGGCTTCATTGTCTCGAGGAGAGGTATAGAAGTGGATCCAGCCAAAGTCAAAGCAATTATGGATATGCCTCCACCTCACAACTTGAAATAGTTAAGAAGTCTCTATGGTAAGCTACAGTCCATCAAAAGATTCATAGCATAGTTAGTAGACAAATTTCAACCATTCACCGACCTCCTAAAAAATAATATATCCTTCAAATGGGATCCTATGTGTCAGCAAGGTTTTGAAAAGATTAATGAATACTTGGCTCATCCTCCCATCCTTATGCCTCCAATCCCAGGGAAGCCACTCTTATTGTATATCTTAGGTACCTTAGTGGCACTAGGGGCACTACTAGCACAACATGATGAGTCATCCAGAGAATGAGAAATCTACTATATCCATCGAACTTTGGTTGGCTATGAGCTCAACTACTCTTCAATAGAGAAGGCCTGCCTAGTTGTAGTGTTTTGTTCACAAAAGCTTAGATATTACATGCTCAACCATTCAGTCAAATTAATGTCAAAAGTTGACCCACTTAATTATTTACTATCTAGAACAACTTTGACTGGTCGAATGGCTAAATGGGTTATGTTGTTGAGTGAGTTTGACATAGAATATTTGGACCGCAAAGCTATTAAGGGATAGGTGATAGAAGATCAATTAGTTGATGCTCCCTTGCTTGATGCACATCCTTTGGTGATGGAATTTCCTGATTAGGAAGTATTTACAGTAGCAAAAGCCACCACATGGACACTATATTTTGATGGGTCATATACACATAACAGATCGGGGGCAGGCATATTGTTTGTCACTCCCCAAGGTGATTATATTCCAAATTCATTTAGACTCACCTTTCCATGCACCAACAATATAGTAGAGTATGAAGCTCTTCTCATTGGCCTTAGAATCACAATTAAATGGAATATCACTTACTTATGAGATTTCGGCGATTCACAATTAGTCATCAAACAAGTCAATGATGAGTTATTAACAAAGGATGAGAGGCTACTACCTTATAAGCACATGGTTGATGACTTTAAGAAATATTCCACCTCTATTCTTTTTTACTAGATCCCCAAAATACAGAAAAAATCTACTGACACAATGGCTACAATTAGTTCCTTGATTGAAATGCCTAAAGATTAGACAAAATGTGAATTCTTGATTGAACAAGTTTTAATCCCTACAAACGATATCCCTGAGAGTGAGATGGTGTGTGAAATCATAGGTCCTACAACCCCATGGTATCATGAAATCTATGCTTATCTTCATGACAACATCCTACCCACTGACCTTACCCACAATCAACGCAAATCATTCATCCAACGTACATCCAATTACACCATCATGGGTGATACTCTTTATCATCGTGGATATGATGGAACTCTTCTTCGGTGTCTGAACGAAGCTGAAGCTCACAATTCTTTAACAAAGGTACATAGTGGTGTTTTTGGAGCCCACTCAAATGGTATGGCCTTAGCAAAGAAGATTTTGAGGGTTGGTTATTATTGGACTACATTTGAGCATGACTCTTGTGACTTTGTGAAGAAATTTTTACCTTGCCAACAACATGCAGAACTAATACATGCTCCTTCTCAAGATCTGCAACCTATTATAGCACCATGGCCCTTTTCTCAGTAGGGTTTTGATTTAGTCAACAAGATATATCCTTCATATTCTAATGGCCACACCTTCATTATCACTACCAATGTGTACTTCACTAAGTGGGTGGAAGCCATACCACTCTCCTAGATAATGGGTACTCAGATCTCCAAGTTCATCCTCTACCATATCATCTACATATACGGAATCCCCTCCACCATCATCTCTAACAATGGTAAGCCATTAAAAAATCAGGCTGTAAAAGAGCTCTATAACACCTTTTACATCCAACACCGGTGGTCCACACCCTACTACCCCCAAGGTAATGGACAGGCAAAAGCCACTAACAAAACTCTGATCAAAATATTGAAAAAGGTTGTCAACAGTACTGGCTGAGATTGGAACTTCCACCTCAACCCCACACTTTGGGCTTATTGCACATCCATCCACACTCCCGTTGGCACCACTCCATATTCCCTAGTCTATGGTATTGAAGCCATCTTTCCAATTGAAGTTGAAATCCCATCTCTAAGAATATCTTTAAAGAATCTCATCATCAAAGAAGAATCACAGGTTGCTTGCCTTGCCCAATTGGAGCTCCTAGATGAAAAGAGGACCAGAGCATACAATCACCTTTAGGCATATCAAAATTGTCTCAAGAGGAGTTATAACAAGAAATTTCATTCCTGCCAATTTAACATTAGAGATCTAGTTCTTAAAGAAAATCAGCATACACAATAGGACCGAGACAAGAAGGGGAAGTTTGAACCTAATTGGTTGGGTCCTTATGTTATCATAGAAAAATATGGATCAAGGGATTACCATCTTGCCACACCTAAAGGGGAACCCATTGAAAATCCTATCAACATAATGCACTTGAAGAGGTTTTACACTTAAATCAGCTGGGTCCTCCTATCTTTCCATAATTTGAAAAATACAAAAAAGTTAAAAAATAAAAAAAATCCAAAAATAGTAAAGAGAAATAAGTTCATCCTATGGTGAAAACCACCCTTGGTGGCACCTTGGATAAGTATGATTGGTGAAAACATGGTAACAAGCATCATCCATAGACAACTTAATCATTATCTACCTTATGTCCTAGTTACTACATGTGTCCATATCCTATTCTATCCTATCACTTCATCCACATCCTGACCTTGGCCACTTGGTATGTTTTAAGTGAGCATTGGATGATTATCCGCTATCAATCATCCTGAGCTTTAATCCTCATCTTATTTTGTTTCATTCATCTAATTGTCTTGTTGGTCTATCATCATCTAGGGTCCTTCATCGTATCAGTCTCCAGTTAGATCTCCATTCGGTCATGTCGGTCTTTTTGGTCTTTGTCGAGCTACATTGCCCCTTCTATTTCACGTAGGAAAGGCTGATCATTTGATCCGCCCTCGGGGCACTTTGACCATCTCATTTTGGTCATCCATCATCTGTCTCCATCATCCCCTTTGTGCTCTTATCCATAGTCGATCATCGTTTATCTTTTCTAAACTATGTTGCCCCTGCGCTTTCACATAGGCAAGGTTGATCATTTTATCCTCCCCCAGGGCATTTTTCAGTCATTTCTTTCATCATCGGTCTCCATTCGTCCTCTTTCTATTTTTATCCATTGTCTTTTCTTGAACTATGAGGGCTCTGCACTTTCACGTAGGCAAGGCTAATCTTTGATCAACCCCCAAGCCCCTAGGTTGTTAGGGTGTGTTAGTCCTGCATCAGTCTTCTATATAGTCTCTTGTGTTATGTTGTCAAGTATGCCCTTATCCAGTTGGTTCATCACAAACAAGATCCTCTAGTATCAAAAGATCTAATTAGTGTCAAAAATATTGCATCGTGTGGGTCATCTTAGTTTAGTATCCATTATCGGTCTCAACTAGATGCATCCTTCCTAACAGACCTCATCAACCCCATCCATCCTCTTGATCCTATGGCAAAGGACATTTGAACTTAACTATGATCTTTTAATACTTTTGGATTTTGTTTATTGTTTGAGCTCCCTATTCCAACTAATCAAGGTCACCATGATCTATCATATTATGGTGTGTTTTGATGGGTTAACATAGGGGCATATCTTGATCATTTATTGTTGTTGTCTATTGGGTCATCCCACGTAGTACCCACTAGGATCTCTGAGATCTTGTGTTACGCTGGTACATCTCTTTGTGCTTGTGGTTATCCCAATGCCTGGCCCAACCAAAGTCTTTATCACTTTGGAGCATTGGGGTAACCTTGTTTGTTGTGTTTGTTCTATGCATTAGATACTAACTTGCCTTGGTTTTTATATATACCTTGGCACATGGTGTCTTATGTTATGGAAAAAATCAATGCTCTGAAGATGGAAAATTTGAATTAGGATTGCATTTCATAAATCAATTTCACTGCATTCATCCCTATCCATCAACCTATGATTTTGGTTGTGCAAATATTCACCTTCTCTTTCTCCCATTCTTCTCAAGATATCAATGGTTTTCGACAGGTGAAAATTTCACACGATCCACCCACATTCTCATGGAAGTCTTTATTGACATTTATGTTGCATTATTGGTTCATTGCATTATTATCTTAAGTTGTTTAAATTAATCATGATTAATTATTCTATAGCATCTTAGATTCATTTCCATACATTTCCATATTATATTATTAACACATTACAGGAATTTCCACCTACATCACAAAATGTTAAGTCCATATGCATCATCCATAAAATCACGAAAACCTACATCACATCTTGCATTACACATGCTAGTTGCATCCATACAAAGTATCAACATATAACATCATAAACATGTACAAATAATCATGATCACACATCATAAAATCATACACATACACATATGCATCATCCATCATATACAAAACATGGTGTCAATAAGGGTTGTCACATATCATATAAATATCAAAATCACATATCCATGACATAATCCATAATAATGTCCATTGATATCACCAAAATACATATCGATCGTATACATCATAATCACAAAATAAAGTATCAGTACAAAAATATGTATCAAAAACTTTGTATTGTCCATCCTACACCTGTCAAAATCTGATATCCAATCATCTACCAAATGAATTTCCCACATCCAACCTCTATAGAGAGTTAGGCACTGGCCCACTACGAGGGAGGGTCCCCTACGACTCACTATATCCTTGAGTATGTGTCCCTAATGTCTAGGATGGTGTAGGCATCTGACAATCCTATCAGACATACTGAAATGTTTGTTGCACTTGATCTAGAACCAAAAAATGATAAGTGAACATCTAGTAGGTCACCTCTCTCATGTACTTGGAATTCTATGTGGCCTGATATCTGGTGGCATTCCACTCATGTCTATATCTATCTTGATCTCTACTAAAGACACCCCTCTCATGTGTCCATGTGTCCTATGCCAACCTAAGCTGATCTCTCTCTGCTCCTAGCCATGCAACTTTCTCTATGGCCCTATCCATCTCATCCTCCATCTGTTCTTGCATAGCCTGTATTTGTTCCTACAATCTCTGCACCTCTAGCAATATCCCCCCCTCACAATGTACTACCTATGACCAACCATGTTCCATATCTCTCTTTACACTCTCTGCTCGAGCCACTATTATATCCCTCTCCCCCTATAAGGTCTACACTTGATCTATGGCCCTATCCCTCTCCTCTTGCATCACCTATGCCTCTCTCTATGCTCTATCTCTCTCACCCTAAAAGGCATGCACCTCTGTATGCACCATGTCCCTCTCTCTCTACATAGTCTCTAATTGGGCCTCTACTACTTCCACCCTTGCCCTCACATCCCCAAGTGTTATCTCTATCATAGACACCTTATCTTGAAGCTCCATCGTCTCCCTCAATAGTCCTCTCACCTATACCCTTAACTCCTCCATCTCCCTCTCGGCCTGCTGTCGATCCCCTGCTGAGACCCCCTCTGCTAGACCCTAATCTGTTGCCCCTCTGGGCTCTTGTTGTCCTTTAGCCTATGCTATAGTCATTGCTACCTATAGTGTGTCTTGATCCTAGGTCACTCTAGCTAGCTCACCACATACTCCCTATACCTCTACTCATAGCTCATCCCTCTCCCTCAGTGCATCATGTACCTATGATTTCAGGTGATCAACAATAAAACTGTAATCCCTCTGTCCATGTGCCTGGACTCTACGCAACTCCATATATGCAATCCTTAGTCTCTTCTTTGTCATATGTAGCCTCACCTGGGCCCCTCTTAGTAATACAATAGGATCTTCAGGTGGTACACCTAGTACCACCGCCAATGGCTCCACTATATGAACATCGACATCCATAGCATTCAACCTCATCTCTTCATGCCCCTACTCTACCCTACTAGTCACCCAAACTCTCCTTAGCTATCCCCTCCACCCAACCCTCATTTTCCATCCTACAAATCTACCCTCCCCCTCAGGCTCCTCTCCCTCCTCACTCATCCCCATCTCTGGCTCATGGGGCTCCTACTCAACTTTGATCTCTGCCTGGGCCCCCCTCCATCGTCTACTCCTCCTTGTTGCCCTACCTAGTTGTCCTTCAACCCTAGTCTTACCCTATCCTCCATCCTACTATCCTGCTACACCTACATCCTCTTGCCTTGCTCTGCTCCTCACCAAAACTCTCCTCAACTATACTCTACTCCCTATGCTCATCTGCTAACCCATCCTTCTCGCATCCACCTTGGGCACATCCAACATCTCCACCTCTGACTCTCTCTCCTTTTCCTGTCATGTTGCATCCTCCAACCCCCTTCCATCACTCGACTATTCTGCATCCATCTCCTCCCTTGCATCCATCCTCTCTCTATGCCTCCTCCACTATCTCCTCCTCCTCCCCCTCTTTGGCTATCATGTGGCCCTGATCTTATCCTATCCTCCACCCTGCTATCTTGTAGCCCATACATCCTCCTGCTGCCTCGACTCCCTCCTGTCCTCTCTGTTGTTGTCCCCTCCTCTCTCTGCCCTCACTATCCAATCATCACTCATCATCTAATCCAAATCCTAAGGCCCCCACAATGGGCTACACTAGTGTAATACTATCCCATCAGTGGTTGTGGAACCACCTAGCATATCGCACTGTCACCCCTGCATCTACCTCCCCAACAACCCTCCCTGGCTATGCCGCCATAAATAATGTCTCCCAGTGATCTCTAGAAAACTTTGGTGAGATTAGCTCCCCCCATGGCCACTCTCGGCTGATCCGTTGAAACATGTCAGGACCTGCTGGAATATCCTGAACCACCCCAAACTGTTAGGTCACTCTATCTAGCCTATGCACCTCAACTATGTGAGGCTGACTCCCAACTAAGAAGCATATGGATGCGAAGTAGCCTTGTTGTCTCACCTCATCATCCCTCCATCTCAAAAATCACCAAAACATGTATGAACGCCATACTATGTGCTCCTCCTACAAGTTAGCAAAGACTCCTCCATCTGTCCATATCCCCCTACATCTCATAACACCAAACCTAGCCCTTATCCTGCCCATACCACCAAGCTACAGGTGCTTGCTCCTTCACCTATCCTCTCCTCACCACTAATGGCCTATCAATACTAATATGCTCCTAGGCCCATACCTGTAATAAATTCATGTGCATATCTCTATACAGATGCACCAGTACACACATGCCCCATGAAAACTATCCCTCTTACCCCTCAACAATATGGCGAATCACCTTCATATACCATAAACTACAGAAGTTCCTGCTTCGATTTGGCAACAATATCCCACTAATCAGTCCACATAGAAAAAGAAATAGTGGTGGCACCCTCAATGACAAACATCAATCCACATCCAATTTCCCTTTCTACATGGGCAGATCATCTCACTCGAACAATACCCCTATGGTGTGATCCAACTCAGCCCCCATCAATGTCACCTCACTCACTAAATTCCCTATTATGGGAAACATATGAATGTGCCACACATTCTCTAGTGTCACTATCATCTCCCCCATCAGAATATGGAATGTCAATGTCGATGTCGTTGAACTCCATTGCTTTATGAGCACTATTAGCATAGCCCAATGCGCTATGATCCTCAGATAGCCTAATAAGTGCAGCAATCCAACCTCTATCAGTGCATGGTGATCCACTCCATTCATAGCCATTATCATCACTACCATCACCTCTAAGTGTCTCTCATGGGTCCACAGTGAATAAAAAATCTTTATCCATAATAACCTATATGTCAGCTCACTTCACTCCCGACCCTGGGACATCATTTTCCTAAATCTATTTTTTCTCTTCTTCTGATTTCTTCCCTCTCCCCACTGAGCTCCCCCTGGTTTTGGGCACAATCGCCCCTTCTCAGAGTAGACCCACCTTGGTCGGTAGGAAGACCCGCCCTTACGTGGGGTGGACCCACCCTATGCCAGGGCCGACCTGCCCCCGTCTGGGGTAGACCTACCACAGGTTGAGGTGGACCTGCTATTGCATGGGGTAGACTTTCCCTAGCGTGGGGCGGACCCTCCCTCATCTAGGGTGGAGCCAACATTGCGCAGGGTGAACCTACCCTCGTTTGGAGCGGACCCGTCCCTGCACGGGGTAGACCTATCCCTGTGCAAGGTGGACCCATCCCTGCACAGGGTGGACTCACCCCTATCTAGGTTGAACATGCCTCAACTTGGGGTAGGTCCACCCCCAAAACCCCCCAAACTCAATTTTTTTTAACCCAATCCATTTTCCTACCCTATCCCAAAAGAAAAACCCAACTTCTCACATAGGCATAAAAATTCAAAAATACATTAAAAATGCTTACAATCATCAGAAGAGGTTTTGACTCTAACCTAGCATGGAATGACATGCTCACAGTAAAATTTCCATATATTGTCCCCCTGGTGAATGATATCTGAATTGTAGTCCTCCGGCATCCTATCTCCTCGTCTCCTTCCTTTCCTCTTGTCTCTCTCTCTCTCTCTCAACTACTATAGTGCAAATGAGGTGAGGTAATTTATAAAATTACCTTATATCAGTTTTCCCTACTTTTTAATCTTTTTAAACTAAAGGTAATTTTTCCCTTTTATATAAACCTTTTTTTCCTCCAACTAATTCCCTAACTTCCCAGGGCCACCATTTACAAACCGCACGTCCAATCGACTCTGTTCAAAAGTAAAACCTACCTAGTTTTTCGAGCTCTATCCATTTGTGCCCTCCATTTTCTCATATCGAGAAGTCACCTGGGGCCCCTTTTTCTTCCCCAACCACCCTCTCAAGGGGGCATACCCTACCATTTTCCCCATTCCTCTATCATGATCATTCCCTCACAAGATTGGGGCAGCTCCTATCATTCCCCTTTCTTTGGGCAGCTCACACATCTCCTCCCATGCTAGGGCATCATTTTCTAGTCGCTTCCTCTATGGAGTCATTTGCATTTTCTTTTCTTCAAAACACTATTATTCTAACAATATTTTGAAGAGGGGTAAAATGTAGACATCCAAATTTGACCACTTCCATACGGTCAAAATCGTCTACTCTATTCATCTATTTCATCAATATCAATTAAATGATTTATTCAATTAATATTTCATCTTTCTACCTAAAGTATTTAATTTTATAATTAAATACTTTACCTTACACCTTTTCTTCTCTAAATTAAATAAACATGTCAATTTATTTAATTTAGTCATTTGACCTTTTTAAATTCTTCCTTTTTCTCTCTCCTTGTCACATCTTCCATAATCCTCTTCTAATTTGGATTAATTTCATTAATTCATGATTAGGATGTGCACACCCTTAATCATGGATTAATGTCACATCCTCCAACTTTTCCCGCTTGTTTCTAATACCTTATTAATTTCCTTAACCATGTATTTGCACAACCTTAATCTAATCAACTTACCACATTTAGCATACCTTTTTGGTTAACCTTTACATGTTCCATATTTAGCATTGACCCTCCTTCCCATGTGAATTTTTAATTCACATTTATCCTTCCAAGGCTCTCCTTCTCCCCATGCAAGTTCTAGAACCTTTTGACTTGTCACATCACTCACACATGTGTCTAAGTCTTTTAGAACCTTTGACTTGTCACATCACTCACATGTGTCAAAATCCCACCTTTTTGGGAACCTTGTCTTATCCATTAGATTCTCCCAATCATGTGAATTTTTAATTCACATTTATTTTCCCAACTACTTTCCTATTCCCCAAGGAGATTTTTGAAGAATTCTAAAATTCCTCAAGTGTCACTTTTATTCTCACTTGGGGACAAGAAGTTCCTTTTTGAGGAAATATTCTCATCTCCCAAGGTACTTTCAAAGTACTTTTCCTTCCTCCACATCATTTGTTCTTATTCCACCTCACTTACACCTCATCACATCCTTGGAAACTTCACCCTCCACATGTCAAGATATGAAGGCTTGTGAGTCCTCAACTCACTATAGCCCTTCATCTTGGCCATGGTGGCACAATCTTGACTGTTGAATTCTCTAGAGAATTCAAATTCTTCTATAAATACCCCCTCTTCTAATGCATTTGCAGAACTTAGTCATTTTGCACCCTTATGCTACCAAATTATCAAGCCATTTTATAGCATTATTCCTTTCATTAGCATCCAAGTTCAAGTGCATTTTCCATTATATCTTCTTCATGTTTTCATTATCTTGCATCCACCCTTCATTTCACAGTCATTCAAGGAGCACACAAATCAACCACATCAAGGGCCAACCAAAGGAATCGACACACAAAAGGTATAATCACTAGCTTTGTCATATTTATTTTTTGTTTTCTTCCGTAGGCTAATCATTTGAGGTGATCTTGTGTTTTGGTTTGCATTCTAGTTTAGTTAGTTTGCATACTTAGATTAGGATAAAAAAACCAACATCACAAGAACAATTTATGTAGTTTTTTAGGAAAAGGTGGCTACCACAGTCATATTTTGACAAAAAGATAATTGAATTCAAGACTCTCACTCAAGGGGGAATGACAGTCACTCAGTATTGGTTGAAATTTTCTTATTTGTTCAAATATGTACCCCAGTACCAGCTTGATGAGAGGTTCTGAATCCTGTAAATTCATTCTAGGGCTTAGGCATCAAATTGGGGGTGAAGTGGATATTCACAATCCTTCCACCATGGATGAGGCTTTTGAAAAAGCCACTAAGTAGGAAAAGAAGTTACAATAGGCTGCTAATTACAACAAGAATAGGGATGCTAAATATGGTAACATGAAATCTCATAGAAATAATTAGAATAACAATAATCAAAATCTAAACAATCAGGGCAACAATAATAATAGGCAGATCAAGAAGCTCAAGAGGGTTAATAATTCTTAGGATTACAATGAAGGAAATTAGAATAATAAAAAGAGGGAAAATTACAATAACAACAACAATAGGAGAGATGTATATGATATACCAAGAGCACCCCAAAGAAGTTATTATACATGTGGTGGTGAGCATTATGCCAGTGTGTGTCATCAGAGGAATAATCAGAAGAACAAGAATCAACATCATATCCATGCAACAGTGGATAATCACCAAGCTGATTACTAGGCTACACTAGTCCTTATTGATACTAGAGCCACATAATGTTTTGTGGACCCTCATGTTCTTTCTAAATTATCAGTCAAACCCATATATATGGCTAATTCATGGAAGGTCCAATATGGGAATCGTGTAGAGAAAATAGTGGAGCAATGCCTAGCTTGCAGTGAACTTGAACTCCCTAGTTTTGAGATGTAGGTCAATTTGTATGTAGCACCCCTGGGGTCATATGACATAATCTTGGGAATAAATTTTCTTACTGAACATAAGGCCCTCATTGACTGTGAAGAGAAAATAGTGAATTTTTTTTTTATGATAAAGGTAACCATGTTGAAATTCATGGTATTAAAAGGCCTTTGGAACTCAAGAAGATCTCTACCATGCAGCTAAAGAAGGCTAGTAGAAATGGGTGTACTACCTATGTAGTTAAGGTTAGGGATACTGATAGTTCAGAATCATCAGTTAATGATCATCCTATTCTGAAGGAATTTCAAGATGTCTTTCCTGATGAACTAACTGAACTACACCTAAGCGAGTATTTGATTTCTCAATAGATCTAATGCCTAGAGTTGAGCCTCAGTCTAAGGCACCATACAAGATGAACACCATTGAGCTGCATGAACTGAAGGCCCAGTTATAAGAGTTTCTTGATAAGGGATTCATTAGGCCAAGTGTGTCTCCATGGGGAGCTCATGTCATATTTGTAAAGAAGAAGGATGGGACCTTAAGGTTGTGCATTAATTACATAATGCTTAACAAGGTCACCATTAAAAATAAATATTTTCTCCCTAGGATGGATGGTTTGTTCAATCATTTGAAGGGGACTAAGGTATTCTGAAAAATTGATCTGAGGTCGAGATACCATCAATTAAGGATAAAGGATGAGGATATTTTCAAAATTTCCTTCAGGATGAGATATTGGCACTATGAATTCATGGTGCTACCATTTAGGCTAAATAATGCCCCTGTCACTTTTATGATTTTGATGAACATCTTTCAAGATTGTCTAGATGATTTTGTCTTAGTCTTCCTTGATGATATCCTCATATATTCTAAATTAGAGGAGGAACATGAAAAAAAATTTGAGGATAGTGCTACAACGTTTGAGGGATCACAAGCTTTATGGAAAGATGTCTAAATGCATTTTTTACCAAACTAAGGTGCACTATTGGGACATGTTATTTCAACTGATGGGATTGCGATGGACCCAGAAAAGATCAAAGCAATCATGGAGTGGCCAACACCCCAAAATATTTCAGAAGTCTAAGTTTTATGGGACTTTCTGGTTATAATAGGAAATTTGTTAGGGGGTTCTCAACAATCACAACTCCTATCACTGCACTCCAAAAGAAAAGGAAATAAATTTGAATGGAGTGACAAGTGTGAGAAGGATTTTCAGTTTAAAGAAAAAGTTACTTCTACACCTATTTTGATTATGCATGATCCCAATGGGCACTTTACAGTAATAACAGATGCCTCAAGAGAGGGTGTAGGAGTAGTCCTTATGCATGATGGACTGGTGGTAGCATATGAATAGGGGAAATTGAAACAACATGAATTGAACTATGCACCACATGATTTAGAGTTGGCTGCCATAGTACATGCTCTTTAGATGTGGAGGCACTACCTTTTAGGGAAGCCTTTTGAGTTGAAAATAGATCATTTGGTATTGCAATATATTTTTACTCAACCCAACCTGAATGCTTGATAGAGACGATGGTTGGAATTCTTGAGTGAATATTATTTTGGCATTGAATATATAAAAGGAAAGGAAAATAGAGTAGTATATTCCTTAAGTAGGAGAAGAGATCTTCTAGCAATGGTTACTATAAGGTCAACTTTTAGGTAGTAGGTGATTCAAGCTTTACCAAGGGATGAGCATCATGATAGGGTGAAGCAAGCCCTAGAGAAGAACCCTTCAGATCATAGATATGATGGGTATATGTTTTAGAATGATGGACTCTTGAGGTACTAGGGATGGATGTCTAGAATGCCAGCGAGTCAAGCCCAAGCATGTGCATCCAACGAGACTTTTGTACCCTCATAGAGTTGCTAGAATATAAATGACAGATAATCACTATGGATTTTATTTAGGGGTTGCCTATGACTAGGAATCAACATAACGTAAACCTAGTTGTGGTAGATAAATTGACAAAAGTAGCTCACTTCATTCCTGGGAATCTTAAGGATGGATCATTGGTTTTACAAAGAAGTTTGTATAGGAGATTTTCTGGTTACATGGAGTCCCAAAGATGATCATCTTAGATTGTGACAGTCAAATGACTTCTAGGTTCTAGACCACATTGAACTCTTCTTTGGGAACCAAATTGAATTTAAGCTCAGCATATCATCCTCAGACCAATGGTCAGTCAGAGAGGGTAAATGAGGTAGTAGAGGATCTCCTCTGATGTACTGCATGGAACAACAACATAAGTTGGAGTACACCTACCATTGGTAGAGTTTTCATATAATAACTCCTGTAATCAAGGGATTTCTTTTAGGGTTTGATTAGGAGTGTTAGCAACAAACAATAAATGACAATGAAACCCAAAGATCTTACAAAACACAAAGGAAGCAAAATACAAAACGATTATACCTAATCGCCGAGACTTCCATGATTCACTTTTGTAATACCTTCTTGCTTGTTGGATGATGTTGCCTTCAGATTCGTTGTGCAAGCAAATCTGCAAATGCCTAAGTCCTACACCAAGCTTTGAAGGATTTATGCTATGTCTAAATGCCTATGCCTATAACTATAATTGTCAATGTCTATGCCTAAACAAATGCCAAGACTTGATCAAATGACTATAATGAATATTGAAATTGCCTATGAAAATAAGTGTGCAAGTGAATAAATGCCTAGAATGTCTATGTAAAATGTCAGCATGTGCGTGTGTAATCGAAAAGTGAGAGGAAAATGCCATTTTATAGAAAATGTCATTTTGAGTGGATGAACGAGATTAATTGATGATGAGAACCTAAAATGAGAGGTCCAGATTAAATCTGAAGAGTCCCTAATTAGGGTTAGGGAAAAATCCTTAATCGAACGGTCAGAATAATATCTCAGATAAATGGATCGACGGTGAAGAATAAATGAGACAAATTAATTAAAGAAATAAAGATTTTCAAAATTGAGAAGATAAAGACTGAACTGAAGATCAGATTTGGAAAATCAAGAATCTGCCCGATTACTTGATTTTTGGAAGATTAGTTACCAATTTGAATTAAATTAATTCAAATTATGGATTTTATGAGATAATAAATAATCTTTTTCAGATTATTTATCAAAATGGACTGACAGAGATTGAGATGACATTTTAAATAATTTAATTTATTTAAAATGAGAAGAATATTAATTGGCAATTAAATAATTAAATTTAATTATTTAATTTAGCAGATAAGATTAATTAATTAAATAAATTAATCAATTTATTTAATTAAGAGGATTAGTGTCATATTAAATAAATAAATGTAATTCATTTATTTAATAATCGGAAGAATTAAATGCAGAAGGGAAATTAAATAAATTAAGAGATTTATTTAATTAAGGGAAGACTTAGACAATTAATGACGTATTTAATAAAAAAATAAAATTTATTTATTTAATAATCATGAAGAATAAATGACATGAATTAATTAAATAATTATGAATTATTTAATCAATAGTCGAATGTGGACCAAGGACATAATTAAATGTCATAATTATGTTAGGACGAAAGTGGTAAAAATGAAGCTTGCATGCCTAGGTCATTTTTAGGTGTCTACATTTTGCCCCTCTTTGTCATAATGTCGCTTGTCGCATTGTGACAAAGAAAAATAAGTCAAGAATATGCCCCAACGAAGGTAAAGTATCATTGCCCTTGGGAAATTTTTCAAATTTTGGGCCGGCGACGGAAAAATTTGTAAAGGGTCCCGATAAATCAATTTAATGCTCAGAAAAATAATGGCGCAGTCGGTTTCAGATTTGGACATGTTTAAAACAGTCAACAGGGAAGTCAAAGGTGGTCAAATGAGCTTCCAATAGTAACCCTCCTGAAAAAAATGTCATTTTGACCCTATAAATAAGTTGACAAAGTGGTAAAAGTCAATTCATTTCCACTTTTTACTTTGCAAATTTCGAGAGTTCAGAGCAAAAGGCGCAGTAGTGAGGATGGTGATTCCAGTGTCAGAGCACTGCAGGGAGATCGTCTGGACCTTCAGACAGCCAGAGGGCTCAGAGCCAGTGGTATGTACCCTTGCCTTGCTTTGTCATTTTTTCATTTTGCGTGTCAAATGCTAGTTTATAGGGTAAACAATGAATGCGTTGTGACGCATATGTGTTCACGTAAGCCGTAATCGCTTTCACGTTTGATGCATTTGATGCGTCGTAATGCAAGCGCAACAATACAAAATGTGGACTGGCGGTTTTCACTGCATTTGACAATTTATGTGACGCATGTCACTTATCGAGTCGCATTTGACTGTTGGAATGCCGCAATCGCCATTTTGAGATGTAGTCGTTGTTTTGAGAGACGCAACTGCCAAGTCGTGTCGCATTTGCTATGTTGCGATGCAATTACAAAATTTTGTGACGCAAGTGTGTAAATGGGACTCAATTGACCTATTGAGGCACATTTGATGTTTGGAACGATGCAGTTGACTTTTCATGACATAATTGCTTGGTTGTGATGCAATTTCCTGTATCTTAAATAGAACTTGTTTTGATGTTTGTGTGACCTTAGATGCTTTTCATGATGCTGACAGTTGTCCAAAAAGTACTGATGTATTGTTCATCTTTTTGCAAAGGTAGCTTGCCCCTATCTATATGAGAGAGAGTAGACCGACCACCTTTCAGTTTGCTGATCAGCTGGGCCCGCAAGAGCGGCGAAGATTGATGTGACTAGGTTTATTCTATGCTGCGTTCATGCCCGCCATTCAGACGAACAGGGGTCTGCTAACGGCGTTGTGTGAGCAATGGCACTCAGAGACCTACTCCTTCCACCTGCTGAAAAGTGAGGCTACCATCACCTTTAGGATGTCTACAGATTTTGTGAGGTGCCCATTCGGGGAGCGGATCGTCTACGATCCTCGCGTTGACTTCGTGACTTTTGTGCCTACCGAGATCGGGCGAGTGGGGATTCAGGGCTATGATCCGATGGGAGTTCATGGCAGAGCACTACGAGGCTTCGGCATTCTTGGCGACTATGATTGTAGGTATTTTGATTCCTGACCACGACACGGTTCCCTATTACGGGGAGACGTCCTAGTGGGCATGAGGTGAGACAGACTGTTTATGCTTGGGGTCCTTGTTTACTGGGGACACTTTATCACCAGCTACATGATGTTGTGTATAGAGAGGAGAGAGCATCTCCTATGGGATGACCCTGATGATGATCTGGGCTTGGGAGCACATTGCGATATTTTGACCTCCCATTAAGAGACCGCAGTTGGCCGATGGGTGCCCTATGCGTACTATTATGTGCGTTATAGCAGACCCATATGGGCGAGACAGGGTGGTGGTGGCATCGTATGACAAATGATATCCTTTATCTGGAGGTCGTACCGAGATTGTGGTCAGTGGGATGATGAGGATGAGCACTTGAGTCTGTGTAGGTAGTTCAGGTACCTGATTGGCTGGACAGTGCAGACGTCCCTGATTATTGAGATGTACTTGTCGCAGCGTGTTTTGAGACAGTTTGGAGAGCAGCAGGATGTGCCCGCAGGGACAGCGGAGTATGCTCGATCATCCAGGGAGTACGCAGTGGGGCCAGCTATCCCTCGTGGCATTCGGAGTAGCAGATAGGATTAGTAGCCCGTGCCTAGGGTTGGAGGGGAGGAGCGTGGATCCGGTACGACCGCAACTTATGATTTATGGTGGCGGACACACGGCCGTGCCTTTGATGGATCCGGATGGGCAGCACCAGTGGATAGACGGGTTATCTGCAAGCCAGCCAGGTGGTGAGGAAGAGATGGAGGCAAAGGGAGAGGCAGAGGTAGGGCGGAGATGGAGGGAGGGGTGGAGAAATCAAAAGAGATGGGGGTAGGGGTGGAGACAAAGGCAGAGATGGAGATGATGGCAGAGATGGCCAGAGAAGATGGATCGAGACAGGCCCAGAGAGTGCCCCATGTGTGGCGAGGGTAGCACTAGATGCTATCCTCAAGGTTGGTGAGGAGGGGGAGAGAGAGGAGGAGGACAGGAGGAGGATGTATGGGAGGGCAGTGAGGAGGTGGGAGGTCAGAGGAGGAGGTGGAGGAGGTGGAGGTGGGAGGGAGGAGGAGGTGGAGTGGGAGGTCAGGAGGAGGAGGTGGAGGTGGGAGGGCAGGAGGAGGAGGCAGAGGTGAGGGGACAGGAGGAGGAGACAGAGGTGACAATAAATGACAATGAAACCCAAAGATCTTACAAAACACAAAGGAAGCAAAATACAAAACGATTATACCTAATCGCTGAGACTTCCATGATTCACTTTTGTAATACCTTCTTGCTTACTGGATGATGTTGCCTTCAGATTCATCGTGCGAGAAAATCTGCAAATGCCTAAGTCCTACACCAAGCTTTGAAGGATTTATGCTATGTCTAAATGCCTATGCCTATAACTATAATTGCCAATGTTTATGCCTAAACAAATTCCAAGACTTGATCAAATGACTATAATGAATATTGAAATTGCCTATAAAAATAAGTGTGCAAGTGAATAAATGCCTAGAATGTCTATGTAAAATGTCAGCATGTGTGTGTGTAATCGAAAAGTGAGAGGAAAATGACATTTTATAGAAAATGTCATTTTGAGTGGTCGAATGAGATTAATTGATGATGAGAACCTAAAATGAGAGGTCCAGATTAAATCTAAGAGTCCCTAATTAGGGTTAGGGAAAAATCCTTAATCAAACGGTCAAAATAATATCTTAGATAAATGGATCGACGGTGAAGAATAAATGAGACAAATTAATTAAAGAAATAGAGATTTTCAAAATTGAGAAGATAAAGACTGAACTGAAGATCAGATTTGGAAAATCAAGAATCTGCTCGATTACTTGATTTTTGGAAGATTAGTTACCAATTTGAATTAAATTGATTCAAATTATGGATTTTATGAGATAATAAATAATCTTTTTCAGATTATTTATCAAAATGGACTGATAGTTCAGATTGAGATGACATTTTAAATAATTTAATTTATTTAAAATGAGAAGAATATTAATTGGCAATTAAATAATTAAGTTTAATTATTTAATTTTGTAGATAAGACTAATTAATTAAATAAATTAATCGATTTATTTAATTAAGAGGATTAGTGTCATATTAAATAAATAAATGTAATTCATTTATTTAATAATCATGAAGAACAAATGACATGAATTAATTAAATAGTTATGAATTATTTAATCAATAGTCGAATGTGGACCAAGGACATAATTAAATATCATAATTATGTTAGGACGAAAGTGGTAAAAATGAAGCTTGTATGCCTAGGTCATTTTTAGGTGTCTACAACTCCTATCATGCCTCTTTAGGAATGACACCTTTCAAGGCATTATATGGTTGTAAATGTTGCACACCCATCAGTTGGGACATGTTGGAAGATATGATTGTCATTGGGCCTAAGATGTTGAAAGAAATGGAAGATTAGATGAAGCTAATCAAGGAAAAGTTGAAACAAGCTTCAAATCGACAGAAGAGTCTTGCTGACATGAACATAAATTTTAGACAGTTTCAGTGGGAGACAAGGTCTTCTTGAGAGTTCAGTTGCAGAAGAGTTCAATCTCTTTTGGAAAGAACTCTAAGCTTTCCCCTAGATATGTTGGGCCTTTTGATATCTTGGAGGTTATTAATCTAGTTGCATATAGGATCACTCTACCGCCTTCTCTATCCCACATACATAATGTCTTCCATGTTTCAGTACTTAAGCCATATCATCCAGATGTTAGTCATATTCTTGACTGGCATGCATTATAGGTTCAAGACTTAGGGGTGATGCTAGTGGAGCCCATCAAGATTATGGAAAGGTGCAATGTTAAGTTGTAGAACAAGGATATTATGCAATATAGGGTCCAGTGGGACCAATATTCAATGGACAGTGCCACATGGTAAAATGCAAAAGATATTGATAGATCTTTCCCGCATTTGAGATTCTAGTATACTTTTCATTTCCTGCTTATTGTGACTTATGATACATTGATGTTTCAGACTCAGTTGTGTGGATGTTTGTAATAAGACATCGAGACGATGTCTCTTCCAAGTGGGGAAGGCTGTCACATCTCAAACTTTGATGTTGTTTTTTGGATTTGTGTGGATTTGATATATGGTTGAGTGTGTGTGGTAGAGTAAATAATAAATACTATGGTGTTTTTGGTGTGATGAAATATGAAAATGTTTGCTTTAATTTTTAAAAGTTGAAAATTGTTGAAAATAGTTTACTATGAAATGGAAGCAAAATAGAATAATAATATTCAAATTAATGCATCCTATTATTTTGATTTGAAAAGTAGAATAGTAATATTTGAATTAATGCATTACATAGTTTTGTTTTGGATTTTTCTCTAGATACTAATCTAATAATGGGTTTCTAAGTGTACTTGAGCTATGGGTGGTCAAAGACCAAGGGTGTGATTAAGGAGAGGAGTTTAGCTTCATGACAGGTTAAAGCAGGAATGGTTCTCTTGATCACACACAAAACACCTAGAATCATGTAGATGCATTTAGGATTAAATTAGGTTGACTATTTTATTGTTTGCAAAATTTTATATAGTTTAATTAAATTAATTAAGTAATGAAATAAAAAGCATAATAAAATAGAAGAATTAATTTTAATTATAGATTTTTTTAATAGTAAATGATTATGATTTCTTAATTAAATAATTATTCTATTTTCAAATCGAATTTTACTTCTTTAGAATAAATCTTTATTTTACAAGTAAATATTTATTTATTCCTCATTATATTGCTTTTTGCAAGTTAGAAATAGAATTATCTAACTTTTTACGGGAGATAAGCACTTGGTTGCAATGGAATTTCTTTTATTAATTATCAAAAGTAATATATATATATTTAATAATTTTTAATCTTTTCAAGATTAGGTTTTGAAAACTAAAAAGAAAACCTTAAAAGAGAAAAAGGATTAATGAGAAGAGACAACTGCTGGTTATTCTTCTTGAATTGCTCTGCAAAATAACTGAAAAGTGGGTGCCAAATAGAAGTTTAGATGTTAGTAGATTAAGATTACAAGGGGAAAAGGAGAGAAGAAGAGGAAGAATCTCCAGAAAATGAATTGCAAGAAAGAGAGAAGAGGTGGTAGAAAGAGAATCCTCAACTGAAGGTAAATTATCCAGGTTTTTAAAATCTCTTATATTGTTTTTAAACTCCAAAATGTGAGAAATATTTTCTGTATTGTTCCAAGATTTAATTTGTTTGAAACCTATTGTGGAAAACCTTTGTATTTGAAGTGTTTGTTGTGTGAAATTTATTGGTGAATTCCCTTATATATTTATACATAATTTTTGCAACCCCTCAGCATTGAATATTTATACCCAAAATTGGGGTTTTTCTATGTGAATCTTAGATTGAAATCTTGGTATAGATTGTGCAGATTATTATGTATATCTATATCTATATATATATATTTATACACATACACTAAACTAAAATGTTTTATGTAAGTGTATGCAAACCTATGCTAAATGTATACAAGATTCAAAGATGCAAGCCATATACTCCAAAATATACTAAATGAATGAAAACTAAGTTATCATGAAAGCCATTGGTGGATGCTAAGCTAACAATGCATGAAAATTAATCTAAAATGCTATAAAATGTAAAGCATGAATGCAAATGGGTGTGATTTCAATAGCATAAATTTTCTATCAAAAGATGGATTCCTATTCAATAGATGCAAAGTATATTTATAGAATACACAATGAGAAACTGATGGTCAAGATTGAAAGAATCAATCAATGGTCAAGATGGAAAGAAGATGGAGGCATGGATCATGGATTTCCATCAACAATTGAGAATTAAATTTGATATTTAATCAAGGGCTCACAATCATGGAGAGAAGCACACTTTCAAAGCTTGCTCAAGAAGTTTGTTGAAACTTTGTTACAAAGAAGAATATTCCCTTTTTGAAAGAGTGTGAATGGAGAATATTCTCAAAGAATATTCTCATGCAAGTGGATGAGGAAAATTAGCATTTAACAAATTAAAAAAAAGTTTTAATGTGCAAAGGGGAGGGAAATTCCATAGGAATATTCCCCTTTGGAGGAATTTAAGATTTAGCATTAAATAATTTATTTATTTAATAAAAGGGGTGAAGATTAGGATATTTAATTAAATAAATAGGATAACTAGGATTTATTTAATTAAATGAGAAAATATAAGAAGGAAAATTAAATAATTTTCATTATTCAATTAGATAGGATGAAAGGTGAATATTATGTAGAGTGAATTAACCTAATTACCTAGTTAATTAGATTAATAGATGAACATGATGCCTTTGATTAATTAGCTAGGTTAATCAAATCAAATAAGAAAAAAATGATTGATTTTGAAATGAAATTATGTTAGTATATCAAATGTCAATGTGTAGTATCATTCAAGACATTTTTAAGTGTTTTCATATTTCCCCTCTTTGAAATGAGGTCCTTGTTACATTGGTTTAAAGATTGGCGCTTTTCAGATTAAAACTACTGCTCAGATAATTTTATTTTTTTTTAAATCTAAATTTTTGGATTTCCCACTATTGCATCGATGAAAGGAATAAGGTAGTTCCTTGCTACCTCGAGATATTGCACATAAATTTTGGACTTTTGGTTGATCTCTCGACAAAGGTAAAATATGGATTCAGGTGCTAAAACATGTCCTGAGATACAAAATAGCCTCAAAAATGTAGAAAACAGCTCAAAATAGGTTGCATAGGTCAGAATGAAGTAACACAGGCTAAAACCTTAGCTACACCCTCAAATTAGGGAAACAAACCCTAAATTTTAGGCATAAATAAATGAGAAAGGTGCTCTTCCAATTCATTTGTGCATTCATGCCATAGCAGATTTGTGCAATTTGAGCTCTGAAACCCTGACAAGATGGCCCACCATACACTTCCAGTTCACCTTTCCAAGCGAGTCTGAGGGTACCAGTGTCAAAAAGATGTAGGACCCCGGGTATGTGACTCGAAACTTGTCTCAATTTTTTCATTTTAGTGCATTTATTAGCTTGTCAAAACAAGGTTTTTTTAGGGCGTCATTGTATAGAGACGCGCAAAAGGGCTTGTTGGTGTCGCTATTGATTTTAGAGCAACACACTTACTAGTTAGTGGTGCACTAGTATTTTTCATTTTAGCGATGCACTTTACTAGGGCATTGTGTTGTTAAAATTGCAATGTCGAGGGTTTTTTGGTTTAGTGATGTGCTTTGGTAGTGGGCGATGCACTTATAAAATAGCAATGTTCCTTGTATTTTAGGTGTAGCGACACATCACAATGTCGATGCATAATTGAGTACTACAACATCTATTGCCAAAATGTTGATGCACCCTGAAAAATGATATAGGGACACACCATAGAAATGGTGATGCTATTGATTTCAATGACAAAATTGATGTTCTAGGATGCAAACCCTCTTATTTTGATTGGTTTCTAATTTTTAGGAAAATTGACATTGTGTGTGTGATGTGTGCAAGATGATATTCAACCTTTGATGTCATGGGAGCATCAATTATATATTTTTGCAATGGCATTGGACTTCAAGGATTTGGAGATAAAATATTTTGATCAAAATCATACATTTGTAACATTTGGATATCACAAATTGATCTACGATTGGCTGACATTATCATTCTTAAAGTAAACATCAAAATTAGAATCTATCATATAAGTCTATTACTATGGCCAACATATGATTAAAATATAGACATCGTAATAAAGTACCATGACTTAAGAGATGGAGCTAGCAAAAAAATGGAAGTTTTCAATCTTTTGTGTAACTTTAACAAGACAACATTCTTCAATCTAGTCCTTTCTTGCTAAGGTAATTTTGAGGATTTTTTTTTTTTTTGAGGTTTATACTATATAGTCTATCCTTCACCATCAATATGGAACAACCACAATATTTAACCTTAAATACAACTTAACAAATTACCCTTAATCCCTTGATATCAAACAATATAGTCTTAAGTTTTTCAATGGTTATTAATTTCGCTTTAAGAATGGATATGATCTGATACTCAGACATATATGTGTATGAATATATTTATATCTATATGTATATGCATATACATGTGCTTGCATACATATATATTAAGTACTAAATCTATGACACACATATTTAAGGAATCATTTCAAATAAACAAATAAATTAATCCTTATATAGAAAATTGTATAATCATAATTTTTTTAATTTTTAGCAAAAACATAATAGAAAAATTCTATATATAATATTAACATGTAATTTAATTAGATTTGATGCATTCACTAACTTTACAATTTATTTATCATTAAAAATATTATTTTAATTCTTTTTAGACAAATTTCAGTTCTAAAATTAAAAAATTCCTTCCAAAATGACTTTTAAGGTGTGATTATATTTTGTTGGCCTTCATGCAAATTAGTATATTATACTTTTATAATTTACATAATAAATACACTATTTATAATAAAATTAAATTGAAAGGTCGTTACAACAATAGAAAATTCCTGAGTTGCAGATATAAGAAAACATAAAGAAGCAAAGCATAGCAATTATCTATTTAATAATTTCCCTTTCATATCCCACCATTTCTCAAACACTAAACATTCCAATTGTTGGTGGTTTTTTAAGAACCAAGGTTATCTCCAGAATTGCCTATGGAATTTTCCATTTCCGATATTTATCAATCTAAAGGGATTAGCCAATGAATGAGTGAAAGTAGCAAAGCTTTCCTCCTACACTTTGCGCTCTATGAAACCCTAGAGGGTGATTGCATGATGTATATTCAAGAACTTATGCAATTAACATTTAAATACATTGTAAATAATAGATAATTCTCATATTACTACTCAACAACGTAGTGTATCAAAAGAGTTGACTACTCCATTAACAAATTTGATACTCTACACTTAGAGCATGAGAAAAATGAAATTCATCACAAAATAACTACAATGGTAACTCATTTGAAAGGTTTGTAAATAAGGATTGATTTGCTGATGAACTGACCTAGAAAATGTATTATGAATATGTTACTCAAACCAGTGCCTTATCCCAAATATGGAGTCAATCTTAACCTATGCAACCTGATAACAATTTTATACATAACATCATATAAGCTTTAAAATACTACATTACAACATCTCCACATTATATTCTCGACCACCACTTTCATGAATATCCTAGCACTCAATTCATATGAATCAATAGCTTCATTCAAGCATTTACATTAACTCTTTGAATTAATAAGCAAGAATAAAACCCTACATCCACTTGAAATCAATGCATACGAACAAAAAAATCCTTGATTATATTATTCATAACTCATAGAACAAGTACATAGGAGAGAAAATGGCCATGAAATTTGACCCATTATGTATTTTATTTGTCAGTTTTGTTATTAGAATTGCATATGTACTAATAGACTTACAACCTAAGACAAAACTCAAAATATGCTCAGTATTATTTTTTACAATTCTTTGTGATCAATTGCAATACAATGAACCCCGTAATTTTGGCCTTAAATTCCTTCTTATAGAAACAAAGGAGAAAAACAAGATTTGGGCTAGAAAGTACACATGTCACCATTTTGTTGGACCGCTAAAACATATATTCCCTTTGCAGTTAAAATTGCATTATCAAGTGTAGGGAAACATATATGAGACAAAATGTATTCTAATTTGTTGTTGGAGATCCAGTCCCACCTTTCAAAAGGAATCTTGGAGTAGTTTTAACAATATCCTCATGCTCACAAAGTGTGTCCACACTCTCAAAGTGAAAATTAAACAAAGAATGAAAGAATAAAATAGGAAATGACTTGGAATATGTCCACATCTACAAACTTTTCATTAATTCAAAATGGGGAGAATGAAATATATTGTCCATACTTTAACAAAAGACAAATATATACTAATTTCAAGATATGCATTGCATTTCTCCAATCCATTACTCACCATGATTGCATATTTTAAAATCAGAATTATAGTTGCCACCACAACATTGCACTTAATCCTCCAATCTATCCAAGTATTTTCTCTTCCAGGCCAAGAACTCCTCCACAATGGGTCAGTTGAAATTCATGACATTATCAACCTTTTGTCTATAAGGCAAGTACTTGATAACTACCTAATTGGATTTTGTATCAAACTCTTCCAAGACAATCTCTACATGGGCCAAAATATCCATATTTATCTTTAGCCTTCCCATATCATGTCCCAATCAAATTAAAGCATCTTGGCCTAAAATGACATCATTAGTTTCCTTTCTCCATTCCTGCAAGGTTTTTATGCTACCATCATCCCTTAAAATAGATGGGAGGAGACCATGATGTGACTCATGAAATTTTTTAACCAATTCCCTTATCTTGGCCTCTAAAGGCTCAAAACTTCCCATAAATTCCTACATCTTATTTACAATAGTAATGGTGGGCTTAAGTTTCTCACGGGGGTTAGCCTCTTACTTGGCTCCAATAAACATCATCCTCAACACTTGTAACCTAGGGATCCATGTCTCCATGAGTGAAATAACCCTCTCCTTATCATTGCCAAAATTACTTATAGCAGATTTCATGGGGGAATAAATATCATGAATACTATTCAATTTGTTAACAACCCCTCTATTTAAGTATTCCAAGATTGTAGTGACAATCTTCATATTACTCATAAAAAATTCTCTATCATGATTGTCACATTTCTCTTTATAATCATTTAGATGCTTAGGAAACTCCTCCATGTTGACAGCTTCCTCTCCCTCTGGTGTTTCTAATGTACTAGGCTCTATCATTGAAATGGGCATAGTTCCCATATTATATGTCATAATTTCCCATGAGGAACTTGCTAAAGGGGTAAAATCAGTGGGTATAGCTTCATGTGAAGTGGTAGGAGAATCAACACTTGTCTGTGTTTGCTCTCTTGGTTGTAAATTTTGCAACTTCTCCTATAATAATTCTATTTTCATTTGTAGTTGCATCTTTTGTCACTCGGTTCTTCCATATTGTACCAACAGGTCATTGTATTATGTCCTAAACTTTTCCTTTTCTATGGTTACAGATTCCACACTGGCTCTTGTGAATTGAGAAACATGTAAAAACATATTTGTTTCCTCAATAGTTGATGTCTTTCACACTCTTTATTATTAGGCATCCCTTGTAGTTAGGTGCAACTTTAACAATGTTAGTATTTTTTGTGCTTGGGGCTAGGGTCCAAACAACTAATGCATCCCACTGTTCACTGAAAATAGATCCTTGTAGTGCAACTACAACATCTTCTTCTAAATTGTAAAGAGGTCTATCACATCATTTTATTGTATCAAAGGAAATAGCAGAAACCAAATCTCATTCTGGTAACAACAAAATACCACTATTTCTTCCCAACACTCTACCCTCTTTTGTAGTCATCCTCTAAAACTTAGCTCTCATTTCATTCAAGACTTGTGCTTGAATGGTGGGATCAAGTTACTCTGGATGAAGACTTTTTTGCTTGGCCATATTGCTAACATATTCATCTCTCTTGGCCCTATAGGTAAATTCCATGAAAGCTTGAGATCTTATAAATTAATCATCATCCATGAATCTCGTGCATGCTTACACTCTGACATCATCTTTTCCATTAAGCCCAATGAGATTAGCCTTACTTAACCTCATACCCAATTGTTATGATACCATTTTTGTTGGTGCAGGAGGTGTTCTTTGTTGCATTTCCTATTCAGATACCCAAATTTCCTCATCAAGCTCATCATCATCATAATCTACCAAACCTATTTGTTCAACCTTTTGCTTCTTCAATGGTGGCTCTCTTAGTGGTGAGGCATGTTGTGATGGGGAATCAACATCCACAATTTCAGGCTTGGTTTTCCTTGGAGGAGATGTTGGTGGAATTTGTGGCATAGAAGAAAGAGGTCTTTTCTCCTCTTGTTGAAAGGGAGTATCCTTTTTATCATCTTTCTTTTCTTTGTTCTTCCTCCTTATGAAAACCTTTACTTTCTTAGGAGGCTGATCTACAGGCCTTTCCTCCATAATATAAATTTCTCTTCCACTTTGTTCCTCTTCTATGGGGGCTTTCCCCTTGTCTTGAATCACTATTTCACCTCCAAGGTGACCAACCATTTCTTCAAAGTTCTAGAAAACATATTCCACTATTTGCATTAGATTGGGGATTTGTGCAAGAGCAGTGAATTTAGGATCGTTTTCCTTCCCCTTTCTTTTCACTTTGTTAAAATTTATACAGCTTTATTTTCTATTCTCTTTCTCCACAAAATCAAAGATGTTCCTTATTATATCCTTAGGGAAGTGGAAAATATGCACAAACTTGGAACTCTTGTTCCTTTCCTTTAATTAGGCCATGAAGCCTTCAAGATCATGATTCTCCCTTGTCACTACTCTTTTCATGTGAAAAGTATTGAGTATATCATTTATCTTAATCCAACCTCCCTTTATCATTAAAAAATCAGAGAAGCATGTGTATGAGGGGGAAAATGTTCCTTTTCCCTGTTCCAACAAGTGTTTGTTCTCCACACTTCCTAATTGATACATCACCTCAAGAAATCCAATTCTTTCTAGGACATACTTAGGAAACAAGTCAGGTGTGATAGTGGAACCATACACTCTCAAAACCGTATATGCAAGGTAAGAGATAGCATCTCCCCAATTATGATCAACCCCTAGCTCAGGCCTCCTATCTTTGGGTCTCAAGAAATCTTGCATGGCCTTGGGAACTCTTGGCATACTCACAACCAAGAAATGTCTCAATTTTGAACCAAACAAGTTTTCAAATACCACATAATCATGAGTCCTGTCATCCTTATCTAGGACGGTAGTCCAACACTAAACAAGTAGTTCCAAAGTACCTTCCATATTATCTAGTATCATATTCTACCCAAAGTAAGATGCATCTTTGAACAAAAACATGTGCATTAACAATAGTACTAGCTAAACCTTATTCCATCTGCACCCTTCTTCAATTTTACCAAACCCTCATGAATTCTCTCTGCTAGAAACCTTGCATAATCATATATTGTGCAATAATAAGGGTGTTGAATGTGGGATGACATATACATCCATGCCATGGGAATTCTAGTGACAGGATCATAGCCAATTATCTAGAAAATGGAGTAGAAAGTGCTTTGGAAATAAGAGAATAATTAATAGGAAAAGGCCCTTTATCAAATTATCCCAATGTGATTTTTCAGCCCCAAATTTCTACTATGTACCTTGGAAATATATGGACCCTGAATACAATCTTATTCATATCATACTCTTCCCTAAGATCCTTTTCATCAATTTTAGGCATATCATCACTTCACTTGGTGAGTTTGAAGACACGATAAATCTCTTCCTTGGTGACCTTAACCAGGTCAATTCCATCATAAGACCTCACAGTCTTGGTGACTAGGTAATAATTCATATCTATTTATTTAGATAGATCAATATCTAGGTATACATTAGGGGTATGTGCAAGATCATCATGGAAAAAATAGGCCCTTAAGTCACGAAAAATTTAGAAAAATCAGAGTTAGACAACTTGACGTAAAAGTTTGAATAAGTTATCTATATTATTTCAAAAATATGTAAGAATAGAATTTGTAGTAAATTGAATTTAGTTTCTAAACTACTAGGTTTATTTAAAAAATATATATATATATATTTGGTGAAAATTTGAAATTTCAATGTAGTAGTACTTAAATTTCAGGGAAAAATCATGAAGTAGGTGTCTGTCTGACCACCCTAACAACAATAAAATGATAATATTTTTTTATAAGATTTTAGATATAAGTAGAGGACTCATGTCTCGATGTGATGCATATTTTTTTTATATTTTTTTCCAAGTAAATAATTAATTATGAATTTTTTATCACAACTTTTAAAAAATATAAACACTTGTATGTCTGACCACCTTAACTTGGTCAAAAATTCATGAAATTTGATTTTATTTTTTTAATCTTATAGTATGTCAAACATAGAATGTGACAAATGTTTTGGATTCAAAAAATGTGATACTGCTTGAAAGCTATAGATGTTTTTCAATCAGCCTATCAATTAGGTCTTTAGTCGTAATTCAAATAGAAAATGAATAATAATTATTTATTAAATTCAAAGTAAAGCATAATTTATATTGGTGGAAAGTTGAGAATCTCGTTTAAAATCCCTCTTCATTTCATCAATTTTGGGTTTAAAAAAGTCATCAACCACATACCCTACACATACCCATCATATCGCCACTTTTTGGCCCATCATGATCCTGCACATACCCTTAGGAACAATCAATTTCCCTAGGTCAAAATTCCAAGGGTTACCAACTAGAATGCCCATGTTTCTATTTTTTAACCAACCATAGAACAATTCGCACCGAGTGCAAGGTAGTTTGGCATCCCTAATAGAACTATTTTTTTCAATTAAGCCCTCAACTACTTGCAGATCGAGAGAAGCAATTGATCATTAGGTTTTTCACTAGTTGAAGGTGGCAACTAGCTAGCAAGGTCTTTACTCAAAGGTCTTTTGGGAATTGAGGCTTCCCCTTTCAATGAATATGCTTTTTCCTTGGGAGTCATATCTCAAGTGTTTTACAAAGCAAGGCTTCTGGTCTCTTAGAATAAACTTTCGACTTAGAGTTTGACAGGAATTATAACAATGTAGGACCAGTTAATTTTTTTCAATGAACACCAAACCTTAAAAGAAATGCAAAACAAAGAAAACCCTAATTGATAGAAATATTTACAAACTGAAATTTATCAACAATTTTGACAAGAAAGAAATAATTCACTTATTGGTTTTTTGTAGGTTAATAACCCTAGCTTTGTCTTCAAACTGGCTTGAAAAACCACAACACGAGCTCTCCAAGTATGTAGATTTTCTTTCTTAATGCTCAATTATACTCTAAAGTAATTTTTAATATTTTTGCAATATATTGATTTGGTAGCTCAACATCCTTTCTACTATTAAGGCTCACTGGCATGAACCAGATTGACTCACTTGCTTTTGAACTGAGCTTTGAATGTCAATTGTTAATCATGTGGATGTGTTGATTTACAAATGATCCATATTAAGTCAACATGATTTGAAAAAAATGACTGTAAGCAACCGTATTATTTATCAAATCAAAATAATCCATGTGGAGAAGCTTTCTTGTCATGTGCGGGCTCCACTATCTCCTTGGTATTGAAATGGTGTCCACATGTCAGCCTTCCCATTTGATCCGGTGGACATTTTTCAATGAAAATTGAAGTGTCTCATTTTTCTCCAGAATCTGCACCATCAGAAAGAGCTCAGTGTTCTGATTCCAACGCAGCTCAAACGGAGCGAAAAGGAGTTCGTTCGCACAAGTTATGGCCAGTCAAACCTTCGGTCAAACTGGGATCAGGGGCATCCAGGAAGCGAAAAAAATGGTTGTTTCAGAAGTCAACGGAAGTAACGTCAAGTCGAAGAGCTCATCGAGACAATTCCAGTCAGAGTCCACGTCATCGTCTGAGTCAGCATATAGGTGGCAGTGACATGTTTCTCTTAGCGAATCATATTCTGCCACGTGGCAGTATAGGCAGTGTCCAGTCAGTATGCCACGTCATCACTCAGTGCACAGTCAGCGACTTACTCCGAATCTGCGTCAGCAACACGTGTTTAAGATCACCAATGAGAACTGGCCATGTGGCATCCTCCTGATGCGACACGTGGCCCTGTCTTCTTCCCTTCGTCGGCGGTTACAATCTGTTTGTTTGTTTGTTAGTTAAAAAGGATAAGGAGGGATTCGAACCCCGCACCACTCCTCACCGAAATACGCGCGGTTTCCGTTACACCAAACCAACGAGGCTCTAACTAATATGGAGACAGTTTGATTTTGTTATAAAATGGTCGCTATTTTTGGATTAAGAAATGGCCGCGGGGGTTTGAACCCCGAACCGGTCGGCTTCCAAAAATATCTTCCACCAACGCGCCAGCGAAGTTATTTAAAAAATAAGCGGCATAGATTGTTTTTGTTGTTTAGTTAGGCCGGATTCCTAACTAATAGCCTTAAAATGGCTAAGTTGTATAATTTAAATAAAACAAATAAACCAACCCCCTAAACAATGAAAGCCCGAGAAAGGCTTAAAATAAGATTTTATTAAATTTTGAGGGGTGGTTAGGTTATAAGGGGGATTTTTATGTGTAAAAGGCAGATTTTTAAAGATTTTTATGTATTTTGGAGAGATAAGGTGGATTTGGGAAATATTTTCAAATCAATTGGTTGAAGGCCAATTTGAGGAAATTTTATGTATTTAAAGGGGGCTTGAAGTGAGAGTTGTAATCAAGTTTTTTTTCAGGTGATGAAGTCCTGATGCTGAAGTGACGGAAGAGGAGTCTTGTTGAAGAGTTTTCAAATCATTCTTGCATATCAGAGCATCGTTATGCTGCCAAATTGCTTGAAGAATGGTGGTGCTATTGTAATCGATTTTGGAGTTAATCGGATCGGTCTCTCTATTGGAGTGGACCCGGAGACATAGTCACTTTCGTGACGAACTCCGTTATCAAGCGTTGTTTGCACATCTCTTCTTCTCTCTCTTTCTGTCTCGCATTTCCTTCCTTTTTGTTAAATCACCTTGTTAATACTTTCATTCTGTTATTTCCTTAAGTTAATTTCGATTTAGTTAACTTGAAATAATCATTGTAAAAGCATTGTAAAACTTAAGCATTTAAATACTGCAATCTAGTCTAGATCCTATACAGATCAAGTTGGTATCAGAGCTTTAGGGTGACTTTTATTGCAGTTATTTGTTTTTTGAATGCTAACGAGATCCAGGATTCAGAAGGGTGAAGGAAAACTCGAAAACTTTGATCCTGAGATCGGGAAGCGTAAAACATTTCCAAAGATGTCAGTTTCTGGAATGGAGGTTCCTAAAGAAATCAGTGAGCAGGAGTTTCGAAAAGCATTCCTTGAGATGAAGGCAAAGGTGGATATTCTTTTTCAGGAGAGACAAGAACGGAAGGAACGTGAAGAAGGTTCGTCGAAGCAAGAAGATCGCAAAGACAAGAAAGAGGAACAACATGGAGATGGTGGAAAGAAAACAGATCACCCCTCTTCTTCTTCTCCTCCCTCTTCTCCTTCTCCTTCTTCTCCATCTTCTCCTCATTCTATTTCTTCTAATCCTTTCAAGAGTGGGTATAAACCTAAGATCAAACTGGATGTAAAATTTGACTTGCCTAAATATTGTGGTGAACTTAATGCTGAGAAATTGGATGATTGGATTCAACAAATAGAGGTCTACTGTAGAGTCCAGAATCTAATAGATGATGTTGATATGATCCAATTAGCTACTCTTCGTTTAGGAGGTACAACCTTAACCTGGTGGGAGAGTAAGTCTAAGGAAGTTTCACAACATGGTAGAGTCAGTTTAACTTGGGAGTTTGTTAATGCTCTTAAGAAGCAGTTTTATCCCTTAGGACATATGCAGCAGTTAATGATGGACTGGCAAATGTTTAGGCAAGGGAAAGGTCAAACTGTCCAAGAGTACACCCATGAGTTCAGGAAAAGGGCTATTTCTTTGAATGTTCCTTTGTATACCCAAGACACGTTGTTGAAGTACATAGGAGGTTTACATTCCTACCTTAGGCATTCCATTTTGGTATTGAACCCTTGTAATTTGGATGAAGTGTCTGTACAAGCTACACACTTAGAGTCAAGGGGTAAAGGATCTTTCATTGACAAGTTTGATAATGATGTAAAGAAATCTTCTAAGAATGCGAGAGACAGGGAAAGGAAAGAAGGCAGCTACAATCAAGAAGGATGAGAAACTTTCTTGCACTCATTGTGACAAGGAAGGTCATGATGAAGATCACTGTTGGAAGTTACATGCAGAATTGAAGCCTAAGTGGGCTCAAAGACGTAATCAGAAACAGAAGGGTAAGGACAAATCCACAAATGTTGATATGGATCTTGGTTCGCATGATGAGACTAAGATAATGCTATGGGTCTAAAAGGTAAGCTCTATTTTTGTTTTACAAGATGTGCTTCTTCTTTCTGAGTTAATGATTTCTCTGAAGATGTAAAAAGGAATGAGCTTTTTCATTTAAGGGTTATGGCTAAGAACACTAAAATTGATGCACTCATAGATAGTGGATCTCAGGTGAATTTAATTTTAGAAAGTGTTGTAAATAACTTGGGATTAAAAACTACACCACATAAGATACCTTATCCACTAGGTTGGATTTGTGAAAATGATAAGCTGCAAGTAACAAAACAATGCACCTTAAGATTCACAATCACTAGTAAATTTGCGGATGAAATTCAGTTTGATCTAGTTCCATTGGATATCTGTGGGATAGTGCTTGGTAGCCCTTATCTTTATGACAGAAAAGCAATCTTCTACAGGAAACAAAATCATTATCATTTGTTTAAAGATGGCATTCAGTACATATTACATTCTCACAAGATTAAGACTGATCAATCTTTTGCAAACACAGGGCAGTTAAAGAGGGTAATTAATGCAAGTAAGGAATTAACTCTGATGTCTGTCAGTACAGGTGGTTCTAAACATGAGCTTGGAGTAGCTAACCAGGGTCAGATGTTGCAGGATGCACCCGCAGTACAACATGAGAAAATGATGCTTGAAAGCATTGATGAATCCTTGGGTAAAAATGTTCCTGTTGTAAAGGATCATATTGTTGTTGACTTATTCTCCTTCATTTCTGCATTGGTTTTCAGCTTGATGCTAGTCAATTTTTATTGGTTAGCGGCTATGGCAATTGATGTAGATGTTTATGGAAGTGATAACATTATGTTTATGTTCAACAACATTGTTGCAGTCTTCATTGTGCTTGTGAGTCAGGTTTTTAGATGTACGGAAGATACAGGACAAGTGGGGAGGCCAAGTCCTCACTTATTGTCAGAGTAAATGCCACTTTTGGAGGTCCAAAAGGTCTTCAGTGGGGAGACCTGATCCGGTGGACATTTTTCAGTGAAAATTGAAGTGTCTCATTTTTCTCCAGAATCTGCACCATCAGAAAGAGCTCAGTGTTCTGATTCCAACGCAGCTCGAATGGAGCGAAAAGGAGTTCGTTCGCACAAGTTATGGCCAGTCAAACCTTCGGTCAAACTGGGATCAGGGGCATCCAAGAAGCAAAAAATGGTTGTTTTAGAAGTCAACAGAAGTAACGTCAAGTCGAAGAGCTCATCGAGACAATTTTGGCAACGTTCGTTTCGTCGAAATCCGACATCGGAGGCTCAACTTATCGTCAGTCAAAGATCGTGCAATGAAGAGTTGACTTTGACCGTACAGATGCTGACGTCATCATTCCGTACTGTACGGACGGTGAATCAGAATCTGACACGTAGCTTCCAAGTCGGCATTGTACGGACCAATCAGAATTGGCCACGTGGCATCCGTACGCCACGTCATCAGCACAGTCAGCATACGATCATCCAGTCAGAGTCCACGTCATCGTCTGAGCCAGCATATAGGTGGCAGTGACGTGTTTCTCTTAGCGAATCATATTCTGCCACGTGGCAGTATAGGCAGTGTCCAGTCAGCATGCCACGTCATCACTCAGTGCACAGTCAGCGGCTTACTCCGAATCTGCGTCAGCAACACGTGTTTAAGATCACCGATGAGAACTGGCCACGTGGCATCCTCCTGATGCGACACGTGGCCCTGTCTTCTTCCCTTCGTCGGTGGTTACAATCTGTTTGTTTGTTTGTTAGTTAAAAAGGATAAGGAGGGATTCGAACCCCAGACCACTCCTCACCGAAATATGCGCGGTTGTCGTTACACCAAACCAACGAGGCTCTAACTAATATGGAGACAGTTTGATTTTGTTATAAAATGGTCGCTATTTTTGGATTAAGAAATGGCCACGTGGGTTTGAACCCCGAACCGGCCGGCTTCCAAAAATATCTTCCACCAACGCGCCAGCAAAGTTATTTAAAAAATAAGCGGCATATATTGTTTTTGTTGTTTAGTTAGGCCGGATTCCTAACTAATAGCCTTAAAATGGCTAAGTTGTATAATTTAAATAAAACAAATAAACCAACCCCCTAAACAATGAAAGCCCGAGAAAGGCTTAAAATAAGATTTTATTAAATTTTGAGGGGTGGTTAGGTTATAAGGGGGATTTTTATGTGTAAAAGGCAGATTTTTAAAGATTTTTATGTATTTTGGAGAGATAAGGTGGATTTGGGAAATATTTTCAAATCAATTGGTTGAAGGCCAATTTGAGGAAATTTTATGTATTTAAAGGGGGCTTGAGGTGAGAGTTGTAATCAAGTTTTTTTTCAGGTGATGAAGTCCTGATGCTGAAGTGACAGAAGAGGAGTCTTGTTGAAGAGTTTTCAAATCATTCTTGCATATCAGAGCATCGTTATGCTGCCAAATTGCTTGAAGAATGGTGGTGCTATTGTAATTGATTTTGGAGTTAATCGGATCGGTCTCTCTATTGGAGTGGACCCGGAGACGTAGTCACTTTCGTGATGAACTCCGTTATCAAGCGTTGTTTGCACATCTCTTCTTCTCTCTCTTTCTGTCTCGCATTTCCTTCCTTTCTGTTAAATCACCTTGTTAATACTTTCATTCTGTTATTTCCTTAAGTTAATTTCGATTTAGTTAACTTGAAATAATCATTGTAAAAGCATTGTAAAAGTTAAGCATTTAAATACTGCAATCTAGTCTAGATCCTATACAGATCAAGTTGGTATCAGAGCTTTAGGGTGACTTTTATTGCAGTTATTTGTTTTTTGAATGCTAACGAGATCCAGGATTTAGAAGGGTGAAGGCAAACTCGAAAACTTTGATCCTGAGATCGGGAAGCGTAAAACATTTCCAAAGATGTTAGTTTCTGGAATGGAGGTTCCTAAAGAAATCAGTGAGCAGGAGTTTCGAAAAGCATTCCTTGAGATGAAGGCAAAGGTGGATATTCTTTTTCAGGAGAGACAAGAACGGAAGGAACGTGAAGAAGGTTCGTCGAAGCAAGAAGATCGCAAAGACAAGAAAGAGGAACAACATGGAGATGGTGGAAAGAAAACAGATCACCCCTCTTCTTCTTCTCCTCCCTCTTCTCCTTCTCCTTCTTCTCCATCTTCTCCTCATTCTATTTCTTCTAATCCTTTCAAGAGTGGGTATAAACCTAAGATCAAACTGGATGTAAAATTTGACTTGCCTAAATATTGTGGTGAACTTAATGCTGAGAAATTGGATGATTGGATTCAACAAATAGAGGTCTACTGTAGAGTCCAGAATCTAATAGATGATGTTGATATGATCCAATTAGCTACTCTTCTTCGTTTAGGAGGTACAACCTTAACCTGGTGGGAGAGTAAGTCTAAGGTAGAAGTTTCACAACATGGTAGAGTCAGTTTAACTTGGGCAGAGTTTGTTAATGCTCTTAAGAAGCAGTTTTATCCCTTAGGACATATGCAGCAGTTAATGATGGACTGGCAAATGTTTAGGCAAGGGAAAGGTCAAACTGTCCAAGAGTACACCATGAGTTCAGGAAAAGGGCTATTTCTTTGAATTTCTTTATATACCCAAGACACGTTGTTGAAGTACATAGGAGGTTTGCATTCCTACCTTAGGCATTCTATTTTGGTTTTGAACCCTTGTAATTTGGATGAAGTGTCTGTTCAAGCTACACACTTAGAGTCAAGGGGTAAAGGATCTTTCATTGACAAGTTTGATAATGATGTAAAGAAATCTTCTAAGAATGCAGAGACAGGGAAAGGAAAGAAGGCAGCTACAGTCAAGAAGGATGAGAAACTTTCTTGCACTCATTGTGACAAGGAAGGTCATGATGAATATCACTGCTGGAAGTTACATCTGGAATTGAAGCCTAAGTGGGCTCAAAGACGTAATCAGAAACAAAAGGGTAAGGACAAATCCACAAATGTTGTTATGGATCTTGGTTCAGATTCAGATGATGAGACTAAGATAACAGCTATGGGTCTAAAAGGTAAAGCTCCTATTTCTGGTGTTTCTGTTGCAAGATGTGCTTCTTCTTCTACAGTTAATGATTTCTCTGAAGATGCAAAAAGGAATGAGCTTTTTCATTTAAGGGTTATGGCTAAGAACACTAAAATTGATGCACTCATAGATAGTGGATCTCAGGTGAATTTAATTTCAGAAAGTGTTGTAAATAACTTGGGATTAAAAACTACACCACATAAGATACCTTATCCACTAGGTTGGATTTGTGAAAATGATAAGCTGCAAGTAACAAAACAATGCACCTTAAGATTCATAATCACTAGTAAATTTGCGGAAGAAATTCATTTTGATGTAGTTCCATTGGATATCTGTGGGATAGTGCTTGGTAGCCCTTATATTTATGACAGAAAAGCAATCTTCTACAGGCAACAAAATCATTATCATTTGTTTAAAGATGGCATTCAGTACATATTACATTCTCACAAGATTAAGACTGATCAATCTTTTGCAAACACAGGGCAGTTAAAGAGGGTAATTAATGCAAGTAAGGAATTAACTCTGATGTCTGTCAGTACAGGTGGTTCTAAACATGAGCTTGGAGTAGCTAACCAGGGTCAGATGTTGCAGGATGCACCCGCAGTACAACATGAGAAAATGATGCTTGAAAGCATTGATGAATCCTTGGGTAAAAATGTTCCTGTTGTAAAGGATCGATTGTTGTTGACTTATTCTCCTTCATTTCTGCATTGGTTTTCAGCTTGATGCTAGTCAATTTTTGTTGGTTAGCGGCTATGGCAATTGATGTAGATGTTTATGGAAGTGATAACATTATGTTTATGTTCAACAACATTGTTGCAGTCTTTATTGTGCTTGTGAGCCAGGTTTTCAGATGTACAGAGGATACAGGACAAGTGGGGAGGCCAAGTCCTCACTTATTGTCAGAGTAAATGCCACTTTTGGAGGTCCAAAAGGTCTTCAGTGGGGAGGCCTGATCCAGTGGACATTTTTCAGTGAAAATTGAAGTGTCTCATTTTCTCCAGAATCTGCACCATCAGAAAGAGCTCAGTGTTCTGATTCCAACGCAGCTCGAACGGAGCGAAAAGGAGTTCGTTCGCACAAGTTATGGCCAGTCAAACCTTCGGTCAAACTGGGATCAGGGGCATCCAGGAAGCAAAAAAAATGGTTGTTTCAGAAGTCAACAGAAGTAACGTCAAGTCGAAGAGCTCGTTGAGACAATTCTGGCAACGTTCGTTTCGTCGAAATCTGACATCGGAGGCTCAACTTATCGTCAGTCAAAGATCGTGCAATGAAGAGTTGACTTTGACCGTACGGATGCTGACGTCATCATTTCGTACTGTACGGACGGTGAATCAGAATCTCACATGTAGCTTCCAAGTCGGCATTGTACGGACCAATCATAATTGGCCACGTGGCATCCGTACGCCACGTCATCAGCACAGTCAGCATACGATCATCCAGTCAGAGTCCACGTCATCGTCTGAGCCAGCATATAGGTGGCAGTGACGTGTTTCTCTTAGTGAATCATATTCTACCACGTGGCAGTACAAGCAGTGTCTAGTCAGCATGCCACGTCATCACTCAGTGCACAGTCAGCGGCTTACTCCGAATCTGCGTCAGCAACACGTGTTTAAGATCACCAATGAGAACTGGCCATGTGGCATCCTCCTAATGCGACACGTGGCCCTGTCTTCTTCCCTTCGTCGGTGGTTACAATCTGTTTGTTTGTTTGTTAGTTAAAAAGGATAAGGAGGGATTCGAACCCCACACCACTCCTCATCGAAATACGCGTGGTTGCCGTTACACCAAACCAACGAGGCTCTAACTAATATGGAGACAGTTTGATTTTGTTATAAAACGGTCGCTATTTTTGGATTAAGAAATGGCCGCGGGGGTTTGAACCCCGAACCGGCCGGCTTCCAAAAATATCTTCCACCAACGCGCCAGCGAAGTCATTTAAAATATAAGCGGCATAGATTATTTTTGTTGTTTAGTTAGGCCGGATTCCTAACTAATAGCCTTAAAATGGCTAAGTTGTATAATTTAAATAAAACAAATAAACCAACCCCCTAAACAATGAAAGCCCGAGAAAGGCTTAAAATAAGATTTTATTAAATTTTGAGGGGTGGTTAGGTTATAAGGGGGATTTTTATGTGTAAAAGGCAGATTTTTAAAGATTTTTATGTATTTTGGAGAGATAAGGTGGATTTGGGAAATATTTTCAAATCAATTGGTTGAAGGCCAATTTGAGGAAATTTTATGTATTTAAAGGGGGCTTGAAGTGAGAGTTGTAATCAAGTTTTTTTTCAGGTGATGAAGTCCTGATGCTGAAGTGACGGAAGAGGAGTCTTGTTGAAGAGTTTTCAAATCATTCTTGCATATCAGAGCATCGTTACGCTGTCGAATTGCTTGAAGAATGGTGGTGCTATTGTAATCGATTTTGGAGTTAATCGGATCGGTCTCTCTATTGGAGTGGACCCAGAGACGTAGTCACTTTCGCGACAAACTCCGTTATCAAGCGTTGTTTGCACATCTCTTCTTCTCTCTCTTTCTATCTCGCATTTCCTTCCTTTCTGTTAAATCACCTTGTTAATACTTTCATTCTGTTATTTCCTTAAGTTAATTTTGATTTAGTTAACTTGAAATAATCATTGTAAAAGCATTGTAAAAGTTAAGCATTTAAATACTGCAATCTAGTCTAGATCCTATACAGATCACCATTTCCCTTTGAAAAATATCCCTCATGCAACTCCTGCGATGGGGAAATGGGGAAGGGTTAAGGTTAAATCTCATGCCTTCAATATATTCACATCTTAACATGGGACCACTCACCTAAAAACATATTCCTTTGACATAACCAATAGCCCAAATCAAAAGATCTCAATTTTTTTTTAAACGCGTGCCTCATATTTGCTTTTAGTAGCACACACTTTACTATCAATGCCTTGTGCTTAAAAATTTGTTTAATATTTTCCTTTATTCTAATGTCTTTCATTCCCTTCAAGTTTCTCCACATGGCATTCTCCTGCTTCCCCATTGGGAGCTTGTCGACAGAGATGGGCCCCACATGAGATAGCAGGGAGAGGTTAGGATTGATCCATGTCTCCCGCTATCGACCATCAATCTTATCTCAATAGAGTGTTTGCTTCACTTTACAGCATAGTAGGCCCCCTGACCCTAGGACACGCGTCTATAGCCTAATAGCCTGTGACAATAATTTATTACAAATTTTGAACAAACAAGGTAGTGGGGAATGACCTGGATGAAGAAACATCATATGACACCTACCATCGATATTCTTAAAAAAATTTCCTGCTAACCCTTTGAAAACACTACGCCCACTGTTGGGCATGATATGTGGCAACTGCCCTCCAGCCCATGTGATTAGTTTAACGAGAAATCAATCAGAGCAAGGACATGGGGAACAACAAAGAATTTCTGATTGTGATAGAATGGTCATCATAAAATCCAAGATCTACACATGTCAAATTTGTTAGTTTTAAAAGAAGGGCCATCACTACGTAGATGACGGTCAAGGACATAACAATTAAGGTTAAAACCTTAGGTGAATATTAAAACCTGAGTGTAGACTTAGGAAAAAAAATTTGAAAGACATCGACCCGAATTAAAATAAGGTAATAATTTCAATATGACCACAAGCATTGATCGGGACCACTAGGATCAAGGTGTTGGTAAAAGAATGAACTTGACAACATAAGTCACAACATAAGCTGACCGAGAACTAGAAATATGGGGTCAAAAATGAATTAGAATTCCAATAAGGAATTTCAGACTTAGACCTCTTTGAGAGGGTTAAAGAGCACAAAACCCCAAAGTGTGGTTAATGGGATAAAACCCTAAACCCACAATGACATGAGAATAACTAGGTTTAGACTAATTTTAATTAGTGGAACGTGAAAAATTAAGGGTTCCACCAATGGCTCCGACTGGGGACACATGCCTCTAGCAGGCATAGTGAGATTTTATAATCTTAGGTTGAAGCAAACCAACCATAGAGGACCAAAACCAGAAACTACCTGAACCAGGTAGCGAGACCAGAAACAACTAAAGCAAACACACCTATACACAATATTTACAATGCTATACAATGTACATGAAAAAGAACACACTTCAAGAACTATCCATGTACTGGAAGCTCAATAATTTCACCTATTAATTCTTGTAGGAAATATGAGTCCTTTCCATGAGTGTTTTTGATGAAATAAGGGCCAAACCATAATGCTTCAAACTTTCCATGTTTTCCCTTATTTTTGAATCTTTCATTCCACATCAACACCAGGTTCCCTACTAGAATTTTCCTTGAGGATGCTTTCTTGTCATGCAATTTCTTGACTTACAACTACGACTTGGCACTTCTTTTCTAAGCATCCCTCCATGTTTCATCTACTTCCACTAGTGCATCAATCTTATGTTGCATTGCGTCACACATGTCCTCATCACACTCTTGGAAAAACTTTTACATCTTCATGAGGTTTTTTTGTGGTAACCTGGCTAAAATACCATATACTAAGTCAAAAGGTGCATAGCCAGTGGACTTCTTAACAGTCACCCAATCTGCCCAAAAGGCTAACGGGTATGTGCAGGATCATGATGGCCCAAAAAGCGGTGATATGATTAGTATGTGTAGGTTATGTGGCTAACAACTTTTTTTTTTACCCAAAATTGATGAAATGAAAAGGGTTTTTAAAGGATATTCTCAGCTTTCCACCAATATAAATTATGCTTTACTTTGAATTTAATAAATTATTATTATTCATTTTCTATTTGAATTATGAGTAAAGTCCTTATTGATAGGTTGATTGAAAAACATCTATAACTTTCAAATGGTATCACATTGTCCGAATCCAAAACATGTGTCACATTCTTCTATGCTTCTCATACTATAGGATTAAAAAAAATGAATTTCATGAAATTTTGATCGGTTAAGGTGGCTGCATACATGAAGTTTTTATATTTTTAAAAGTTGTAATAAAAATTCATAATTAATTATTTACATGGAAAAAAATTACAAAAAATATGCATCACATCGGGACATGATTCCTCTACTTATATCTAAAACCTTATAAAAATATTATCATTTTATTGTGGTTAGGTGGGCAGAACCTACTTCTTATTTTTCCACGAATTTAAGTGCTAATACATTAAAATTTCAAATTTTCACCAAATAGATTTTAAAAAAATAAACCTAGTATTTTAGAAACTACATTCAATTTTCTATAGATTCTATTCTTATATATTTTTGAAATAATATAGATAACTTATTCAAATTTTTATGTCAAGCTGACTAACTCTGATTTTTTTGAATTTTCATTGCCACTTAAGGGCCTATTTTTTCCATGATGATCCTGCACATACCTTAACCTTAACTTTGAATCCCAAGCTATTTTATTCTTCTCAAGAATCCTTTTAATGATTTTCATCAAGATTTTATTACTTGATTCTGCTTGACTATTTCCTTGAGGGTGATATGTTGAAGAATATGACATCTAGATTCCATGTTTTGAGAAAAAGTCTATAAAATCTTTAGATCTGAAGGACATTGCATTATCTGACACAATTTTCTCAGGTACTCAAAATATGGTCAAATATTTTCCATCAAGAAGTCTTTGACTACCTTACTTGTTGCTCTTTTTGTTGGGATAGCTTCCGTAAAGTAATTTGTGGCCACAAGAATCCATGAATTCCCCCCAATAGACTTTTCAACTATTTCTCCAATGAATTTAATACCCCATTGTTGAAATGGTTCCTGCACAATGACTGGTCTAAGAGGCAAGTTACCTTAGAATTTCAATTACCCAGAAAAACTTTGGCATGTATCACATGTTCTTACCAATTTGTATGCATCCTTAAAATCTGTAGGCCACCAAAATCCAACCCTCAATACTTTGTGGGTAGTAGTTTTTTCCATATAATTTCCACCACATACCCCACCACACACTTCTTTTAACAACTTAGAGGCCTTGGTCTCATCAACACATTTTAGCAGTACACCCTCCAAGTTTCTCCACCACAACTCAACTCTTATGATCACATACTTAATGGTGTGTAACTTAAGGGTTCTTTTTAAATTTTCTTTCAATCCTTTAGGGCATTGCATTATCTGCAAGTAATAAATGATAGCCTTATACCAATCACAACACTTCATATCATAATTTTATGATCTTTTAGAAGATTTCATCCTCCATATTTATCTAGTTAGCATCCAAGTTTACTTCAGCCATTAACTTAGCCAATCCCTGGCCTCTTACCAATTTAGTTATCTGGATGTCAATATTAAATTCCTAATTTTGTTTATCCACCAACATCTTCTACCTGTGACTTCTTTTTGGGTAAAGATGTCTTTCACAGCTATATCTAGGACATAAGCAATGATTATAGCTCCAACTAGATAAGTCTCGAAGTTCTTTACAACCTTAACAATCGCATATGCTTGCTTCTCCATTAAATCATATTTTAACTATATAGCTTGAAGTGACTTGCTAAAGAAAGAAATTAGTTGTTCAAAACCCTCCTCATTCTTTTGTAACAAGACAACAACAATAGTATGAAATGATGTAAATGAAAAAAATTGTAATGGCCTATAAAAGTTAAGAGTCCTTAAAACTAGGGCTTCCTTAATAGCCCGTTTTGTGCTCTTGAATGCATGGCTAGGATCCTCACTTCTAACCACCTTTTCTCCTTTTTTCAACATCTTGGAGATAGGTCTTGTAATTTCTACAAAATTAGTTACAAATTTTCTCAAAAAAATTATCTAGCCAAAGAATGATTGAATTCCTTTAACATTCTTTGGATGAGGAATCTTATCTATGGCTACTACCTTTTCAAGGTCAATCCTCACTTCCTCCTTGGACACAATATTCCCCAACAACTTGCCTTTAGTAACCCTAAAGGAACACTTCTTAGTGTTCGGTGAGATCCCATATTCTAAGGCCCTGATAAATATCTTCTACAAGTGCATGCAGCAATCTTCTTCCTTATTGGAGTAGGCTATCAAATCATCCTGGTAGATTACCATAAATAAGTCAATAAACTCAAAAAAGGCCACATCCATAGCCCTCTGGAAAGTGGCACCTACATTGGTTAAAACAAATGGAATCCTTAAATACACATAGGTGCCCCACGGGTTAATGTTGTCTTATACTACTAGAACTCCCCCACTTTCACTTGGTTGTATCTAGGAAAACCATCCATCATTGATAATATCTCACAACTAGTTACCTTATGCAACATGGCTTCCATATTTAGCAGTGGATAGTTGTCCTATAATGATGATATGTTCATATTCCTAAAATCCACACATAACCTTATATCACCATTTTTCTTCTTGACTAGAATGAGATTAGACGCCTATGAAGAAAACCTTATGGGATTTATAATACAAGCATCCCTTAGTCTAACCAATTCCTCTTTCTTTTTTGGAGCTAAGGTATGATTGTTTGGTCTTTGCTTCTGACTGAAAGGCTTGGCATCTTCTTTCGAAGGAATCTCATGTTGGAATAATTCCTCTTTATATGCTTTCAGGTCATCATATGACCAAGAAGTGACATATGTGTATTTTCTTAATAAGGAAATCAACATTTCCTTGATCTTTGGTTTCATCTTCTTTCCTACATATACATTTTAAGGGGCATTTGTAGTCCCCAAATTCACTTCTTCTAGATCCTCTAGATTGGTGGCAGTTGTTTTAACCTTTCTCTTATCCTAACTATCAAAGACTCTTTCTAAAGCTACAAGGCTCTTGGGGATTTTGTTTGTCTTCAGCTGAATGAACTCATTCCCAAAGACTGTATCCTTACCATCTACATTTTCAATAAATGCACCAAAATCAATCTCCTGGCCTTCATATTGATTAACATATTTCAAAAATTTCAAAATATCTTCATCATCTTTGATAATTTTCCAATTATGTAGATTGTTAGGGATTCAGGGAACTTGTACCTCAACCTTTGAGATGCTTGCAAAAGTTATATCATCTTGTCTTAATGCAATATTTGCAAGTAAGTTCGCCACTCTATTTTTTCCTCTTTCCATCCAGTCTATTCCAAAGGCATCAAGTTGTTCAATGGAATCCTAGACAACATTTATGTAATTTTCCAAACTATTATTCTTGCATGTTTATCTTGACCTTACTTGTGATATCACGAACTCAGAATCACCAATTACCATTAACTTTTCTATCCCATTTTTTTCAGCCAGCCTTAGTCCTAGTAGCAAGGCTTCATACTCTACTACATTTTTTGTGCATACAAAAGGTAAAGTGAAATAAAACTTGTATGTATTTCCACAAGGTGATAACAACAATATTCCTACACTAGACCCATCTTTAGAGCTTGCACCATCAAAGTAAATCTTCCATAGTCCATCCTTATCAGATAGTCTTACAACTTCATGGTCAATAGGTGCAAGGAGCCTACCACATTCTCTTGGCAACTCTTAAACTTTAAAATCATTAATATCAATGTATAAATAGAATTGTATAATCTTCAAGAGCATGCTCCAACATATGTGGCACTTTGGGATTCCTAACCACTTAGACATCCTTACCATCAATGGGGAAGGTAGCATAATAAATGTCACACTACATGCTACCTCCCATGGAAGCACTTCACTTCCTAGATAATAGCATTCCATAATTGGGTGGGATATCTACCAACACCACACTCATCTTGAATTATTTCCCTAGATAAGTTGCTAACCTATAAGGAAGCTCATTGATCACACCAATCACAAGGACTTCCCTTGAATCCATAGCATAACACTTTTCATGGGTACTGTCAAATTTTTGTCTCAATTCCTCCATGATCTTGGCTGGCATTATGTTATTTGATACTCTAGAATCAATAATACAATTTTTCAGAAAATTTTCCTCAACAATCAATGTGAGGAAGAATGGGTCTCTTTTTCCAAGACAGGTTGTGACTAAATTTCCTAGAAAAATATGAGGAATCTTAATAATCACTCCCTCAACTTCTTTATCTTTGTTTTCCTTCTCACTCACTTTGGGTAGAGTGGACACCACTAATTTAGATTAGGCTATAATAGCATCATTGATAAGGGCCATTTCCTTTTGTTTGTGTTCATCAATTCTCATCATTTCAAGTAAAGGAACAAAAAAATTTACTTGGCTAAGAAATTGAAACATGTCAATAGGAGTATATTTTGGTAATTCAGTTGGGATCATATCTTGTTCTATACCACTCTCCTTTTGTTGATTCTTTGTTGTTTCATCCTTAAGCTTGGCATCTTTTCTTGCTCCTTTAGAGTTTTACTTTTGTACCTTTGTAGATTCATGATAGGGGATTTAAGCTATGCATCTACTTTTGGTTTATCAACTTTCTTATCCCAAATCTTATCTCCCTTGCTTTCCTTAGTTTTGACTACTTATGTTTTACCATTAGGCTTCTCCTCTTTGGATTTCACATTTTTCTCCTTGATGAAGAGACCAACAAGACTACCCTGATCACCACCAACTATTCTATTTCTTAGATTATATGAGCTTCTGGCTTGATCATCCAAGGAAACTATATACCTTACAATATATTCATCTGAAGGTATTCTCAAGAACACATCATTTTCAGTTGCTTCCAATGTGTATACCTCATTATCACTATCATCATCTTCATCATAGATAACTTGCTAGTCATATGTACCGACAACATGCCTTTGGTCATCCACATCCATTTCGTGAGACTCCATATCAAATGAGCACTCATTTTCAATGAAATCAAAACCATCCATAATCATATTAATGTCAATATCATCCTCATTGGACTTATCATATCCTTTAGGTACATCTTCTTCAACTTTTACCATCTATACGACTACACATTGATGAGGAGAATGTGGCATTTGATAAACAATATGCTAGGGGGTTTCATTAGCAAAATTGCTTGATTCTTCTGTGAAGGATCTAGAGGAACCTTATTTTGAGAATTTTTCTAATTATTAGGGATAGGCTTCCCATTATGCCAGATTGTATTATATAGATTATCTTGTAACCATGGAGGTCTTTTATTCTTATGATAATTGGACCTTTCATTTGTCAGACTTTTCTCTTGTCTAGCTATTATGTTGCTCATATCCTTCATAGTATTATTTATGTTGATCATAAAAGCTTGTGCCTCTGTGACAATCTTATGGGAAATTCAGTGAGTGGGGGACTAATTTGTGCCTCACTAAATGCCTCTCAGATTTTTATAGAAAGCTAGCTTTTATTTGAGTTGGGAGAAAAGGTAGAAGGAAATGCAAATAAAATATGAAAATTTTGATGCACCAAAGATTTTACAACCTTTCAAACCTTAAAATATTTCCTGTAAATGATATAATAGACACAAAATGCCACAAACCCTTCATTGTTGGGAAGAGAACAAACAAGAAAGGCTAAGTAAAATTACAATGCAATCTTTCAAATCTCCCCATGGGAAGCACTCATTAAGGTTCAATCAAACATAAGAAAGTCCCAAAATTTAATAGAAATATCTAGAATTTGCAAAAACCCTCCCTCTTTTTACAGCATAAGGGTATGTGCAAGATCATCATGGAAAAAATAGGCCCTTAAGTGGAAAAAAATTTAGAAAAATCAGAGTTAGGCAACTTGACTTAAAAATTTGAATAAGTTATCTATATTATTTCAAAAAATGTAAGAATAGAATCTATAGCAAATTGAATGTAGTTTCTAAACTACTAGGTTTATTTATTTATTTTAAATTCTATTTGGTGAAAATTTGAAATTTCAATGAAGTAGACCATAAATTTCAAGGAAAAATAAGAAGTAGGTGTCTCTTTGACCACCCTAACCATAATAAAATGATAATATTTTTTTAAATAATATTTTAGATATAAGTAGAGGACTCATGTCTGGATGTGATGCATATATTTTTATAATTTTTTTCCAAGTAAATAATTAATTATGATTTTTTTATTACAACTTTTTTAAAAAATATAAAAACTCATATGTTTGACCACCTTAACTTGGTCAAAACTTCATGAAATTCATTTTTTTAATCCTATAATATGCAAAGCATAGAATGTGACGCATGTTTCATATTCAAAAAATGTGATATCGTTTGAAAGCTATAGATGTTTTTCAATCAGCCTATCAATTAGGACTTTACTCATAATTCAAATAGAAAATGAATAATAATTATTTATTAAATTCAAAGTAAATCATAATTAATATTGATGGAAAGCTGAGAATCTTCTTTAAAAACCCTTTTTGTTTCATCAATTTTGGGTAAAAAAAATGTCATCAGCCACATACCCTACCCTACACATACCCATCATATCACCACTTTTTGGCCCATCATGATCCTGCACATACCCGTAATATGAAAAATAACAACACTTAAAGAAAATGGAAAAGTTCAACAAAAATAATCCAATTTTTAAAAGCTATCATTTAGCATAGAAGCTTACAACATGGAAATTAGCCACCCGAACTATCAAAGTAAGCTTAATTTTTTTTTTTTTAACATGATAAAAAACATAAAGAAGGAAGTTGATAATGGCCATAACATGCCCAAGATCCAATCTTATATCTTTATAAGATCACAAAAATCTTTTCTCATTAAGTTCCAACTACTTTATTAATGACTTAGATATTTTATAAAAGATTGCAATCTGAAAACAATCAAATCTAACATAGATTGGAAAAAATATGATCGACCAACCATACAAATTGATGGCGTCAACTCAAAGCTTCCATCTAGAAGAAAAGACATCCACCACTTTCTAAAAAACTCCACCCAAAAAGACCCTTTTTTCTAAAATAACAACTACTTGGATGAATAGATGATGTGTCGAGTGGGCATACAATCTCAAAATTAAGAGAATGGCTTTGAGAAAAGCCCTGCCAAGATGACATGTCTCAGCTTGTACCCAAAGAGAAAAGTTATATACAAAAGATGGGAAGCCACCATGTGGTGCATTGCATGCTTTTGGAGTTTTCTTCTTTTCATTAAGCATGGAATCCTTCTGTAGCTAAAAAAAAGGTAGAAGCCGAAAAACCCAAAAGATTTTTTGTTAGAAAAGAAAAAATTTCTTTACAATTCTGGCGACTCATAGGAGGCCTTCTCTTGTGGAGGCATGATCCTATAGCTCTAGAAACTCTTGAAGTTTGAGGAAGGTGAAATGTTGTACTTCCCAATCTAAATCGATGGGTCTGATGAGAGTGTGAAGGATCTCGTATGCTTGATCTAACTCAAAAACTTCTTTGAAAGAAATGGCTCCCCATCTTGATGAAACAACCCCAAGGTGGTAATAGAGCCAAGAAAGAGGAAGAATTTACTTCTCAATTTTGTCAACAGTGCGTGACAAGTGTATACCTGGGAGTTATATAGAATTTTGGACCTTATGTCTAATTGCATCCACAATTTGTTTGATCAATAACGCCTCTCCATTTGGTGAGAAAAGTGAAGGAAAACCGAAGCCAAGAAGAAAATTGAAATACTTTTTGATTTCATCGACCCTTTTATTCAACATTACCTAAAACTCCCTGCTTTTTTCCATGCCTTTGTAGAAATTTACAATTTCACTTTCTTTTCTTGAGGAGACCCTCGAATCCAGAATTTATGTGCCTCTTAGAGCTTCGTCAGTGGCCTTGCGTAACCTAGAAATTAGGTTTTTTGACTCTACAACCTAGGGAGTATAAATATAGAATTTGGTCGGCCACTAGGCCAAACTTCTCATTTAATTCTCAAGCATCCCTTAGAAACTACAGGACTGGTTTGAGAATGGAAACTGCAACTATGATCCTTTCACAGTGCATAGATATCAACCTTTTCAATATCGAGAGGGTTACAAATCCTTGTACAATAGCTAATTCCTAATGGAACTAAGCTTCTCTTGCTCTTGTATTCTCCTCCATATGATTCTTATCTTGGAGGGAATTTTTTAGTTCAAAGCTCAACCTTCTGACCTCTTAATAATGAGCCTGTAGAGAAAATTCGATCTCTTTTTCTCTTCCTTTTCCCTTTCTATTTCTTCCTGGGCTTTTCTTAGACTATCAGAAGCCTAAGATTAGACACTATCCAACTCTTTCTATATGTTTTATTGAGTACATTGGTACTCTATGTTGGTTTGGCACTCAACAACAAGCTCAACCTTTAGCTTTTCAATCTAGGCATAAAGCTTGATTTTTTCACTTTGGAACTCTTTGAGCAACTTAGTTGCTTCTCCTTCCTAATCATGTATTTTTCTTATGCAGGCCATCTCAACATCCCTGCCCTTGATTTCCCCCTACAACCTACTCAAAGTGTCTTTTATATTTTCTAGCTCAGCCTCATGCATCTTTAATTTCTTTTCCAATTTCTCATAATCAGTATAGACCACTTTATGGGTGACCTTATCCAAAACCACCTTGTCGTACGAGTGATACTTTTCATTTAAGTCTAGGACCATAGCCCTGATGTCATAATCCTCAATTTACATTTCTCTCTTAAGATTGGATACTAAAGGCTTCATAGTAGAACTCAATAGGGATTTCTGCTCTTCATTAAAATAAGCCTCAATCTTTTTAGTAGTTGGTTGTGCCACATTTTTCATATGTTGCTTCTACTTTCTAGCCTATCAGGCCTATTTTGTTGCATCAAAATGACCTCAGAGACTTTGTGGGGTGTCACTGCTCTGTGCAAGAATGGAAGCACCTGGAGGAAGACTAAATAGGATGACGAAAGGAGAAACCTCAGTTGTATGAGATTGTGAAGAGGCAAAGGGGGGTGTTATCATTGAAAATGATGGTCTACTGTATGGGAATTGTAGACCAGGAACACTCATTTGATTGAAAGGGAAAGTGGGTGGAAAAAGTGACATTTGTATAGGAGCAGATGAAATTGATGAAATTGGCATCATGGAGACTTCATCTCTTTCAATGGGGTCCCTTGACATGGTGATTAAAGAATCAATTGTAGCCAATATAGATCATGCTCACTCAGCGTGCGGGGTTTCCTCATGAGGCTCATTGTTGAATATGGCGGGGGTTTCGTTTAGCACCAAAAGGTAAGAAATTGTGGATGGAGGAATCTTTTCAGCATAAGGGGGTGGATGAACAACCAAATATCTAGAAGCAAAAAGAAAATGGGGAGTAAAAATTACATGAGCCACCGAAGCTAAATATCCTTGTGGAGCGGACTCCACTTCTTCTTCTACCTAGGCTAATGCATCTGGCCCATCTAAGTTCTAGACTTGTCTTTTCTTTGAATGAGCATAACCAAAAGATTTTGATCTACTGGAAGTCAATGTAGATGAAACCTAGCCTTAGGTACCGATGACAGATTGCTTTGGGGACCTGCGGGTCCTCTTTCCTTTTCCTTCGACATTGGTAGAAAGTGCAACTTGTGGGTCCTTTCATTTGACGCCTTTCCTTTGTTGGTTTTCTAAGGCTAAGGAGTGTAGAGTGGAAGCTCTTCTTTTCCAATCTCCTGGTCGGTCTCATGATTACTATCTTTAGTGTCAACCTCTTTATCATAAATTTCATCAAACTTTTAATCATGTGGTTGGATCTCTCCATACATGGCATTGAGGAACCTCACTTCCTGTTGGAATCTCTAGAAGTTTGTCCTCTTTTCCTCTAACCACCCTAGATGCTTTAGCTATATATTTAGGGACTCACCTATCAAAAGGCTCAGATGATATTCTATCGTCTTGACATAAAATTCAAGCCACAGTGGCCAATTGAATGGTATGTAGGCCAAGTCAATCTATATTTTGGTTTGTCTTCAGTTGGGTTTCTTCTTGATTCAAAATACTCCTGAATTTTGTGTATCAAAGTCGAGAGGTCCCTTGTCAGATTATAATCCCATGTGTCACAAATGGGAACCAGGCCCAAGTGTGCCAATTTGTTTGAAAGCACATCCTACACTCTTCTTTTCATCAATGTTACTTGGTTGTTGGCAATTGTGAGGGGAGTTAGGTAAAACTCCATCTTGTGCCTTCTGATACCATAGACATTGTTGCAAATAGTTAACTGACAACATACCTCCAAAGCAAAAACCCTATATGTTACAAATTTGGTGAGCCTGAAAGGCTCCTTAATGAAACCATGAATTCTGATGAATGTGAATTCATCTCACAGAAAATAATCCACCAGGGTTTGCGAGGTCCTCATACATTGTAGGACCTCAGGAGAGAAACATCTTGGAAGGCGCAGGGACAAATCTTGGAGCACTAGCCTCATAAAACATTCTACAAACCAATAATAATCACGTCTTTGAAAGCACATGGGGCCATACCAAAATTGGTTGGTATGACCCCTTTACATCAAACCTAAACAATGACACATACCTCTCAAGGAACAAAAAGTTTTGTTGTAAAATTAGATGCACCAGAAAAAAAGAGTACATCAATTTGCATTCAGTGTCATAATTCCTCAGTTGTTCTAGTATCTTTCTTGCTACTATTTCTATGAAATAATAGTATTTCTAGCTCTTTTCTTTCTTTAGCATAATGACCAAGCCCTTCTAAAAAGGATGAACTCCTCTATCATCGCCATGACCATACACATAGGCCAACATTGTGAAAAAGGCCTGAAGATCTACTCTAACTTTCTTGTGTGATATAGGGAAGAGAATTTGACATCCTTCTAGCTTCTCCTCTATTGCATCTTCATAAAAGGCCAATTTTCTAGTTTTGGTGTTCCAAAACTCCTCCATAACTTCCTGGTTGAAACTCTCGATGACCCAGTCTGAAGGGATACATAACATATCCTAAATAGTTGTTACATCGATCATAACCCTTATTCTACTATTGACTATAACTCCTCTTTCTTTGTTGTACCTCTTGGCACATCCATCTACCAGCTCTGGGCATGGGTGTACAATAGGCAACATAAATTGTTGCAAACCACAATTCTAGAACAGTAAAGAAACACCTTCAGCTTTCCCATGTCTCATCATTCTTTGAAAAGCCCCTTCCCTTAGGCTTTTGGGGTTCACCACCACCTTTGGGTCAAAAATGTTATTTGCAAGGTCTAGCACAACCTCCTTCTTCATAGGGTTGCCTGCCTCTACTAGTTTGGTATAGGTAAAATGTTGTTCTTCCAATGCTAGTGCATATGCAAATGAATCTCTCCCAAAGCATCAACATAACTAGGTTTTCTATATGGGGTTCATCCTTTCTTCCAGAAGTTGATGCTTCTACCATTGTTGTACCTTGAAAATTTGTAGAGAGCTTCCTTAGAAATGGCTATTTGCATTTTGCTACTCAAAAAAAGCTTCTTTTGGGTGCATTCAATTATTTTCACACCTACATGCAGTTAAGGAGCTTCCATTACCTTTGGCCCATTAAATGCTACCACTGAGGTGATACATGCGGATTTGGGATCTATATCCCTTAGGAATGCTAAACTTTCCATGAGAATGGAATTAGTACATTCTCTTTGCCACCTCTTCCACAATAAGCTTTATGTTTTTGGAAAGCATGCTTTTAGCCATTGGAAACATGCTTAATCAATGTAAGGTACTTTGAAAAGATGTGCTTATTTAATTTGTCAGGACTTAGCGTGCTAATCAACGTATTTTTGCGTAAATAAGTAAGCTGGAATTTATGATGGAAATGAATACATGGCAGTGATTAGTATACACAAGCATTTACTCCCAACACCCAAATTTATTTCTCTAGACATGGTGACAGATTTTTTGTATGATTCATCTCTCATCCTTCAGTTGCTTGGATATTTTTCATTGTTGCTTGATGGGTGATGGTTTCTCCATTGGTCGAGCACATCAGGACACCTTTTTCTATAAATAGCTATGCCACCTTAGTGAAATATTCACTTTGAAAATATATTTTTAGTTAGCAAATTTTCTTCACTATATCCCATTCCACTAGCTTTAGTTTGTTTGCTATCATGTCATCTAGCCTAAGCACTCCCATTCAGATCCTTCCATGAAGTCCATAATACTCCTTCGTGGGTGAAATTACCAGTGACAAAATCAAGTGCTTGGTGAGGAAGAATGACCACCTCATTGTTGTGGTGTTTATGTGGGTAATTAGCAAGGAATATGTGAAGGATGAGAACCATCCATGTTGCAATTCCAATGTCGTCTCCTACTTCGTTGGTGCAGAGCACATTGTTCCTCAATTTTTGTGAATTGAGTCTAGTTACATTGATTTTGTCAAGATGTTGTCAAATAAGGCCATGTTAGGCCATTTTGTAATGTTTTTTTAGTCTTATGAGTCAAGGTGGGGTCATGATGCAAATATTGTTAGTATTGCAAAAAAAAGTTGTCACTGAAAGGATGCAAAAATGTAAAATTGCCAAAGTTGCAAAAAGGTAAATTTTTGAATTCTAACAATCAATTGGAAGGTGGAAGGTGGTTAGTTAGCTATTTTAGGATGGTAGGGGTATATATTCCTTGTTTTGGTCGAATGAAGGGGTAGTAATTTTTGATTGTTGAAGCAATAAGATAACTCTTGATATTATGTAACTGTCTCAGAAATATTTGATAATCTGTAGTAACAATTCTATTTACTTGCCCATACAAATTTTTTCTAATCTCTTTTGCAATGAAATAGGTGGTTGAGGAAGTTTACTCTGATTTACACTAGTTTTGGTGGATACTTGAAATGTCTAGAGCATATTGAAGACAATTTTCTAAAAATGGATTTGTGAGGGCAGATTTACGGGTTTGAAGTTTTAAAATGCAATAAAGGCCATTTTAGCTATTGTTCAGGATGTGTCTCAGTGGAATGAGACTCGTTAGAGTAGGATTAGGTGTAGGAGAAATATTTTAACATTGGAATAGACATTTGAAGAATTTTCCAATGTTGCCCCAGTGGAAAGTTTAGTTTTTAGGCCTAAAAGGTAAGGTTTGAAGAGGTAAATAGAGTAAATTTCTTGGTGACAAGTTAGAACATGATAGTGTGAGTGAGATTTGGTGGAGTTTGATGTGTTTGAAAGTCTACAAGGATAGGGGAGGTCATTTGCATGTTTAGGCAAGATGCCCTAGTTCAGAAAAGAGGGTTTTTGAATAGAAAAGTGAGGTTTTAGAGTGTAAAGGTGGGTAAAGTTTGGGGGAAGCATAATTTGAAGGATTCTTAAGAGGCTAAATAGAGAATGTTTGAAGTGGTTTATAGGTTGTATGTGGTCTAGAGATGGGTTTTTCAATAAACCCTTGGCTATTTTGTGAAGAATGAGGGTTTCAAGGAATGGGACTCTAGAAGGAAAGTTTTGGGTCAGTGGTGGAAGAATTTGTGGTTTTTGAGGCAGTTTGAGGACTATCTAGTGAAATTTTGAGTTGGTAGCAAGATTGGAGGTGTGTTCCTTTGTAAAAGTGGGCTAATTGGAGCCCTTTTTAGCGAAAAAGCTTAGTTTGAGTGGAGTTGGTCCAAAGTGACCTTTCATGATTTCATGACATGTTTTGGTTGGGAATAATGGGTGCTCAAAATAGTTCATGGTTTTTAGGTTTTTCAGATAGTTTGAGAGTTAAGACAAAAAATTGAGGGTTGGACACCTATTAGGAGAGTAGGTCTGAATTGTGGAACTTGTGGAGTAATCACCCTTGTTAGGGTTTGAAGGTTGAATGTTTGATTTATTCAAGTGAATTTGAGTTGGGATAGTTGAGGACCTCCCTATCACTGTATTAGTTTGTATCAGAGCACAATACTGATATGATGAAGGAAGACTTGTATTGGAGAAAGGACAAAATGAATGCCCTAGTTAAAGAATTGATTGAAGAGAAGGAGATGCTACAAAGAAGATCACTTTTCAAAACCACCTACAAGTGTAATGGCAAGGTATTTACTATAATGGTAGATTGTAGTAGTTTTGATGACATGGTATCACAAGAAATGGTTGATAAATTGAATTTTGCAAGGATGTCTCATGAAACACCCTATTACGTTTCTTGGTTGAATGATGAAGATTCTCGTTTGGTTAAGGAGAAATCTTGGGTTGAGTTCAGTATAGGTGGTTATAATGATAGAATATTATGTGATGTGTAGTGTATGCTACTTGTTATTAGCGAGACCATGGGAATTTGAAATATTTTCTTTGTATGATGGAAGGCATAATAGTTATCAGATTGAGAAGGATGGAGTTTCTTTTACTTTGATTCCATTGGTAGAAGAGAATAAGGGACACAACAGGGTAGCATGATTGATTATGTAGGGAAGGAAAGAGTTTATAAGGCATGAGGAAGACAGGATTGAAGAATGTGCAACCACTTCATGGCTAGAAGATACCAAGATAATAGGATGGAAAAATGATGCAATGATTGAAAGGAAGGAGGAAAAGTTGGTGAATAAATCTGAGATAGAAGAGATAAGGAATGGCTTCCTTGTGTAGATTCAAAATCAATTGAAAGCAAAAGAGGTTGTAGGACAGTCAAATACTGTTAAGATAGTGATGTGTAGGGTGGATAGGACAAAGGAAGAAGTGACAAAGACCCTAATTGCATAGATAAGTGGAAGAGATGTGGTAAGTGAAAGTGAGTTTCCTAAGGAAAGGCAAGATTGGCCTAGTAAAGTCACCATGGGAGAGGTATATTGTCCACTGATTGGACAAGAAGGTGGAAAGCAACATAAGTATTATAGTAAAGATGATGGTAGAACTAATAGAAAAGAGGTCTTAGAGGTAGATAGATTGAAGGCTGACATAATGGGTGAAGACAAAGAGAGTGAATGGAATGAGGAATGCCAAGATGGGCTTGTGAAACATGAGGAAATCATGATAGGTGTAATGTTGCATCCTTTGAAGGCAAATGAGGACAATGGGAAGTTAAGCACTACTAAGATAGAGGTATATAAGTCTAAAAATATAATGATGATAGAGGCAGAAAGTCTAATACAAGTTGTGAGGGTGAAATTTGCAAAGTGCCAGGGTAAATGGCAAGTGAAAGAGGTTGAAGAGAAGCAATGCGAGAGCATGGTGTCCAAAGAGGATGATGGACAGTCAGATCTTGAGAGGAAAGTTGCAGTCACCCCAAGTGATGAAGAGGTCAGAACATTGAGCTTGAAGAAGGTCTCAAAGATAGAAGGGACCAAAGATGTGATAGGCCAAGAGAAGGCCAAAGATAGTGTGTTTGTGAAGTATCCAAATGAAGTGGAGAAGAGGGATAGTGTTGTGGTAACGACAAAGAATTGCCCTTGGATGTCAAGAGTGGTTGATAGGAAGTCATATAATGCCATGACAAATGTTCTAAGAAGGGAGAACCAAAAGATGGTTGAGAAGATAAAGAAAGAGGTAAAAGTGAATGTTTGGCAAGGCCAATGGAGCAGTTTCAAGTGTGCAAAAAATAAGGTGAACAAAAGAGCTCAGGAAATAGTTGAACAAGGTTTAATCGCAAGTGTAAAGACATGTGTAGCAGCAAGATTTTTTGGGAGAAAGGTTGAGAGGAAAAGAGTGAAGGAAGTCATTTATTACTTCCTTGTTTTGATAATAATTTTGATGGGATTCAAACCAAGGGTCAAGATGAAAGAAGGAACAAATGAAAGCAGATGGATGAAGTGGGTAAAGACGAATCAGAACATGAAGGTGTAGATTCAAGGTGATGAGCAAGAAGAGGACTAATTTGCATGGACAAGTTCAAGCCAAGGGTGAAGATGAAGATCAAGATGGAGCTGTTGCAAGAAGAATGAGGAGCATCAAAGAGTTAAAGATCAAAGGATTATTGTAGGTCAAAGAGTTGACGACTTCCAAGGGACTTGGAAAGATTTCATGGCTAGGTGAATGGTGCAAAGCACATTGTTCCTCCATTTTTGTGAATTGAGTCAAGGTGGGGTCATGATGTAAATATTGTTATTATTGCAAAAAAAAAGTTGTCACTAAAAGGATGCAAAAATGTAAAATTTCCAAGGTTGCAAAAAGGTAGATTTTGGAATTCCAACAGTCATTTCAAAGGTGGAAGGTCGTTAGTCAGTTGTTTTAGGATGGTAGGGGTATATATGCCTTTTTTTCTTGAATTAAGGGGTAGTTGTAAGTTTTCATTGTTCAAGAATTAAGATAACTCTTGATATTTTGTAATTGTCTCAGAAATTTCTAATAATTTGTAGTAACAAGTCTCTGTACTTACCCATATAGAGTTTTTCTAATATCTTTTGTAATGAAATAGGTGGTTGAGAAATTTAACTCTAGTTTTCACTAGGTTTGGTGGATACTTGAAGAGTTTAGAGCATATTGTAGACAATTTTCTAAAAAAAGGTTTGTGAGGGCAGATTTAAGGGTTTGAAGTTTTAAAATGCAATAAAGGCCATTCTGGCTATTTTTTAGGTTGTGTCTCGATGGAATGGACCTGGTTAGAGTAGGATTATGTGTAGGAGAAATATTTTAACATTGGAAAAGAAATTTGATGAGTTTTCCAACATTGCCCCAGTTGAAAGTTTAGTTTTTAGGCCTAAAAGGTAAGGCTTGAAGAGGTAAATAGAGGAAATTGCTTGGTGAGAAGTTAGAACATGATAGTGTGAGTGAGATATTGTCTAGTTTGATGTGTTTTAAATTCTACAAGGATAGGGGAGGTCATTTGTATGTTTGGGCAAGAAGCCCTAGTTGAGAAAAGGGGGTTTTTGAATGGAAAAGTGACATTTTAGAGTGTAAAGGTGGGTAAAGTTTGGGGGAAACATAATTTGAAGGATTCTTAAGCTTGTTCAGGATGAATAGAGAATTTTTGAAGTGGTTTCTAGGTTGTATGTAGTTTGGAGATGGGTTTTTCAATAAACCCTTGGCTATTTTCTGAAGAATGAGGGTTTCAACGAATGGGACTCTAGAAGGTGAGTTATCGATTAGTGGGGGAAGAATTTGTGGTTTTAGAGGTAGTTTGAGGACTTTCTAGTGAAAATTTGAGTTGTAAACATGATTTGAGGTGTGTTCCTTTGTAAAAGTTAGATAATTGGAGCCCTTTTCCATGAAAAAACTTAGTTTGAGTGGAGTTGGTCCAAAGTGACCTTTAGTGATTTCATGATATGTTTTGGTTGGGCATAATGGGTGCTCAAAAGGGTGCATGGATTATAGGTTTTTTAGATAGTTTGAGAGTTAAGACAAAAAATTGAGGGTTGGACACCTACTAGGAAAGTAGGTCTGAATTATGAAACTTGTGGAGTAATTAGCCTTGTTAGGGTTTGAAGATTAAAAGTTTGATTTCTTCAAGTGAATTTGAGTTTGGATAGTTGAGGACCTCCCTTTCAATGCATCATTTGTGGCCTCCCTTCTCAACTTAGATAATTGTGTTGTGTCATGCCATGTTTGACCCTTTGTATCTAGATGGGCTTGGTGAAATTGTTCAAGTTGGCTTCCCTTGTGTCGGTATTCTGAATGCCATGGACCTTCACAAACATGTCAACTATGGGGAGGATGTGATTTGGCTACCTCTGCTTATTGATTTTTGAACCATGGACCTCAAGAGGCATTGCTCATTGTTTCGCCCTGTGGCCACTTTTCTCTTGAGGGAGTTCGGTGTGGAACATGTTCTTGGGCTAGACTAGAAAAAACATTTTGAGTTTCTAGCGTACAACCATGGGAACAAGGACTAAGGTCCTCAATATGATGAGCTTTCCCATGTTGTGTTGACCCCCTTTTCCTTTATGTCAAAGAAGATGAAGAGGAAGAAGAAGAAGAACCTAACAAAATCTTGTTTTGACTATGTAGGAATGGATTGTAGGCTTTAATTTCACTACCTTTCTAGCATGCCTTCTCCTTTTTGTCCTTTTGCACTATAATCCTTTTTTGGTTTATCCAAAAACTTCAAGCTTCTTGGAGCCTCAGGTTTGTACTATAAATTATAAATTTTTCAATGCACATAATATATAATACGTTATTGCTTCCTCTTTTTGTTATTCTAATGGCTTTATTCACAAAAAAATTGAAAATGTATTTTACAAATATTTTTACATATGGTACATAACTATGAAAATTTCTAAAAGAAATCACATACAATAATGGAATAATTTCAGATGAATACTCTTTACGCGTATACCCAAAACATTTCCTTCCATATCGTGTAGCTCATATGCATTATTTTCCTTGCACGCGATAATACGAAAGGGTCCCTTCCTTAGTGCTTCAAATTTTGAATGTTGTCTCGGTCTTACAGTGCACTCATCATATTTTAGCCCTAGGCTTCCTTCCTTGAAATCTAGATTGGAGTTCTTTTTTTTGAACCATCATGTTACTATTTGTCGGTGCTTGACCATGGCCTCATAAACCTTTTCCCTATTTTCCTCAAGTTTCAAGAGTTCTTCCAACCTTACTTCCATTCTGCTGCTTTCTTTAACTTCCAGGGCTTTTAACAATTGCAAGGAAGGGATCTCAATGGAGATAGGTAAAAATACCTCTTTTCTATATACTAACTCATAAGGAGAGGCCTTCAAGATCTGCTTGGGAATAATCTGGTTGACCCACAAAGTGGCTCATAGGTGTTTGTGCTAGTCTCTTTGTTGTTCTAACCTGATACGCTTAATTAACCTATTTAGGTTTTTGTTGGTCGACTCCACTAGCCCATTTCCTTGTGGATAGTAATTGGATGAAGTTTTAAGGTAGACCCCATGTTTGAGAGAGAAATCCGACATCCCCAAACCCATAAAATTATGTGCATTGTTAGATATGATGGCTTTCGGCTAACCAAATCTAGTTACTAGCTCTTCAAGAAAGTTGACAATTTCACCTTCCATAGCATTTTTTGGAAAATGGCTTCCATCCATCTTGTGAAATAGTCAGTCACCATAAGTATCTACTTATGGCATGTGTTGGAAATAGGATTTATCATTATGAGGAAATCCAAATCCCACTAAGCAAAGGGTTCCTCAATTACAATCGAGCTTAGGGGCATGGAAAAATTCTTTCGCTTGCCAAAAAAAATGGCACTTAGTACACTTTTGCACCAGATGGTGCACTTCAAAAAAAATGGAGGGACAATAATATCCTGGCCGCATTATCTTCAAAGTAGTAGTCTTGCCAGAGACATTTCCAACCTCAAGACTACTATGAAATTCATTCAAAACTCTTTCCGCCTGTGACTTATTGAAACATTGGAGCAGGACAATTTCATAATTTCTCTTAAACAAGATGCCTTCAACTAGTACATACATTGTGCCTTGCAGCCGGTAGTATCAATTTTTATGAGGTGGAATGTTGATTAGATAGTGCCCCTTCTACATATATAGTGTCTGGTCAACTACCCATGATTCATTGGATTCAAACTGGTTTGCATAAACCTGGTTGGTTTCTTCCTTCTCCAAAGGACTTAACTCTTACATAAGGTATTTGTACACACCTCTTCCCTAAACCAACTTGGTTGGTATAATATCCACATCATATTCTAGGATCTTAGTGATCCAATTGGAACTTTTATCAATTATTTCACGTTCAGTGATATACTCTTGAACATAGGGATGGGCGACAAGAATGGTGATTCTATTGGCTAATACTAGGTGTCCAAATTTCTTTAGGCTCTTAACAATAGCAAAAGCCTATTTTTTGATGAATTTGTACTTGGATTCATATCCTATGAGATTCCTAGAGTAGAATGATATGGGATGCTCCCTGCTATTATCCTCATCCTTCTGAGTGAGCACTGATGCTATGTTGTACTAGCCACTATAGATGTAGAGCAAGAAATCCTTGAAGAAGTTTGGGTTAGCTAACACCGGGGCTGCGTAGATGGTTGCCTTTATCTGCTCAAAGGTTATCTTTCCTTCTGGGGTCCATTTGAATATTAGATTCTTTTAAAGCATTGGTGTGATAGGTCTTGCAGTGCTTACAAAATTCAAAAATGAACTAGTTGAGAAAATTGATCTTTCCTAGGAAAAAAAACAACCCTTTTTGGTTGACTGGTAGTTGTAACTCCATTATAGATTTCACCCTTTTAGGATGTATAGATATTCCTTCCTATGATACCACAAAACCAAGTAGCTTTCCTTGGGGTACCTCGAAAATAATTTTTTTAGGATTTAAATAAACCCTAAACTGTTGACACTTTTAGAAAACCTTCTCCAAATGATCAAACTGATCTTCCTTTGATTTTTAAAAGAACGTTAGGTCATCCATATATATTAAAATAATTTGATTAATTAAACCTTTGAAAGTGATATTCATCGCTCGCTAAAAATTTACACCAGCATTAGAGAGTCTGAAGGGCATCTTTGAGTATATAGACATTCCCCACTTAGTGACCTAAACGTCATTTTATGTTGATCTCTTTCTTTGACATATACCTTGTTATAACTTGAAAAATCATCGAGCAAAGAGAATTTTTTTGATCTACCATAGTCTGTAGATTCTACTCCATTAATGGAAAAGGGTAGTGATCTTTCAGTGAGGCTATATTCAAGTCCCTAAAGTCTACACAGAGCCAAATATCAGTATGCTTCTTTTGAACTGGCACCAAATTAAAGACCTAGGTGGAATTTTTAGTAGGGTATATGATCCTTGATTCAATTAATTTAGTGAGTTCTTGGGCCATCAATGCTTCAACCTTCGGATTGATTGGCCTTTGCTTCTATTGGATAGGTTTTGAACCTTCTACTAAGTCAATAGTGTGATGAATTACACTAGGGCCGTATCCTCTAAGATCATCATAGGTCGAAGCTATGACCCTGTCGTAACTACAACATAGCCCTTTTAATTTTTCTTTGTCCCTCTATGGAACGTCCTTTCCAAATTTTAATTTTCTGTCACTTCTGACATTGAGATCTTTATAATATTTCTCATCCATAGTGAACCTTTGTTTGTTATTTCCTACATCCTCATAGTCGAAAATATTTTCAAGAGAGATTAAACCTCGAGGACTCTTATTGCTTTTTAACTAGATTACTTTCCCTTTAGAAGGCCCAACTTCAGACTGTAAATGGTCAAAATCTTTTCCTAATTTCTATAAAAAGGGAACAATCTAAACATTGTCCTCAAATACTTATTAGTTTTGATCATTGTCAGGAATTTATGATCGAATGCTGATCTGCACTACATTTTTCTTAGTTGTTGATTCAAAAACTGGTTTAAATTATGAACCAATCAAAGTCATCCAATCAACATCATTTTGAGAATGTAGGATAACCTGATTGTTAAAACCCTCAAAATTATCGATTAGATCCCATATTCTATGTTTATATGACTTCATTCTTATATTTTTGGTAGCTTCCTACCCATAGATCTGGCTCACAACCAACTCTAAATCTCCAAATTCTTGTATTCTCTTTACGCCCATTCATTCTACGAGGAACAAAATAATGGGTTCCAAATGTGTTCAATCTTTATGTCCCTTTTCCCTTATTCCATTTCTATTTTTCCTTTCTCATAAGTCCTTCTTGCCATTAATTGAACATTAGGGAAATAAAGAATATTTCATATGTTTTCAAAGAGGAATGAATGCTTTCAAAATGTTGAAATTGTTGAGGTAATGATGTATTTTGGATGGTTTGCTATACGAACTAAATGTGAAGAAGGAACTAACTCTATGAATGAAAAATCCTGGAAGTCTTAAGATTGGAAACATGGGTTTCATATGATGGAATTCTACCTATTTTTGTTTTTATATCTTGTTTCAAACATGTTTTTTTGTAAAAATTTTAGGTTTGTGGCTTGTGGCCAACCCAAGAACTATAATCATCTAGTTTGTTGGCCATCGGCCATAAAAAACTACAACTCTTTCTATTTTGTCTCGTGATACTTTGAAAGACTAGACATGTATATATATGTGTTTGTGTGTGTGTGTGTGTGTGCTATGATCTGCAAAATGATGGATACAATATATAGAATTAAGAAGATTGAAAATATTATTTCATCCTTGAATGATTGATTAGTTGATTTGTGGCTTGAGTTAGAGTAACTAGTTCTTTTCTGCTCACCTCGTGAACTAGAGGAAGTGCCCCCTCTCGGGAAGCCTGGTGAGATTTTTTTTATGTTTTATTAGCTTAGATATTAAATATTTCATGCAATTCCATTCTTGTCGAATGTATGTGTGTTAGGTGTGTTGTGATTCAGTTTAATTTCTATTCAAGTTTAAATATTACTGACAATACAACCTATGTGATTAATTTGGCACTAAAAGGAATTCTCTGTGGAATGTAATTGTGACCTAAGGAACAAGAATTTTTTTTTCATTGTAGGTTAATTGTTGTGTTTCCCATTTCAGAATATGTTGTATTTCGTTATATAAAGCTTCATGCCGCATTCCATTCACATTCCATTTCTCTGTTGTATTCCATCTTACTACCACACTTCATTTTCCTATCGTAATTAAACTTCATATCGCCTACACTCTTTCAATACATCTTTAGCAATTAAATTATTTCTTTTACTATTGTAATGGTTGTTTTTAATATCTATATTAAAGAGTGTATATCCTAAGATATTGATTTTGTGTTATTCAAGTTTAATTAAAACTAGATAAATTGGATGAGGTAGGTAGGTAGGTAATAATTTAAGAAATAATTTCATTCATTTATGATTTGAAGAAGTATGCTTTTGAATTCCAAATTGAAAAGTGTGTTTTAAATTATTAGATGTATCCATCCCCCCTTAGTTCATTAGTTTTATCCCTTAGGTAGATTTCCACAACATTGTTCACAAGCTTACGCCCCCAAATTGACACTTAAAGGATAAACTAATGAAACTATTGTGAAATTCTTGAAGATTAGTCCAAACCTATTTGTCAATTAAAGATAGAATTACAATGATAAATTCAGCCCACAGTTTAATCCAATCATTTTTACACCATTGCCAGGGAATGGTGTTAAAGACCTGTCAGCCTAGTGAACTAAGTTAGGATCATTCTGCTAAGGAGAAAGCCTATGTGACAATTGACCTCATTTGGATAACTACCAGGTATGTGTAGGATCATGATGGGCCAAAAAGTGGTGATATGATGGGTATCTGTACGGTATGAAGCTGATGACATTTTTTTTACCCAAAATTGATGAAATAAAAAAGGTTTTTAAAGGAGATTCTCAGCTTTCCACCAATATAAATTATTCTTTACTTTGAATTTAATAAATAATTATTATTCATTTTCTTTTTGAATTATGACTAAAGTCCTAATTGATAGGTTGATTGAAAATATCTATAGCTTTCAAACGGTATCACATTTTTTGAATCTAAAACATATGTCACATTCTATGCTTCACATACTATAGGATTAAAAAAAAAAAATTATGAAGTTTTGACCAAGTTAAGATGGTCAGACATACAATTTTTTTTTATTTTTCAAAATTTGTAATAAAAAATTTATAGTTAATTATTTACTTGGAAAAAATTACAAAAAATATGCATCACATCGAGACATGAGTCCTCTACTTATATCTAAAATATTATAAAAAATATTATCATTTTATTGTGGTTAGGGTGGTCAGACAAACACCTACTTCTTATTTTTTCCCTGAAATTTAAGTACTACTACATTGAAATTTTAAATTTTCACCAAATAGAACTTTTTTTACAATAAGCCTAGTAATTTAGAAACTACATTCAATTTTCTACATATTCTATTCTTACATATTTTTGACATAATATAGATAACTTATTCAAATTTTTACATGAAGTTGCCTAACTCTAATTTTTCAGAATTTTTTGCCACTTAGGGGCCTATTTTTTCCATGATCATCTTGCACATACCCTACCCTTAGTTTGCTTTGTTGTAATTCATTTAGGTGCATGAATAATAGTATGGATAGTAGCGGGAGATTTTTTAAGAAGGATAAAGGGATTCATACACAACTTGAAAAATTAAAAATCATTAGTTAAAGGAGGTAGCTCACAACAAGAAAAGTTGAAAACTAAATTGAAATCCTTAGAGTTACCTAAACCCAGTATCAAGAAGTGTTTCATAGAGTCTTCTACCATTGAGACAATTGCAGGTACCTGTCTAATCCGGGGGACAATTTTTTAGTGAAAATTGAAGTGTTCCCAATACTCTAGATTTTAGTTTCATTAGAAAGAGAATGACGTCCTGGTTCCAACGCAACTTGAACAGGGCGAAAAGGACTTCGTTTGTGCAAGTTACGGCCAGTCAAACTTCTAGTCAAACTGGCTTCAGGGGCGTCCAGAAGGTGAAAAAAATGATCTTCTCAGAAATCAACGGAACCAGCTTCATCGCGAAGAGCTCGTCGAGACGATTCCAACAGTGTTCGTTTCATCAAAATTTGACGTCGTAAGCTCGAGTTAGAAGCAGTCAAACTTCAGTCAACTTGAAGGGACAGATGATGACGTCATCATGCTGACGTGGCAGTCCGTACTGTACAGATTACACTTGAGTGAATTCTGACTCGACACATGGCAGGTGACTCAGATCGTATGGACCAATCATAACATGACACGTGTCCCAGCCGTACGGTACGGACATCATATGTGGCAATCTAGTCAACACACGTCATCGGGTGAGTCAGTAGTTTCGGCAAATAGCAGTGAGACACGTGACTCATAGTCAGCGTACGGAAGTCTGCATGAGCATCTTCATCAACATCCATGTGGCTTCGACAGTGAATAGCATCTGGACATGTGTCCTCTCATTTGGGTGAATTCGTTGGTTTGTTTTAACAAAATTGCTTAATCAGGCTCGAACCCGTAACCACTGCCGAAACGGCCGGTTGATCCACCGATGCGCCCGCAAGTGCTCGCAATAGTATATTGTAAGCGAAGTTTTTTATTGTTTAATAATTTCGGTGTTGGTTTTACAAACGGCCGGCGGAGGTTTTGAACCCCTGACCGGCTAGCAAGCAAAATGAATGTCCACCGGTAGACCACGCGAGGGTTGTTCAATATGTAGTGGCTACGGTATGTTTTGTTACATAACTAGAAGCCGAATCCTAATCAAATGACTAAATAAGGCCAAAACAAACAAAACCCCCTAAACCACCTAAAACCAAAAGATTGCAGAAACCAAATTAGACCTGATACGAGTTGATCAGGGAGGTTATGCAATTAATTGAGTGGTTAGGCCTAATTAGGAAAACTTTTTGTATAAAAGGAGGGGTATAGGCCTTGTTTTTCCAAGTCCAAGTGGTGAGAATGAGAGAATGCTCGGGAGATTTTGAAGACATTTCTGCACATCAGAGTAATGTCATGCTGTTGTGCTTGAAGGAGATAGTCTTGAAGCAACTGTAACTGATTTTGGAGTATAATCGGATCAGTCACTCCATTGGAGAGGGACCCGGAGACGTAGTCCTTAGGGATGAACTCCGTTATCAATTGTGGTTTCATCTCTCTATTTCTTCTCTCTTTCTTTCTCAGTTCATTATCTTGGCATTTATTTTATGTTATGTTCATTTATTCATTTGAGCATTTAATTATGTAATCATTTATGTTAATCGTTGTAATAATTGATCTTTTACGTTACGCATTCTGTAAGCAATTAGTCCTAGATCCTATATAGATCAAGTTGGTATCAGAGCTTTGTGTGTGGCTTGTATTGCAACTTGAATGCTAACGAGATCCAGGTTACAACGAGGTGAAGGAGAACTCGAAGAATACAATCCAGATATCGGAAGACGAAGAGCTAATCAACCGTCACAAATGGAAGCGAAAGAAGGTGGACAAAGTTCAGAGCTCAGTGTCAAGGATTTCCAGAAGCTATTTCTTGACATGAAGGCGATGGTGGATGAACTTTATGCAGAAAAGAAGAAGCATGAAAAGGGAGGTTCTTCAAAGCACGAGAAGCAGGAAGATCAGAAAGACACAAAGGAGAAAGCTCCAGAAACTCCTTCTCCTCCATCTTCTCCCTCTTCTTCTTCTCCCCCTTCTTCTCCTCCTTCTCCTTCTCCTTCTTCTAATGTAAATCCATTTAAGAGCAAGTCTAAGCCTGTAATTAAGCTTGATGTAAAATTTGAGTTACCTAAATACTGTGGGGAGTTAAATGCTGAGAAGTTAGACAATTGGGTCCAACAAGTAGAAGTATACTGTAGGATTCAAAGCCTAGTAGAAGATGCTTCTAGGATTCAATTAGCAACTCTCCGGTTGGGAGGTACAGCTCTCACCTGGTGGGAGAGTAAAACTCAGGAAGAAATTGCTCGCCATGGTCAAGTTAATATGTCTTGGATGGAGTTTGTTTCTGCCCTTAGGAAACAGGTCTATCCTTTAGGTTACATGCAACTGTTAACCATGAATTGGAAAACCTTTAGGCAAGGTAAGGGGCAGTCTATCCAGGAATATACTCATGAGTTTAGAAAATGGGCCATTGCTCTAAATGTTCCCTTGTATACCCAAGACACATTACTTAAGTATATTGGTGGTTTACATTCTTACCTTAGGCACACTATTTTGATGTTGAGTCCCAACAATCTAGACGAGGTGTCTATTCAAGCTACTCATATAGAGTCAAGGGGTAAGAACACTTTTAGTGATAACTTTTCCAAGAAGCCATCTAAGTTCGAGGGTAAGTCTAAAGGGAAAGAAAAAGACAAAGATAAAGGCAAAGGGAAGAAGACAGCTACAACTAAGAAAGAGGGTGAGAAACCCACATGCTCCCATTGCAAGAAAGAGGGGCATGATGATTCAAGATGTTGGAAGCTTCATCCTGAATTGAGGCCAAAAAGATATGGAGGTGATAAAGGCAAGCAAAAGACTACTACGGTGATTCAACAGGATCTTGGTTCTGACTCCGAAGATGAGACAAAGATTGTTGCTACCGGAATCCAAGATAAAAGGAAAGGTATATCTCTCTCTTCTGATGCAAGTTTTTCTAGTGCCAGTGCAAGTACAAGTAAAGAATCTTCTCTAAGGTTGATAAGCAAAGAAATGAATTGTTTCACATTCGTGTTGTAACAAAACACACTAAGGTTGATACTCTGTTTGATATGGGTTCACAAGTCAACTTAATATCTGAAGAAGTTGTAAAGAAACTTAATTTGGCTACAACACCTCATCCAAAGCCATATCCACTTGGATGGGTTTGCAATGATGCTGAATTACAAGTAACTAAACAGTGTAAATTGAGATTTGCTATCATTGCAAACTTTGTAGATGAGGTAGAAGTAGATGTGGTCCCTTTGGATATTTGTGGGCTTGTGTCAGGGAGTCCTTATCTTTATGACAGAAAAGCAATCTTTTATAGGGGGAGAATAAGTATCATCTTTTTAAAGATGGGGTAGAATACATTGTACAGGCACATAAGGTGAAGACTAATCTTACACTAGTTAATGCTGGTCAAATGAAGAGGTTGGTCAACTCAAGTAAAAACTTTGTATTAATGCTTGTAAAAGCCAAAGAAGATGATAAATCTGAGGCCTTCAAGGGTGTGACCCAAAACATAAAACTGAAATGGTCAAGATTATTTCCGCTTATGATGACATGTTTCAGGAACCTGAAGGGGTTACCACCCAAGAGAGAGATACAACATGAAATCCAGTTACAGCAGGATGTGCCACTTCCTAATATCGGCATGTACCATTTATCTATTATAAAGAAAGTCTTTGATGTATTGAGAAAAGAAAAATTGTATGTAAAGATGTCTAAATGTGAATTTGCTAAGACATCCTTAGTGTACTTAGGCTATGTCGTAGGGAATGGTCAATTGAAAGTAGACCCTACGAAGGTCGAAGCTATTGTAAACGGCCTAAGCCAAGTACAGTCACAGAGGTCAGAAGTTTCCTAGGTGCAGTTCAGTACTGGAGAAAGTTTATTGCAAATTTCTCTTATATAGCATCACCATTGCATGCATTAACCAGTACAAGGGCAACTTTTCAGTGGGGAGGTCCACAACAGAAGGCTTTCGACACTTTCAAGGGAAAGTTGAGCACCGCACCAGTTTTGGCCTTACCAGATCTACATCAACCATTTGAGATCGAGACAGATGCGGATTTTCCATGGGAGCAGACTTCATGCAAGGAGGTAAACCAGTTTGCTACCACTCTGAAACTTTTTAGGAGCAAGTAAGTAACTATCCCACTTATGATAAAGAACTCTATGCTTTAGTTAGAGTGTTAAAAAATGGAAACATTACATAATGGGGAAAGAAACTGTAATCCAACTGATCACCAGCCACTTCAAGATTTGCACTCACAAACTAAACTGCAACAAAGTAGGCACTTTCGGTGGATGGGCTTTTTGCAACAGTTTATTTTGGTTATTAAGTATAAGAAAGGTACCCATAACAAAGTAGCAGATATGCTCTCTAGACCTCCTATGATGAATGCTTTGATAATCCTTCAGAATAGTTCTATGGTTCATGAAAGTTTTCAAGAACAATATGTTAATGATGAGAACTTTAAGGATATCTATGTTGCTTTAATGAATGGTAAACATGTAGAAGAGAAAGATTATTATGTGCAAGTTAAACTGTTATATCACTTGGGAAAATTATGTGTTCCAAAGGATGAACAAGCACAGGTTATTATAGAGGCACATACCTCATTGATTGTAGGACACTTTGGGGTAAACAAAACATTGAATCAGCTGCAGAAATATTGTTATTGGCCTCGTATGCAAGAAATGGTAACTAAGTATATTAGAGGTTGTGTTATGTGTGCAACTAGTAAGCCTAGTAACGGGAAGTTGGGTTTGTACACACCTCTACCTATACCTTCTCGTCCATGGGAAAGTGTGTCAATGGACTTTGTTGGGGGGTTACCTATGTCTAGGAAGGGACATGATTATTTGTATGTAGTAGTTGATCGGTTCAGCAAGATGTGTATCCTAATTCCATGTAAAAAGCAAGTCACTGCTGAACTGACAGTTCATATGTACTTTCAATTTGTATGGGTTCATTCTAGGTTACCTACTTCTATTGTATCGGATCGAGATTCTTGATTCTTGGGGGAATTTTGGTCAGCTTTGTGGGGACTCATGGACACCAAACTAAAGAAAAGTACGGCCTTCCATCTGTAGACCGACGGGCAGACAGAGGTTGTAAATAGGACAGTTGTGCATCTACTCAGAGGTTACTGCAGTAAGCATCCTAAGTTGTGGGATGAGAGTCTTCATTATGTTCAGCATGCCTACAACCATGCAGCACACTCTTCTACTAAGAGGTCCTTTTGAGACATGCTTTGGTTATGTGCCCAAGACACGATGGATTTTGCTTTTGGGAAAGATGATGTTGAAGATGGACACCATGATGCAGAGAAGGCTTTGAAGTTCATCCAGAAAGTCCAAGCAATTCGTCAGGCATGGAAGCACGGTTCAGAGAAGAATGGCCAAGCACGGTTGGAACAGAGCCAAGCAAAATACAAGGTTCGCCATGACAAGCATCGCACTGATCATCATTTTTAGGTTGGAGACCGAGTTTGGTTACATATCATCAAGGAAAGGATGCAAGGTGAAGGTAAAAAGCTTAAGCCAATTAGGTATGGTCCTTTTGAGATCCTTGAGAAGATTGGTACCAATGCCTTCCGCCTCAATCTTCCTCCATACATGCATATTTACTCGGTTGTCAATGTTGAGAATTTGAAACTGTATGAGCCTCCAATGATCCTAGATGAAGTCACAGACATTCAAGTTCCATCAGTTGATGACATTTTCTCCACCTTTCTCCAGAGCACAGTCAGAGTTGCCAGAAGATGTTATTCTCGACAGGAATGTCAGAACTTCACGAAGAGGAGATGTTGAGTACCTCAGAGTGGGCCTGAAGGGGATGCATCCAAGCAAAGCAAGATGGATGGAGATTGGTAAAGTGAGGGAACTTTACCCTCACTTACTTTCCAAGTAATCAAGCTTTCAGAGGTCCTAAAGCTCTCCAATGGGGAGGCCTGATCCGGGGGACAATTTTTTAGTGAAAATTGAAGTGTTCCCAATACTCCAGATTTTAGCTTCATCAGAAAGAGAACGACGTCCTGGTTCCAACACAACTTGAACAGGGTGAAAAGGACTCCGTTTGTGCAAGTTACGGCCAGTCAAACTTCCAGTCAAACTGGCTTCAGGGGCGTCCAAAAGATGAAAAAATGATCTTCTCAGAAATTGATAGAACCAACGTCATCGCGAAGAGCTCATCGAGACGATTCCAACGGCGTTCGTTTTGTCAAAATTCAACGTCGTAAGCTCGAGTTAGAAGCAGTCAAACTTTAGTCAACTTGAAGGGACAGATGATGACATCATCATGCTGACGTGGCAGTCCGTACTGTACGGATTACACTTGAGCGAATTCTGACCCAACACATGGCAGGTGACTCAGATCATATGGACCAATCATAACATGACACGTGTCCCAGCCGTACGGTACAGACATCATATGTGGCAATCCAGTCAACACACATCATCGGGTGAGTCAGCAATTTCGAAGAATAGCAGTGAGACACGTGACTCATAGTCAGCGTACGAAAGTCTGCATGAGCATCTTCGTCAGCATCCATGTGGCTTTGACATCGAATAGCATCTGGACACGTGTCCTCTTGTTTGGGTGAATTCGTTGGTTTGTTTTAACAAAATTGCTTAATCGGGCTCGAACCCGTAACCACTGCCGAAACGGCCGGTTGCTCCACCGATGCGCCAGCAAGCGCTCGCAATAGTATATTGTAAGCGAAGTTTTTTATTGTTTAAGAATTTTGGTGTTGGTTTTACAAACGGCCGGTGGAGGTTTTGAACCCCCGACCGGCTAGCAAGCAAAATGAATGTCCACTGGTAGACCACGCGAGGGTTGTTCAATATGTAGTGGCTACGGTATGTTTTGTTACATAACTGGAAGCCGAATCCTAATCAAATGACTAAACAAGGCCAAAACAAACAAAACCCCCTAAACCACTTGAAACCAAAAGATTGCAGAAACCAAATTAGACCTGATACGAGCTGATCAGGGAGGTTATGCAATTAATTGAGTGGTTAGGCCTAATTAGGCAAACTTTTTGTATAAAAGGAGGGGTATAGGCCTTTTTTTTCCAAGTCCAAGTGGTGAGAGTGAGAGAATGCTCAGGAGATTTTGAAGACATTTCTGCACATCAGAGTAATGTCATGCTGTTGTGCTTGAAGGAGATAGTCTTGAAGCAATTGTAATTGATTTTGGAGTATAATCGGATTGGTCACTCCATTGGAGAGGGACCCGGAGACGTAGTCCTTAGGGATGAACTCCGTTATCAATTGTGGTTTCGTCTCTCTATTTCTTCTCTCTTTCTTTCTCAGTTCATTATCTTGGCATTTATTTTATGTTATGTTCATTTATTCATTTGAGCATTTAATTATGTAATCATTTATGTTAATCGTTGTAATAATTGATCTTTTACGTTACGCATTCTGTAAGCAATTAGTCCTAGATCCTCTATAGATCACTGTCCAATCTCTTCTAAAATATTATGAAGAAAGGTTGAAAAGTTCTTTCAAGAATCTTATGAGCAGGAAGCTAGTCCATTCTTAGAAACCCAGGAGCCATTTAAAACCTAATTTACCCCTTGGTCACTAAACATCATGGATCCCAACAAAAAAAAACACATCAGCATCATCATCAACAACAATCATAATAGGGCATTGGCCAACAATAATCTGGTTACCTTTGAGTTTCCAATCACACATCGCGAACAAGATGCACCTATGAAGAACATTCCTCATTTTGCTTTGCCCATTTTTTGTGGTCTTTCAATTGATGATCCTAATATTTTTTTGTTTGAATTTGATGTGTTGTTCAACAACTATGATTATCAAAGCAACACAAAAAATCTCAAACTATTCCTAGCCACATTAAAGGATGCAACCCTCTGATGGTTTATGAACCTTAGGAATATCAAAACATGGGAAGTCATGAAGGAATTATTCTTGACCAAGTACCAGGAGTATTGAAAAACAAAGGAGGTTTGGGATGAAATCTTCCAAATGACACAAAATGAAGACTAGTCTGTGGAGAATTACCTCGAATGCTTCATGTTTAGTCTTCAACGATCTCACCAACAAGGGATAAATGAGGATGCAATTAAAATGTTGTTTCATAGAGGCATAAGAGATGATATTATGGAAGCATTAAATTTAATAGGTAAAGGGAATATCTCCAAAATAGACTTTAACAATATCTCAGTAGTACAAAAAGAACAATATATGACTAAATAAACTACTAAAAATTACATATAAATGACTAATTTTAGTCACATGACTATTAGTGGTTTATTTGTAGTCATTTATAACACCGCCAAATTTATGACTAAACTATTTTAGTCATTTATTTAGTCATTGATTTTTAGTCATTGATTTGGTCATTGATTTGGTCATTGATTTAGTCATTGATTTAGTCATTGATTTAGTCGTTAATTTAGTCATTTATTTAGTCATGGTAGTGATTTATTTAGTCATTAATTTAGTCATTGATTATTGTTAACTGGTCATTTATTGAGTCACGGTAGTCATTTATTTAGTAATTACTTTAGTCATATATTTAGTCATTAATTTAGTCATTACTTTAGTCATATATTTAGTGATTAATTTAGTCATATATTTAGTCATTAATTTAGTGATATATTTAGTGATATATTTAGTGATATATTTAGTCATGTATTTAGTCATGTATTTAGTCATTAACTTAGTCATTACTTTAGTCATATATTTAGTCGTTACAAATCAAAACTAACTTAATTAATCCTCACAAATTCATGCATATAAACTTCAAGTATCATAGATATTCAAATGTTGAAGAAACACCATCATATTAATCCTTGTTGGTATTCACCTTTCACTTCTACAATTTGGAGCTGCAACTTGAAAATAAGGTTTGAAACTTGCACATCAAAAAAGTTTAGATAAGTCAAATAATACATAGGATAAAATTCAAACATTTTCTTTTCATTTTCCAACTATGGCATCCTAAACTTAGGGACTACGTATAATGTTTCCTAGTTCTCTCTTACAATTTTTAAAAAGATGAATTCATGCAAGACAACAAACGAATAGACAATATTCAATTATTGATATACAATTTCCTTATTCCTGAACAAGTGATCAATAGCTTGATTATTGATTGAAAATTTTTAATTGATACGCTTGAAAATGTCCTTTCCTGTGTGAGAATTAGAGCTTTGGATGAGGATATGAACATCCATCAAAAGCATATTTGGAAGTAGATTTTTATCAGATATTGTAGTTGCAAGTTCCACTAATTATAATAAAGATAAATAGTTTTACCTTTCTGCATCAACTAATGCACTTATGACAACTTTTAGACGATTGACAATGCTAGCCTTTAATCATATCAACATACTCACCTACAAGTTGCAACCCAACATAAAACTTATTAATTAGACTCAAAATATAAGAAAGAAAAATAAACTTTGAACATTATCAATTTAGTAAAAAAATCATCAATTTCTAAAATCAAAGTAGCCAATGCTTCACTCTCTACATCCTCTGCTACAATCAAAAGAGGCCTTTGTTTATGTGATAAATGCAACAAGAACTTATATTATTTTCAAAACTTATCACTATGTACTTATGAACTCAAGATCATTCAAATTTTCAAACTAATCGACATGACTACCTAATTTATTTCTATCACATACAGTTTGGGTATACAAGATCGTTGAGAATCCCAATTATTGAACTATGAAATTCAGCAATGCAACAAAATTATATCTTAAGTAAAATGTAAATCAAATCAACATTACATGTCTCAGCTTATCAATTGATCTCAAATTGTATATACAACTTTGTCATATAGCTTATGGACATCTACAATAGATATGCACAAAATGAATTTGGTGGAAATGCTTTAAAAACTTTCAAGTGAATACAATTCATAGGTGTAAAGCCAAATTCCACAACCTTTTCCAACATCCTCCCTACCTATGCCAAAATGGGAGCTTTGAAACAAGATATGAACATCCATCAATGCGTAGACAATAGATGGTAGTATCCCTATAAGAAATGTGGTCTATGGATTGCAATATTGCAGGATATGGACAAAATGGATTTGTTGAAAATGCTTTAGAAACTTTCAAGCAAATGCAATTGGCAGGTGTAAAGCTAGATTCCACAACCTTTTCCAGCATATTCCCTACCTATAATAAAATGGGAGCTTTCGACATGGTATGTACATCCATCAAAGCATAAAAAAAGTTGGATTTCTATTAGATATTATGGTTGTAAATGCTCTGGTAGTTATGCATAAAAAATTTGGATGCACAGGCAAGGCATGTGAACTGTTTGATAGAATGCCTCGAAGACATGTCATCTCATGGAATGCGATGATTGCAGGTTTTGCAAAAAATTGTTTGTTGAAAATGCTTTCAAAACTTTCAAATGAATGCAATTGGCAGGTATAAGGCCAATTTTTTGCCAGAGTCCTCCCTACCTATGCCAAAATGGGAGCTTTGGGATGGGCTTTGAACATGCACCAAATCATAATGGTAGGGTAATTTTTGTTAAATGTTATAGTTGGATATGCTCTGGCAGACATATATGCAAGATGTGGAATTGTAGACAAAACACCTAAATTGTTTGGCAGAATGCCTCAAAAAGATGTCATATCATGGAATGAAATGATTGATTGTAGAATGTGCACAAAATGGATTTTTCAAGGAACCTCTCAAAATCTTTGAATTAATTAAGCACTCTAGAAAAACTGGTAAAAGGCTCAGAGTTGGAAAGTTAATTTCAAAAAATTTATTGAAAAGAACTAAAGCAAGCAATTGAAATTCAATCAAACTACTTAGAAAACTCCCTTGGGTAAGTATGGTGACATTAAAGATTGCTAATTTAAAACACAACAATTTGAAGTTATATATGACAAAGTAAATGAACCTACAATTTTGTGATGATACCATGCAATGGCTAAACCATCTTTCACTATCATAGGTTCCAAAATGTTCTCCATGTTAGACCATAATATAGTCAAATTAAAATCTATATTCAAGTTATAAATGTACTTGTTCTTGGAGCTTTTCAAAGCAAACAAATATTAGATTGATACTAGTTGTGTTTGCATAGGACATTTTTTGAGTGCAACAGATGAATAAGTCAGTTCAAAACCAAAAATTATAAGTCTGAATTTTTTTCCCCATTATATTGGGACTTATGGCTAATAAAATAAATCTAAAATGTTGTGATAATAATAAAATTGCTTACCTTACCCTTTGAATCCCTTTCAAAAGATGACATTATAGTTCCCTTAATGAACTGGACACCTTTACTCCTATAGTAGTCCTCGTAGAAAGTTGCTAACTCTAATGTAAATAACTAGGCCACTAAAATCATGGCCCTAAAGAAGGTGAATCTCCAGTATTTATTAAAAACAAAACAACTGTAAGCATTATTCTATCACCATCATTGCACTATGTTATAAACCAAAATGTACTGATGAATAGTGAATCAACATGCATTAAAAATGGGAATCATAAATAATGATAAATACTTTGTGATTGTCAAGAATCATTAGCATGTCGTATTTCACAATAATATGAAGATGAAAAATAGAACTATATATATACAAGATTGATATGAAAAAATCTTGCTTCAGCGTTTCTCTAGAAAGACCATTGTTACATGCATATAAAATGGAGAAAGATGAAACTAAGTATATACAAGATGCATAGGAAAGAAAGAAAGCTTACTTAAGTGTTCCTATAGAAACACCATTGTTACATGTATTTTATTGGTAACTAATGTTGTAGCACATTCCATTCCTATGTATCCACCACCAATTACATTAGCCTCAACACCAATGCATGAGGACATAACATTCACAAGTTTCATTGCATCATTTAAATCTCGCAAATAACATACATTTTTATTCATCTGATCCATTTACTCCAAATTCCTGAAGCTTCAAAACCTAGATGAAAACATCAATTGACATTCAAGAACAACTTACTCAGCTCAGAAATCAAGCTCATTACCTCATCATTCCCATTTGGGTGTCTTTGAAACCAATTGACATTCAAAACCTCCAACATCAACGATCATAATCAACAACTCATCCAATCAAAACCAAGCATAAGCTAAGTAAATTAACAACTTGGTCAATCAACTTTTTGATAGTCTAAAGACATTTTTGTATACCAAAACTATATGTAGTGCAAAACTATCAAACAATACAAATGAATAAAGCATAAACTAAGCAATCATTTTTTTAAAGTCAAAGGAACAAGTGTATTATGTACATAACCTTTGAACAAGCATTTTATAAGCATTTTATTTAACTTAATAGACACAAACCTATACATACATATAATCTCGTTGAACCACAAAGCTTTGGAGCTCAATAGAATCTTGTGGCTACATAATCCTACACATAAAAATATCTCTTTTAGAAGTGTAACAAACTGAATTACTCTCAATGTTACAAAAAATATTGTCAAAGATGTCTATTTATTTATTACAGACCATCCAAAAAATTGAATTTGAGGTATCATTGAAGGAAACCCTAGCAAGACCAAAACCACAGATCTTAAGATTACAATCTGAATTGGCTAATACATTCTTAGGCTTGAGATCCTGGTGAAAGACATTTGCTACATTAGAAAGAATAGATTGTAATATATTCCCATCCTAGAAGCACAAAATAAATACAACATAAACTCACTATCAACAAATATATTACTTTTACAACATAGAGCACTAATAGATTAATACCAAATAGATAAAAAAAGATACAGACATATACTACCATCAAAATTAGAATTTTGAGATTATTTCCACATGTTTTCACTTTTGAAACATATATCTGGAACCAAATGTGTTATCCATCCAAATTATTTTAATCATCTGCACAATATACTACCATTTGCAGTAAAATAAAACAATAATTGAATGAACCATTGGTCATTATTATGGAATTCAAGAATATTATAATAGATTATAGTGGTAATAATAATTTTTCATTGTCCCAACACAATTCTCTTAACGTTCATCTCATTGTATATTAATACTGACCAGTACCACAAAATTTTTAAAAGAAAAATTACCTTGTATGCAGGAAACTTTGAAATGCCAAATTGCAAAAATTGTCTGTAAGCTTCCTCCAAAGCATCCCTTTGTACAAAAATACAATAATGATCAGTTATCAAGTCTAAAAATTTATTCAAGTGCTTGATAATTTCTTAGTTCCACAAACAATATGCATTGCAATTTTCTAATGCTTGATTTTTATTAAGCTAAAATAATTCGTGTAGAAAGATCTCATTATATTATAGGTGAACAATACATTGTTTGCTCCCTACTTACTTCAGTGCCTGTTCTTTCTATTGAATTTGAGAAGACTGTAAAATCCATGTATCTTCAGGAAAATTTGTCAATGTATTCACTACAATAGCTTCAATCTTGTGTTGAGCCACTGACCTCATCAAATCACCTTCTGGCACCCATACTACCATTTGGATTAAAATTTAGAGTTTACCAATGTTCATGAACCAATGCAATTGTCATACTCCTCATTGACTCACTAAACTATGTCAAATGGTCATTCATTATCTTAGTTTTGAATCTTTGATCTGTCAATGTGAATCCACAAAATAGAGTCCAAAAAGTGTCAAATTGTAGCCTGAAAATAATGTTTAGATGAGGGTTTTAGAGAATTTTTTAAAATGAAAATTATGGCCAAGATCCTAATACTCAACACATTTAATCAGTCAGACCCTAGAATGGTAGGTCACACTCCCACCAAACGGTACACCAAACACACGAACATCGGCCCATTGTTGGAACCACCACCCAAGTCCCGATAACAAGCATGTACTCCACCGACGACATGTCACATCTCAAACTCTGATGTTGCTTGATTTTGGCTTTGTGTGGATTTGATTTATGGTTGAGTGTGTGTGGTACAATAAATAATAAATAATAAGGTGTTTTTGGTGTGATGAAATATGAAAATGTTTGCTTTAATTTTTAAAAGTTGAAAAGTATTGAAAATGGTTTACTATGATATGGAAGAAAAATAGAATAATAATATTTAAATTAATGCATCATATTATTTTGAGTTGTGAAGCAGAATAGTAATATTTGAATTAATGCATTACATTGCTTTGTTTTGGATTTTTATCTAGATCTACTAATCTAATAATGGGTGCTTGAGTGTACTTGAGCTATAGGTGGTTGAAGACCAAGGGTGTGATTAAGGAGAGGAGTTTAGCTTCATGGTAGGGTAAAGTAGGAATGATTCTCTTGATCACACAGAAAACACCTAGAATCATGTAGATGCATTTATGATTAAATTAGGTTGACTATTTTATTGTTTGCAAAATTTTATATAGTTTAATTAAATTAATTAAGTAATGAAATAAAAAGCATAATAAAATAAAAGAATTAATTTTAATTATAATTTAATTATAGATTTTGTTTTATAGTAAATGATTATGCTTGCTTAATTAAATAATTACTATTTTCAAATTGAATGTTACTTCTTTCAAATAAATCTTTATTTTACAATTAAATATTTATTTATTCCTCATTAAGAGTAAATATTTATTTTTGCAAGTTAGAAATAGCATTATCTAACTATTTATGGGAGATAAGCACTTGGTTGCAATGGGATTTCTTTTATTAATTATTAAAACAAATATATATATATATATTTTTTTTGATACGCAAGGTAGTATTTATATTGATTTTATAGAAGTATACATGCATCTGCTAAGCAGGGGTTAAAGGTCGATCTTGGACTCCAAGCCGAACAAAAAACATTCCCAGCCAGGACAAAAATCCATCATTTCAACATTCATACTCCCATTGCAAGCATCAAAGAACGAACTACTATAAACATTGATACAAAAAATTTAGGTCGGAGGCCGAGCCTCATCCAGCTTATAATGAAATTAACATGCCACTGCACTAATACTAAAAGTCCATCCAAAGTTTGACAAGCTATAAAATATTAAAACTTGAAAAAAATTCAAACATAGAGGCCGAGCCTCACATGAAACTGTTTATTTCTGCAAACCTTATGAAATCTTCCATCCACTCCAGCCCCTCCTCTGACACAAGCTTTAGCTTTCACTTCAAGAACTCCATAGCCACGTCTGCTAACTTTATGTGCCTCGACAGTGCAGGCCCTTTGATGTCTAAGATGAAGGGGAAGACTTTAATAGCATCATCCATTTCCCATAGGAGATCCAAGTCTGCAGGACGCAGAATTCCTTTGCGTTTGAAGGCTGCCTTTAATGTCTTCTCAAGACCTCCAAGAAAGTCATCAAGATTAGGTTTTGAAAACCGAAAAGAAAAATTTAAAAGAGAAAAAGGATTAACGAGAAGACACAACTATGGGTTATTCTTCTCAATTTTTTTTGTAAAATAATTAAAAAATGGCTGCCAAATAGAAGTTTAGATACTAGTAGATTAATATTATAGGGGAAAAAGGAGAGAAGAAGAGGAAGAATATCCAGAAAATGAATTGCAAGAAAGAGAGAAGAGGTGGTAGAAAGAGCATCCACAACTAAAGGAAAATTATCTAGGTTTTTAAAATCTCTTCTATTGTTTTTAAACTCCAAAATGTGAGAAAGATTTTCTGTATTGTTCCAAGATTTAATTTGTTTGAAACCTATTGTGCAAAATCTCAGTATTTGAAGTGTTTGATGTGTGAAATTTATTGGTGAAATCCCTTATATATTTATACATAATTTTGGCAACCCCTCAGCATTGAATATTTATTCCCAGATTTGGGCTTTTTCTGTGTGAATCTTAGATTGAAATCTTGGTATAGATTGTGCAGATTATTATGTATATATATATATATATAAATTTATACACATACACTAAACTGTATATGTATATGTATATATATATATATTTAAATTATCATGCAATAAATTTTTTAGAATTTATATATGTATGATAGACTGAAACTAAATCACAGTCCATTGAATTTACTATGTTGTTTTCGATTTCTAAATTTTGACACTATAATTTAAGGATGGGGAGGGGCTTTCCCAACCACACCTTTCCCCATTGGGGAAGGGCTGCTCTGTGGATGGCATCCATAGGATGCAGCCTGTGGAGGGGGTGTTTCCCACCACAGAGCAATGCCTCCCCCAAAGGGAAGGCGGAAGTCTTACACCCTTTGCATAACAAATGAAACCTATAGGTTTCCAATGTTAAAATTGCTTTGTCAAATGCTATATATATATATATAAGCCTTCTATTATGTGTTTTTATTTAAATATATGCATTGATATATGCATATATATATATATATGTATATATATATATACATATATATATGTATATATATATATGTGTATATATATATATATATGTATGTATATATATATATATATATATGTATATATATATATGTGTATATATATATATATATGTATGTATATATATATATATATAGTTTCATAAATACAATAATAAATAATATAGTTTATGTGCCAACAAGTTTGGACTTCTGGTTTAAATGGTTAAAAATACTAAAACCATACTTTGAAAATTACTAAGTAAATATATATATATACAAAATCAGATGTGCTCATATAATTATTTAATTTTTATTTTTTTTACTTGAGAATAATCCAAATCAAAAAAATTTAAAGACTAGGAAAGAAACCAGCTAGAAATGACTAATAATTTTTGTTTTAAATTCATAAATTCTATATTAGAGGAGGTACTTTTTCAAATTTATCTATAAGTATGTAAAATGCTGAATGGAGTATGTTTTTATATCAAATTTATATTAATTTGTTAATTAGACAAAATCTTTCAAATGGAGATAGAATGTTAGATATCTTGCATGTAAATGAAAATGAGCACATGGCATAAACTTTCTTTTATTCATTGAGGCATAGTTGACTTAAACAAAATGCATAGTGAAAATGGAAAATCAGTTGTGAGTTGTATATTATAGCATATTGTGCTTATACAAATCTATTTAATAATTTGACAGTGAAATATGTTTTATGATTGAGTGCCTATAGGCATAAGTGTTTTTTTTAAAACTAAATGAAATTCTCTGTGGGAAATGCATTATTTATTTTCATCATGAGAAACTTTTGGGACAGGATGCCAAATGTGGGCACACAGAGATGGTGGTTTAGCCTTTTCATAAACTACCATTTTATGTTTTAATGCTTACCCAAGCAAATTTACCATTGAAATAGATGGATTAATTAAAAAGCCTATAATTTTTATGTCTTTGCCACATCTTGAATGCAAGAAATATATTTTTCTAGTATAGGAATCATGCATATAGGAATTAGGAATGCATCGAGAGCTCCCTCCTACTTTATTGTTCTAGGTTGCTATGCTCCTCATCGAGGGCATGGGTTTTCTTTGAGTTAGAAAGAACCCGAGGAAGTCATGTACTTTGTGGTTGGGCAGAAAAGGCACCTCAATCACACTCTTTGTCTCAGCCTACAAGAAGACCAATGGTGTCAAGGCGGTTGAGGATTATAGTATCTTTATGCTATGGATGTACTCATGTATTACTTTGTATGGATTGCATAGCCCAATTGCAAATGTAACGTTACTTTGAAATGTATTGATGGAAACTTACTGATGTAACATTGAAATAGATGTATTGATCAAAACTCATTGATGTAACATTGGAATCGATGTATTGATGTAAGATTATTGTTCAAACATAGGCATGGATGTATTGTATTGTATCATGATACATGAAATGAAGTTCATTATTGTACTTTTCTTTGGAGCTCTTATGGATAGTTCATGCTATATGTTTGGTTAACTTTCATTTTACTTGGAAAATGTAATTTTTTTTGGAAACACTTGTTTGCATGTGAGATTCTTTTCCAAACATTACATTTTGGTATTAGAGTGTCTAGGTTAAACTCTAGGACCTAAGCCTAATTACACTTAATGTTATGATTTCCAGAGTAACTCATGGATTTTAGAACTTATCAATAAGGAGGTAGATCCTGTAGTGATACAAATGACAAGTTGGATTAGATCCTAGCTATGTTGAGATGACATGAGGCCAAGATTGATAGCCTAGAACAAGAAAGGTGAGTAGGCCAGAAAGGGTTGAATTCTAATGGAAATGAAGGAAATACAAATGCAGAATAGCCTGAGACTAAAGGAAATTTAAGTAAGGTGGCTAAGGAGTTGGGAAAGGTCCTCAAGAAGGTCACCCCACCAAAATTTGATGGAAAAAAATTGCTAGATGAGGCAGATGCATGGGTGATTCAAATGGAGAAGTATTTTGCTCTGCAAAATTTATCTAATGAGACCAAGGCTAAATGGGGATATATCAACTCACCAGTGAAGCTACCACATGCTGGGAGAACAAAAAAGTAGAAAAACAATTTTTGCATTGGAAGGTGAAATGGGAACTGTAGACATCCAAATTTGACCACTTCCATATGGTCAAAATTGTCTACTCTATTCATCTATTTCATCAACATTAATTAAATGATTTATTCAATTAATATTTCATCTTTCTACCTAAATTATTTAATTTTATAATTAAATACTTTACCTTACACCTTTTCTTCTCTAAATTAAATAAACATGTCAATTTATTTAATTTAGTCATTTGACCTTTTTAAATCAATTTTTAAATTCTTTCTTTTTCTCTCTCCTTGTCACATCCTCCATAATCCTCTTCTAATCTAGATTAATTTAATTAATTCATGATTAGGATGTGCACACCATTAATCAGGGATTAATGTCACAACCTCAAAATTTTCCCACTTGCTTCTAATCCCTTATTAATTTCCTTAACCATTTATTTGCACAACCTTAATCTAATTAGCTTACCACATTTAGCATACCTTTTTGGTCAACCTTTACATGTTCCATATTTAGCATTGACCCTCTTTCCCATGTGAATTTTTAATTCACATTTATTCACCCAAGACTCCTCTCTTCCCCATATGAATTTTCAATTCACATTTATCCTTTCAAGGATCTCCTTATCCGCATGCAAGTTCTAGAACCTTTTGACTTGTCACATCACTCACATGTGTCTAAGTCTTCTAGAACCTTTAACTTGTCACATCACTCACATGTGTCAAAATACCACCTTTTGGGAACCTTGTCTTATCCATTAGATTCTCCCAATCATGTGAATTTTTAATTCACATTTATTTTCCCAACTCCTTTCCTATTCCCGATGGAGATTTTTGAGGAATTGTAAAATTCCTCAAGTGTCACTTTCATTCTCATTTGGGGACAAGAAGTTCCTTTTTGAAGAAATCTTCTCATCTCCCAATGTACTTTCAAAGTACTTGTCCTTCCTCCACATCATTTTTCCTTATTCCACCTCACTTACACCTCATCACATCCTTGGCCACTTCATCCTCCACATGTCAAGATGTGAGGGCTTGTGAGTCCTCAACTCACTATAGCCCTTCATCTTTGCCACGGTGGCACAATCTTGACTATTTAATTATCTAGAAAATTCAAATTCTTCTGTAAATACCCCCTCTTCTAATGCATTTGCAGAACTTAGTCATTTTGTACCCTTATGCTACCAAATTATCAAGCCATTTTATAGTGTTATTCTTTGCATTAGCATCCAAGTTCAAGTGCATTTTCCATTATAGCTTCTTCAAGTCTTCATTATCTTGCATCCACCCTTCATTTCTCAGCCATCCAAGGAGCACACAAATCAACTACGTCAAGGACCAACCAAGGGGATTGACAGACAAAAGGTATAATCACTAGCTTTGTTATCTTTCTTTTGTGTTTTCTTCCTTAGGCTAATAATTTGAGGAGATATTGTGTTTTACTTTTCATTCTAGTTTAGTTAGTTTGCATACTTAGATTATTATAGAAACACCAACATTACATTTATGGCATGCCCGGTAGGACCCACAAATAGGTTCCATCCTTTTATGTTTCTTGTTGTTTAAGTTGTTTGCAGGTTCAAGTTGCAGAGGGGAAAACCTACCTAGGAGGGGCGAACTTGCCCTTGCAGAGGGGTGAACCTACCCCTGCAGAAGGGAGAACCTACCCAAAAAATTAGCTCTCTGTAAATCTATTTTCTGATTGTTTGTTGTGGAAGGGCGAACCTACCCAAAAACTTAGCTTTCTTTAAATCTGTCTTTTGACTATTTGTTACAGAGGGGCGAACTTGCCAAGATGGGGTGAACCTGTCCCTGCAAAAGGGTGAACCTACCCAAAAAATTGAGTTTTTTGTAAGTCTATTTGCTAAGTGTCTGTTGTAGAGGGGAAAACATACCATAAACAGAGCACTTTGGGAGGTAAAACATTCAATTTAGCTTCATTTTTGCTTCAGTTTTTTTATCATTTTTAAATTCTAACCCCCTAATATTGTTTGTTTGTGAGTGTATTTATGTTTTTTTAATGTTATGCAACGTATTTCATGATTGGTGAAGAACAAAGGACAAAAAACTGACATTTTCTTTCAAAGCAATCCATTTATTTAGTTGTTTAATGTTTTCCTTCTTATTTTTATTGATTAATCTAGGCATGTAGTTTAACTAGGGGGGAGTAAAATTTATTGTTTGTTTTGTCTGCAATTCTTTTTGTGTCACCCAAGGGGGCATTATTTCATTCACGCTTTTCCCTTCCACTTCATGTGAGCTTGGAGAGTAGTTGAAAACAATTAGTGCCTTCTTTCTAGCGAGACTTGCTTGGGGATTTCATCACCCCAAAGGACAATCCCAACCATGAATACTGGCAAGGTATAGAAAGGGGGGAGAGCCAAAGTTGTATCCAAATCCAGTCACATCATGTTTGGCGGAGCGTTGAAACTAAGGTGATACCTAGATAGATGTGAAGAGTTGGTATGAGCCCTTTAGTATCTTGTTGGGGTTCCTGACTCACGCTTGTGACAGGCTAGTGTTCATAGTTGTGCCTCATGTACTGAGAGTATATCAAGGAATCCTTAGAAGGCTTGTGCATCCTAGATTAAGGACTTTGTTGGCCAAACCCTTAACACTAATCATAGGATTGTGTTGTTTGAAGTGTCTTCTTGTGGAAAACCAGTAAATTTTTTTACTAGTCATCCTTATAGCTTGTTTTTTGTTATATTTTAAGTCCTTTCCATAGTCCTTTCTATCCAAGTCAAGTTCCAGTTTTTTGCAGAAGGGTGAACCTACCCTGCAGAAGGGCGAACCTGCCCCCCAAATAGTTAATTTCATCTCGTTCATTCATTCTGACCCTCCATTCATCCGTCTTAAGAATCCATTCACCCATTCCAATAATTTGTTCACCCATTCCAAACATCTGTTCATCCCTTCTAAACTTCTATTCGTTCATTCCAAACATCTATTTCCTATTCCAATTGCTCGTTTCACTATTCGGGGAACTCATTTTATTGTTTAGAGATCTCGTTTCACTGTTCGGGGAACTTGTTTTATTGTTTAGAGATCTCAGTTCACTATTAGGGGAACTCGTTTTGATTGTTTAGATATCTCGTTTCACCATTCAGGGATCTCATTTCACTATTCAAAAGAATTATTCCTTTTTCTAGTGAACCCGTTTCACCATTTGTTAGGCTCATTTTCCTGATTTAAACAAAAGCCAGGTTGGAACCTAAAGCCTTGTCGTTTGTTGTGATCTAAGCACTTTCATTCTCTTTCCTCCACTTGCAATTCATCCTTTAGTCCATTTTCATTTTCCAAAATATCACTTAGTCATCACCCGCATCGTCATTCACCATTTTTCTTTTGATCCAAATCCCCTAAGCCTTATTTTAAAGGTTATTATCTGAATTGACCTAGGTGTCTGAATTCGATCATCATCTTACACATAAATAATTATCTTTGGCCCAACCAATCCACTTCTATCGTGAGGGAGATTTGGTGCTCTAATTCATCATTCTCGGCCCAATCAATCCATTTCTATCTTGAGGTGGATTTGGTGCCATGATCTTCTATCCATCCTTCAATTCAATCGACCAACTCTGTAAGTCACCTAGGGTGATTTCTGAACTGGGTCTAGAATCCCTTACATTATCCACCATCTAATCTTGTCAATCATTTCGTTGAACAATCCTAATCTATCATCAATCAATCTTATCCAATCATCAATCAATCCTATCCAATCATCCAATCATCCCATCAATCCTTATCCAAATCTTAATCCTATCCAATCATCAATTTTATCCAATCATCCAAATCAATGCTTATCTCATCATCCGACCTCATCATCCCATCAATCAATCCTTTATCCAATCCAATCAGTCTTCTAATTGTCATCCTTGCATCTCAGTCCACCTAGTAGTTTTTCATTTTAATTCCCTCTCAGACTAGATCACAAACCAAAAAGAAAATGGCACAACAACAAGGTCAAGGTTCCCAGTTGAACATCTCCCAAGATCCCAACAATGGTGCAAACATCTCCCAAGATCCCAACAACAGGGCAAACACTTCCCAAAATCCCAATAATGGTGTGAACACCTCTCAAGATCCTAACAATGGTGTGAACATCCCCCAAGACCCTCATAATGGTACTTCATCACAATATGAAACCAACGGTCAAAACACTTCACTACCCAGTGATGAAAACATGATCAATCATCCTAAAGTTACCATCGATGAATACCTAAGCAATCCTACTAACGTTCAGATGAAAGATCACCTCCTTGACGAACGTGAGGATAAGATCCTTGCTACTTTACTCATGAAAGGGGTGAAACTGCCATCTGGCTTTGACATGTCACAATATACCCACACCCAGCCTCCACCAGTACATCAAGACTCATAAAATGTTCCTAGACATTCCTATGTTCCTAAGGGTACACCCATAGATAACTGGTATCATCTTGAGTTTGGGAATGTTGTGATACATCAAGTTGCCAATTATCTTCCCATTCCATCTATTTCCCTTACCGCACCATATGATCCTTATGATCCCTATGCATATTTAATGTTACAAAGCATCCCATCCACTCGACCATTCCCACCTCAGTATCCAAGTCAACCACCCATCAGCACTTGGGGAAACCCCTTTCTCATATTGATGCCACCACCAGGACCTTTTCCCATAGGCAATCTCCTATCACCCCTTCAAGGTAATAATCCACATCAATCCATTGCTTCACAAGAACTGCTGCAACATGCATCTATCTCCTCACAAGCACCACCTCAACATACCACTACTATTTCAATTCCCATACAAGAACATCATCAACAACCCCCGCAACAAAACATACCACAAGAAAATGTTCCAAACCCATCAACATACTATCACCCATATAGAACCTCCTCATCATACAAGGCAAACTGCATCACACCCTTAACAACCACCCCATGGTACTTCTATAGCCATCCCACAACAACACATCCCATCTCATCTGCCTCATCAACAATCACATACCCACATTCCCACACAAGCACAACATAACCCTTTTGTGCAGTATCTCTACCATCCATCCAATACATACACTGCTTATACTAATCCAAACATCCATGTGACTGCTTAGAATCTGCCATGGATGCAACCCCCTCCTTACACAAACCCCCTACAATCACACACCATTCCATATCAGAAGTAGTCTAATCCACAACGACCTCCACATGTCACACAACAAACCAATGTCACATATAATCACCAAACCTATCCCTATTATAATTATCAGCAACCTTCATATCAACAAGCTACCTCATCCACGTCCTATGTGCAACAACAACCACCTCATCAATAGGGTGCTCAATCTACCTCTTATTATCAGCAACAACTGCCTTATCAACAAGGGGCCTCCACATACTACCAAGATCCACACAATACCCCATCTGCTTCATATTATCAACAACCACCACCTCAACAATAGGTACCCTCCACCTCTTATTACCAAAATTTGTCATCATCATATCATCCTTACACTAATCAATATCAACCTACACCCTCATATGATCCATATGCATTACATCAACAATATCCACTTAATCTGTCCAACAACTCCACCCGTCAATAAAGATCTAGAGGAACTCAAAGTTGCGTTGAATTTATCTACAAGCAGGAACATCCAAGAAATCCTACAAATTTGAGGAAATTTTCCCATATCTGTTTGACTCCTTGATTTTGCTTATCCCCTTCCCAAAACACTTCGAGATACCAAAGTTCGACAAACATACACGAAACAAAGATCTAAAGGCCCATCTGCAAGAGTTCTATGCATAATGTCAGGATGTTCATCATAATGACAATTATCCCTTGTATCTTTTCCCTAGAAGCTTAGGAGGACCGGCCTTTGATTTGTTCATGGGTCTCAACAAGGGGAAAATTTCTTCATTCATTGATCTTTCTGAACAGTTTTTCAAAGATTTCTCCTTTAACTTGGAGAAAGACATTAACACTCTAGACCTCTTGAAGGAAAAACAACATGATGGAGAAACTTTCGCTAAATACCTGCAAAGGTGGTGAGCTGTTGCTAGCCATATGAAGTCCCCTCCTAGAAAAAATGAAATGGTCACTCTTTTTTTGGCTAATGCCCATCCTGAACTAGCACATGCTCTTAATATTCATTGTGTTACTACATTCGCAAAGGTTATCAAAAAAGGCCCCATCATTAAGAGAGCACTTGTTGCAAAAGGGAAAATTAAACCATATAACTCGGATAAGGACAAGTCATCTAGTGAAAAATCCCGTTACTAGAATAAAAAAAGAATGCAGTCAACAATGGTGTCACTGACACTAAACATGTTCAAGTGGCCAATACCCCCCAGAGACAACAACCATCCCTGCCTAATGCCATATCTGTGCAACAAGGGGCACCTCGCCCCCCCAACAATCCAATCAAGGGAACAATAAATGTCAATACAACCAATTAGGAGAACCCTTAAGCGTCATCTTCCACATATTGTTGCAAGTCAATTACCCAATTACATATCCTCTGACCAAGCCACCCAATGAGTCTAAGCCTAAACGAGCCTAGTTTAAAGAGAACGAATACTGTGAATTTTACAAGATTAAAGGGCATACCCTAAATAAGTGTTAGAGTCTGAAAACATACATCCAAGACCTTATAGATCAAGGAGATATTCATGTGGATGCCAACTAGACTTCATTGTCCAATGCTCAATAACAGATATATCAAAATGCTTTTCGTAAGCATAACCAAGATCCTAGCACATCTAACACAAACCCAAAACCTAACAATAAAAACAATCAGAATAATAGCACCAACAACATCAATTACAAAAATGTGCCACTTAACTATGAGGGTCTCATCATGCACATCGAACAAGAAAAACCATGTGTGTCTATGATACATGTCAAAGGAAAAGAGCTTCAATGTGTTTTTACCACTCAGTGCACCCACATTACTATCCCTGGAGCTGTAGCGCCAACCCCATCACCTCCTAGGAAAGACTGCAACAAAAATATCTATTTTAGATTTGCTAAAGTCTTCCCCTATATACCATGAAATCTTGACAAAGGCTTTACAAGATGCTCTCATTCCTGATAACATCGACCTGACACAATTCCAAGCCCTAGTTGGACATCTTTCATCAACCAACCAACTAGGTTTCAGTCAAAACGACATTCCTACTATCAACGCTAACCACAATTGACCCCTTCATATAGAGGTTCTTGTCGCCGGAAATAAAGTAAAGAGGGTCTTGATAGATGATAGCTCTTCTCTCAATCTATGTACATTAAAATTCATAAAGTAGGTAGGATATACCCATGATGATTTAAGCAAGTCGATCATCACTATAAAGGCTTATGATAATGCAGAAAGGGATTTCGAAGGGGTGATTGAGCTTCCAATACAAGTTGGCCCAGTTATACAATACACCACTTATCATGTCCTTGATCTGGATCTCCTCTACAATATTTTTCTCAGCAGACCATGGATCCACGCCATGAAAACCATCCCATCCACTTATCATCAATCCTTAAAATTCTCATTTAATGGAATGGAAGTTACGATACAAGTTGATCCTCAACCCTTTGAATACCATAATTCACTTGAAGCTTCATTCCCCTATTCCCATTACTATTCAAGAGTGAAAATGGGACCACCACCAGCATCCTCAACCAATCCATCATCTAAACCATCACCTACCACCTCATATGCTCCATCTTCTACCTTTGATCCCACTATCACCAAGGTTCAAATCATTGACAAGGGATGTGGTGAGTATGAGATGCATACTGCTTTGAATGTGGCAACCCTGCCACCCTCACCACAAACATATGGTCAACCCTCTGAGTCTACACTGAAGGAAGAACAAAAGACAGTCACCTTGAGCTCTAAAAATGTGGGAACCAACACTTATGTATCTCTTGTATCACCACAATATATGCCTAAAGACAATATAAGTCAATGGATATATCGTGAAGAACCTAAACCTAATCCCCCTTTAAAGGAATATTTTCAAGAGATGTATCCTTGGCCCTCTAAGTCTGTTGAGAAACACAATTATCAAGGGGGAGGTCTTGGTCTAGAAGAGATAGGAAGAAAGTAGTCGATCGACACTTCTGTACGTCCAAATAATTTAGGCTAAGGCTAAGACAAAAAGAAAAAGGGTCCTCTAGCATCAACTAGTACCTCTAACAACATTAGTGCAAGTGATGGCCTTCTGGAAGCTATACCAAAAGAAGAATGTATCATACATGCATACGATGATGTAGATCATGTAGACCTTTCTTCCATGTTCGAATGCCTATTTGTTTGCACCATTAGCCTTTCCCTTCGCTATCTCAAACTCATGAATTAGGACCAACATGACAACACACCTACCAACTCACTTACCTCAATGGATACCTATGTACACCTCATGGGATTGGGGAAAGATGAATGACCTAGTCACAATAATAAGAAAAATAAAAATCCAAAAGGGTCACCTAGTGAAAACCTCCTTGAGGCACTTCTTGACCCAAAAAAAGTCAAAACAAAGGACGTATTTGATGGTGAAAACCTTCGTGAGGTGTAGGAAGATGGGGATGTTCATCTTCCCCTTGTAGGAACACAATGGTCTAAATGATCATCCATTTTGATAGAGGAAACACAAGAAATCAATTTGGGAATTGAAGATGATCCCAAAATCACTTATGTAGCCAAAGCATTATCAAAAGAAGAGTATTCCACCATCTCAAAGATCCTCAAGGAAAGCAAGATCAATTTTGCATGGGAATATTTAGAGATGCTTGGATTAGAACCTACCTTGGTTGTACACCATCTAGATGTGCATCCTTATGCAAAACCAATTAAGCAGAAGCTTCAAAAAATGCACCCACAAGTTTCCCTATTGGTCAAGAAAGAATTGGATAAATTGTTGGAAGCACAATTTATAAGACCCATTGACTATTCTGAATGGATCTCCAACATTGTGCCAATAGCCAAACCCAATGGGGATGTCAGAATATGTATAGACTTCTGTGATCTTAAGAAGGCTTGTCCTAAAGATTACTTTCATTTACCAAACATAGACATGCTAGCTGATTTAACTGTAGGACATGAGATGTCCTTCATGGATGGCTTTTCTAGATATAATCAAATCAGGATTACACCCAAAGACCAACATAAAACAACATTTACCACACCTTGGGGTACATTTTGTTATAATGTCATGCCCTTCGGGCTTAAGAACACAGGGGCAACTTATCAACGTGCAATGACCGTCATCTTTCATGATCTTATCCACATCATCAAGGAAGACTATGTTGATGATCTCTTAGGAAAATCAAGAACTAGAGTAGAACACCCCGCAGTCCTAAAAAATATCTTGGAATGGTTAGAGCACTACAAGTTGCATCTAAATCCAAAGAAATGTGTGTTTGGGGTTTTGTCAGGAAAACTATTGGGCTTCATTGTCTCTAGGAGAGGTATAGAAGTGGATCCAGCCAAAGTCAAAGCAATTATGGATATGCCTCCATCTCACAACTTGAAATAGTTAAGAAGTCTTTAGGGTAAGCTACAATCCATGAAAAGATTCATAGCATAGTTAGTGGAAAAATTTCAACCATTCACCCACCTCCTAAAAAATAATATATCCTTCAAATGGGATCCCATGTGTCAGCAAGGTTTTGAAAAGATTAACGAATACATGGCTCATCCTCCTGTCCTTATGCCTCCAATCCCAGGGAAGCCACTCTTATTGTACGTCTTAGATACCTTAGTGGCACTAGGGGCACTAATAGTACAACATGATGAATCATCCAAAGAATGAGAAATCTACTATATGCATCAAACTTTGGTTGGCTATTAGCTCAACTACTCTTCAATAGAGAAGGCCTACCTAGCTGTAGTTTTTTGTTCACAAAAGCTTAGACATTACATGCTTAACCATCTAGTCAAATTAATATCAAAAGTTGACCCACTTAAGTATTTACTATCCAGAACAACTTTGACTAGCTGAATGGCTAAATGGGTTATGTTGCTTAGTGATCTTGACATAGAATATGTGGACCGCAAAGCTATTAATGGAAAAGTGATAGCAGATCAATTAGTCGATGCTCCCTTGCTTGATGCACATACTTTGGTGATGTAATTTCTTGATGAGGAAGTATTTACAGTAGTAGAAGCCACCATGTGGACACTATATTTTGATGGGTCATATACACATAATGGATCGAGGGTAGGCATATTGTTTGTCACTCCCCAAGGTGATCATATTCCAAAGTCATTTAGACTTTCCTTTCCATGCACCAACAATATAGTAGAGTATGAAGCTCTTCTCACTGGCCTTAGAATCACAATAAAATGGAATATCACTTAAGAGTCTTCGGATATTCACAATTAGTCATCAAACAAGTCAATGATGAGTTCTTAACAAAGGATGAGAAGCTACTACCTTATAAGCACATGCTTGATGACTTTAAGAAATATTTCACCTCTATTCAGTTTGACTAAATCCCCAAAATACAGAACAAAGCTGCTGACACAATGGCTACAATTGGTTGCTTGATTGACATGCCTAAAGATTAAACAAAATTTGAATTCTTGATTGAAAATTTTTAAATCCTTGCATACGATATCCCTGAGAGTGAGATGGTGTGTGAAATTGTAGGTCCTACATCCCCATGGTATGATGAAATCTATGCTTATCTCCATGACAACATCCTACCCACTGACCTTACCTCCAATCAATGCAAATAATTTATCCAACATACATCCCATTACACCATCATAGGTGATACTCTTTATCATCGTGGATATCATGGAACTCTTCTTCAGTGTTTGAACGAGGCTGAATCTCACACTGCGTTAATAGAGGTACATAGTAGTGTTTGTGGAGCCCACTCAAATGACATGGCCTTAGCAAAGAAGATTCTGAGGGCTGGTCATTATTGGCCTACATTGAAGCATGACTCTTGTGACTTTGTGAAGAAATTTTCCAAAGAAGAATTATGGGTTGCTCGCCTTGCCCAATTGGAGCTCCTAGATGAAAAGAGGACTAGAAAAGAGGACTAGAGCATACAATCACCTTCAGGCACATTAGAATCATCTCAAGAGGAGTTATAACAAGAAATTTCATCCCTGCCAATATATCATTGGAGATCTAGTTCTTAAAGAAAATCAATGTACACAATAGGACCGAGACAAGAAGGGGAAGTTTGAACCTAATTGGTTGGGTCCTTATGTTATCATAGCAAAATATGGATCATGGGATTACCATCTTGCCACACCTGAAGGGGAACCCCTCAAAAATCCTATCAACATAATGCACTTGAAGAGGTTTTACACTTAAATCAGTTGAGTCCTCCTATCTTTCCATAATCTGAAAAATACAAAAAAATTAAAAAATCAGAAAAATCCAAAAATAGTAAAGAAAAATAAGTTCATCATGTGGTTAAAACCACCCTTGGTGGCACCTTGGATATGTACGGTTGGTGAAAACCTAGTAAAAAGCATCATCCATAGAAAAATTAATCATTAACTACCTTGTGTCCTAATTACTGCATGTGTCCATATCCTATCCTATCCTATCACTTCATCCACATCTTGACCTTGGCCACATGGTATGTTTTGAGTGAGCATTGGACGATTATCTACTATCAATCATCCTAAGCTTTAATCCACATCTGATCTTGTTTCATTCATCTAGTTGTCTTGTCAGTCTATCATCATCTAAGGTCCTTCATTGTGTCAGTCTCCACTTAGATCTCCATTTGGTCATGTCGGTCTTTTTGGTCTTTGTCGAACTACATTGCCCCTGCTATTTCATGTAGGAAAGGCTAATCATTTGATCTGCCCCTGGGGAACTTTGACCATCTTTTTTTGGTCATCCATCATTTGTCTCCATCATCCCCTTTGTGCTCTTATCTATAGTCAATCATCGTTTATCTTTTCTAAACTACATTTCCCCTGCGCTTTCACATAGGCAAGGTTGATCATTTGATCCTCCCCCGGGGCATTTTTCAGTCATGTCTTTCATCAAAGGTCTCCATTGGTCCTCTTTCTATTTTTATCCATGGTCTTTTCTTGAACTATGAGGGCTCTACACTTTCAAATAGGCAAGGCTAATCTTTGATCAGCCCCAAAGCCCCTAGGTTGTTAGGGTGTGTCAGTCGTGCCCCAGTCTTCTACCTAGTCTCTTGTGTTATGTTGTCAAGTATGCCCTTATCTAGCTGATTCATCACAAACAAGATCCTCTAGTATCAAAAGATCTGATTAGTGTCAAAAATCCTACATCGAGTGGGTCATCTTAGTTTAGTATCCATTATCGGTCTCAACCGGATGCATCCTTCCTAATAGACCTCATCAACCCCATCCATCCTCTTGATCGTATGGCAAAGGACATTTGAAATTGACTATGATATTTTAATACTTCTGTCTTTTGTTTATTATTTGAGCTCCCTATTCCAACTAATCAAGGTCACCATAATCTATCATATTATGGTGAGTTTTGATGGGTTAACATAGGGGCATATCTTGATCGTTTATTGTTGTTGTCTGCTGGGTCCTCCCACATAGTACCCACAAGGATCTCTAAGATCTTGTGTTACGCTGGGACATCTCTTTGTGCTTGTGGTTATCCCAATGCCTAGCCTGACCAAAGTCTCTATCACTTTGGAGCATTGGGATAGCCTTGTTTGTTGTGTTTGGTCTATGCATTAGATACTAACTTGCCTTGGTTTTTATATATACCTTGGCACATGGTGTCTTATGTTATAGAAAAAATCAGTGCTCCAAAGATGGAAAATTTGAATTAGGATTGCATTTCATAAATCAATTTTGTTGCATTCCTCCCTATCCATCAACTTATGATTTTGGTTGTGCAAATATTCACCTTCTCTTTCTCCCATTCTTCTCAGGATATCAATGGTTTTCAACAGGTGCAAATTTCACACGATCCACCCACATTCTCATGCAAGTATTTATTGACATTCATGTTGCATTATTGGTTCATTGCATTATTATCTTAAGTTGTTTAAATTAATCATGATTAGTTATTCTATAGCATCTTAGATTCATTTCCATGCATTTCTATATTATATCATTAACACATTACATGCATCGCCACCTACATCACAAAATGTTAAGTCCATATGCATCATCCATAAAATCACAAAAACATACATCACATCTTGCATTACACACGTTAGTTACATCCATACAAAGTATCAACATATAACATCATAAACATGTATAAATAATCATGATCACACATCATAAAATCATACACATACACATATGCATCATCCATCATATACAAACATGGTGTCAATAAGGGCTGTCACATATCATATAAATATCAAAATCATATATCCATGACATAATCCATAATAATGTCCATCGATATCACCAAAATGCATATCCATCTTATACATCATAATCAAAAAATAAAGTACCAATACACAAATATGTATCAAAAAAATTGTATTGTCCATCCTACACCTGTCAAAATCTGATATCCAATCATCTACCAAATGAATTTCCCATATCCAACCTCTGTAGAGAGTCGAGCACTGGCCCCCTACAAGGGAGGGTCCCTTGTGACTCACTATATCCTCGGGTCCGTGTCCCTAATGTCTAGGATGGCACAGGAATCTAAGGAGCCTATCAGACATACTAAAATGTTCATTGCACTGGATCTAGAACCACATAATGATAAGAAAACATCATGTAGGTCACCTCTCTCATGTACTCAGAACTCTCTGCAGCCTAATATCTAGTGGCATTCCACTCATGTCTATATCTATCTCGATATCTACTAAAGACACCCCTCTCCTGTGTCCATGCATCCTATGCCAACCTAAGTTGATCTCTCTCTACTCCTAGTTGTGCCACTTGCTTTGTGGCCCTATCCATCTCATCCTCCATATGTTCCTACATAGCTTGTATCTGTGCCTACAATCTCTACACCTTTAGCTCCATCCCCCCCTCATGATGTACTACATGTGACTGGCCATGTGCCATATCTCTTTCTGCGCTCTCTGCTCGAGCCACTGTTGCATCCCTCTCCCTCTGTAAGGTCTATACTTGATCGATGGCCCTATCCCTCTCCTCCTGCATCACTTGTGCCTCTCTCTATGCTCTATCTCTCTCACCCTGGAGGTACTGCACCTTTGTATGCACCATGTCCCTCTCTCTCTACATGGTCTCTAATCAGGCCTCTATTGCCTCTTCCCTCGCCCTCGCATCACCAATTGCTATCTTTGTCATAGACACCCTATCTTGAAGCTTCGTCCACTCCCTCAATAGTCCTATCACATGTACGCTTAGCTCCTCCATATCCCTCTCACTCTGCTATCGATCCCCTGCTGAGACCTCTTCTGTTGAACCCTAATCTATTGACCCTTCAGGCTCCTTTTGTCCTCTAGCCTATGCTATAGTCATCACTACCTATAGTTTTTCTTGATCCTAGGTCACTCTGGCCAACTCACCACATACTCCATGTACCTCTACTTGTAGATCATCCCTCTCCCTCTCTGCATCCTATACCTATGAGATTAGGTGATCAACAATAAAACCGTAATCCCTTTGTCCTTGTGCCTGGACTCTGCGCAATTTCATCTCTACAATCCTCAGTCTCTGCTTTGTCATCTGTAGCCTCTCCTGGGCCCCTCTCAACAATACAACATGATCTTCAGGTGGTTCACCTAGTACCACTGCCAATAACTCCACTATATGAACATCAACATCCATAGCATCCAACCTCATCTCATCAAGCCCCTACTCTGCCCTACTAGTCACCTGAACTCTCCTCGGCTATCCCCTCCGCCCAACCCTCATCTACCATCCTACAAATCTCACCTCCCCCTGAGGCTCCTCTCTCTCCTCACTCATCCCCATCTCTAGCTCATGGGGCTCCTGCTCAACTTCGATCTCCGCATGAGGCCCCCTCCATCATCTACTCCTCCTTGTCACCCTACTTGGTTGTCCTTCGGCCCCAGTCTTGCCCTTTCCTCCATCCTACTATCCTGCAGCCCCTACATCCTCCTACCCAACCTTGCTCCTCACCTACAATCTCCTTAGTTGTACTCTACTCCCTATGCTTGTCTGCTAACCCATCGCTTCCACCTCCACCTTGTGCACATCCAACATCTCCACCTTCGAATCTCTCTCCTTTGCCTGGCATGCTACATCCTATAGCCCCCTTCCATCGACTAGTTGTGTTGCATCCATCTCCTCTCTTCCATCCATCCTCTCTCTATGCCTCCTCCACTGTCTCCTCCTCCTCCTCTCTGACTGTCCTATGGCCTTGATATTATCCTATCCTCCACCCTGCTATCCTGTAGCCCCTGCATCCTCCTATTGCCTCGACTCCCTCCTATCCTCTCTATTGTTGTCCCCTCCTCTCTCCACCCTCACTAGCTAATCATCTCTCATCACCTAATCCAAATCCTAAGGCCCCCACAATGGGCTACACTGGTGTAATCCTATCCCACCGATGGTTGTGGAAACACCTGGAATATTGCACTATCACACCTAAATTTTCCTCCCCAATAGCCCTCCTTGGATATTCCGCCATATATAACGTCTCCTAGTGATCTCTAAAAAACTTTGGTGAGATCAGCTCCCCCCATGGTCACTCTCGGCTGATCCGTTGAAACATGTCAAGACCCACTGGAATATCTTGTACCACCCCAAACTGTTGGGTCACTCTATCTACCCTGTGCACCTCAACTATGCAAGGCTGATTCCCAACTAAGAAGCATCTAGACACAAAGTAGGCTTGCTATCTCACCTCATCATCCCTCCATCTTGTAAATCACCAAAACATGTATGGACACCATACTATGTGCTCCTCCTACAAGTCATCAAAGACTCCTCCATCTGTGCATATCCCCCTTCATCTCATAATGCCAAATCCAACCCTCATCTTGCCTGTACCACCAGGCTACAGGCGTTACCTCCTTTTCTTGTCCTCTCCTCACCACTGATGGCCTGGCAATACTAATATGCTCCCAGACCCATACCTATAATAAAGTCATGTGTGTCACACTCAATGCCTCTTGGTAGTAGATCATGTGCATATCTTTGTACAAATGCACCAGTACACACGTGCCCCACGAAAACTATCCCTCTCACCCCTCAACAATATGTCGAATCACCTTCATATACCGTAAACTGCAGAAGTGCCTGCTTCAATCTGGCAACAATATCCCACTAATCAGTCCACATAGAAGTGGTAGTGGTGGCACCCTCAATGAAAAACAATGATCCACATCCAACTGCCCTTTCTGCATGGGCAGATCATCTCACCTGAACAACACCCCTATGGTGTGATCGAGCTCGGCCCCCGTCAATGTCACCTCAGTCACTAAATTCCCTACTATGGGCAGCCTCAGACTATGCCACATATTCTCTAGTGTCATTATCATCTCCCCCATCAGAAGATGGAATGTCAATGTTGATGTCGCTAAACTCCATCGCTCTATGAGAACTTTCAACATAGCCTGATGTGCTCTGATCCTCAGATAGCCTAATAAGTGTTGTAATCTAGCCTCTACCAATGCATGGTGATCCACTCCATTCATAGCCACTATCGTCATCGCCATCACCTCTAAGTGTCTCTCATGGATCCACAATGAATCAAAACTCTGCATCAATAATAACCTGCATGTCAGTCCATTTCATTCCCAGCCCCAAGACCTACCCCGGATCGGGGTGGACCTACCTTTGCATGGGGTAGACCTGCCCTAGCGCAAGGTGGACCCACCCTCATCCAAGGTGGATCTGCCCTTGCACGGGGCGAACCTGCCCTTGTCTAGGGCAGACCCGTCCCTGCGCAGTGTGGACCCATTCTTGTGCAGGGTGGACCCTCCCCTATCTGGGGAAAACCCACCTTGGCTTGGGGTAGGTCCACCCCCAAAACCCCCCAAACTCAACTTTTTTGGTGAAACTCAATTTTTTTAAACCCAACCCATTTACCTACCCTATTTCGAAAGCAAAACCCAACTTCTCACATATGCATAAAAATTCAAAAATACATTAAAAATGCTTACAATCATCAGAAAATCTTTTAACTCTAACTTGGCATGGAATAGCACACTCGTGGTAAAATCACCACACCTCGTCCCCTCGGTGAATGATATTTGAATCGTAGTCCTCCGACATCCTATCTCCTCATCTCCTTCCTTTCCTCTTCTCTCTCTCTCTCTCAACTACTATTGTACAAATGAGGTGAGGTAATTTCTAAAATTAACTTATATCAATTTTCCCTCCTTTTTAACCTTTTTAAACTAACGGGTATTTTTCCCTTTTATTTAAACATTTTTTTCCTCCAACTAATTCCCTATCTTCCCAGGGCCACCATTTACAAACTGTATGTCCAATCGACTCCATTCAAAAGTCAAACCTGCCTAGTTTTTCAAGCTCTATCCATTTGTGCACTCCATTTTCTCATATCGAGAAGTCACCTAGGGCCCATTTTTCTTCCCCAACCACCCTCTCGAGGGGGCATACCCTACCATTTTCCCCATTCCTCTATCATGATCATTCCCTCGCAAGATTGGGGCATCTCCTATCATTCCCCTCCATTTGGGTAGCTCACATATCTCCTCCTATGCTGGGGGATCATTTTCTAGTCGCTTCCTTTATGGAGTCATTTGCATTTTCTTTTCTTCAAAACACTATTATTCTAACAATATTTCAAAGAGGGATAAAATGTAGACATCCAAATTTGACCACTTCCATATGGTCAAAATCATCTACTCTATTCATGTATTTCGTCAATATTAATTAAATGATTTATTCAATTAATATTTCATCTTTCTATCTAAAGTATTTAATTTTATAATTAAATACTTTACCTTACACCTTTTCCTCTCTAAATTAAATAAACATGTCAATTTATTTAATTTAGTCATTTGACCTTTTTAAATCAATTTTTAAATTCTTCCTTTTTCTCTCTCCTTGTCACATCCTCCATAATCCTCTTCTAATCTAGATTAATTTAATTAATTCATGATTAGGATGTGCACACCCTTAATCAGGGATTAATGTCACAACCTCAAAATTTTCCCACTTGCTTCTAATCCCTTATTAATTTCCTTAACCATTTATTTGCACAACCTTAATCTAATTAGCTTACCACATTTAGCATACCTTTTTGGTCAACCTTTACATGTTCCATATTTAGCATTGACCCTCTTTCCCATGTGAATTTTTAATTCACATTTATTCACCCAAGACTCCTCTCTTCCCCATGTGAATTTTCAATTCACATTTATCCTTCCAAGGATCTCCTTATCCCCATGCAAGTTCTAGAACCTTTTGACTTGTCACATCACTCACATGTGTCTAAGTCTTCTAGAACCTTTGACTTGTCACATCACTCACATGTGTCAAAATACCACCTTTTGGGAACCTTGTCTTATCCATTAGATTCTCCCAATCATGTGAATTTTTAATTCACATTTATTTTCCCAACTCCTTTCCTATTCCCCATGGAGATTTTTGAGGAATTGTAAAATTCCTCAAGTGTCACTTTCATTCTCATTTGGGGACAAGAAGTTCCTTTTTGAAGAAATCTTCTCATCTCCCAATGTACTTTCAAAGTACTTGTCCTTCCTCCACATCATTTTTCCTTATTCCACCTCACTTACACCTCATCACATCCTTGGCCACTTCACCCTCCACATGTCAAGATGTGAGGGCTTGTGAGTCCTCAACTCACTATAGCCCTTCATCTTGGCCACAGTGGCACAATCTTGACCAATTAATTATCTAGAGAATTCAAATTCTTCTGTAAATAACCCCTCTTCTAATGCATTTGCAGAACTTAGTCATTTTGTACCCTTATGCTACCAAATTATCAAGCCATTTTATAGCGTTATTCCTTGCATTAGCATCCAAGTTCAAGTGCATTTTCCATTATAGCTTCTTCAAGTCTTCATTATCTTGCATCCACCCTTCATTTCATAGCCATTCAAGGAGCACACAAATCAACCACATCAAGGGCCAACCAAGGGGATCGACACATAAAAGGTATAATCACTAGCTTTGTTATATTTATTTTGTGTTTTCTTCCTTAGACTAATCATTTGAGGTGATCTTGTGTTTTGGTTTGAATTCTAGTTTAGTTAGTTTGCATACTTAGATTAGGATAAAAACACCAACATCGCAAGAATAGTTTTTGTAGTTGTTTAGGATAAGGTGGCTGCCACAGTCATATTTTGACAAAAAGATAATTAAATTCAAGACTCTCACTCAAGGGGGAATGATAGTCACTTAGTATTGGTTTAATTTTTCTCATTTTCTCAAATATGTACCCCAATACCAGCTTGATGAGAGGTTTTGAATCCGTAAATTTATTCTAGGGCTTAGGCATCAAATTGGGGGTGAAGTGGATATTCACAATCCTTCCACCATGGATGAGGCTTTTGAAAAAGCCACTAAGTAGGAAAAGAAGTTACAATAGGATGCTAATTACAACAAGAGCAGGGATGCTAAATATGGTAATAGGAAATCTCATGGAAATAATTAGAATCAAAACAATCAGGGCAACAATAATAATAGGCAGATCAAGAAGCTCAAGAGGGTTAATAATTCTCAGGATTGCAATGAAGGAAATTAGAATAATAACAAGAGGGAAAATTGCAATAACAACAACAATAGGAGAGATGTTTTTGACAGACCCATAGCACCCCGCAGAGGTTGTTATACATGTGATGGTAAGCATTATGCCACTGTGTGTCCTCAGAGGAATAATCAAAAGAACAAGAATCAACATCATATCCATATAGCGGTGGATAATCGCCAAGTTGATTACCAGGCTACAACAATCCTTATTGATATTGGAGCCACATAATGTTTTGTAGACCCTCATGTTCCTTCTAAATTATTAGTCAAACCCAGATATATGGCTTATTCATGGAAGGTCCAATATGGGAATCGGGTAGAGAAAATAGTGGAGCCATTCCTAGCTTGTAGTGAGCTTGAACTCCCTAGTTTTGAGATGTAGGTCAATTTGTATGTAGCACCCCTGGGGTCATATGACAATCTTGGGAATAAATTGGCTTACTGAACATAAGGCCCTCATTTACTGTGAAGAGAAAATAGTTAAGTTTATTGATGATAAAGGTAACCATGTTGAAATTCATGGTATTAAAAGGCCTTTGGAACTCAGGAAGATCTCTGCCATGTAGCTAAAGAAGGCTAGCAGAAAGGGGTATACTACCTATGCAGTTAAGGTTAGGGATACTGATAGTTCAAAATCATTAGTTAATGATAATCCTATTCTAAAGGAATTTCAAGATGTCTTTCCTGATGAACTGACTGAACTACACCTAAGCGAGTATTCGATTTCTCAATAGATCTAATGCCTGGAGCTGAGCCTCAGTCTAAGGCACCATACAAGATGAACACCATTGAGCTGCATGAACTGAAGGCCCAGTTATAGGAGTTACTTGATAATGGCTTCATTAGGCCAAGTGTGTCTCCATGGGGAGCTCATGTCATATTTGTAAAGAAGAAGGATGGGACCTTAAGGTTGTGCATTGATTACAAAATGCTTAAGAAGGTCACCATTAAAAATAAATATTTGCTCCCTAGGATAGATGATCTATTCAATCATTTGAAGGGGGCTAAGGTATTCTCAAAAATTGATCTAAGGTTGGGATACCATCAATTAAGGATAAAGGATGAGGATATTTTCAAATTTTCCTTCAGGATAAGATATGGGCACTATGAGTTCATGGTGCTACCATTTGGGATAACTAATGCCCCTATCGCTTTTATGAATTTGATGAACAACATCTTTCAAGACTGTCTAGATGATTTTGTCTTAGTCTTCTTGGATGATATCCTCATATATTCTAAATTAGAGGAAGAACATGACAAAAAATTGAGGATATTGCTACAACATTTGAGGGATCACAAGCTTTATGGAAAGATGTCTAAATGCACTTTTTACCAAACTAAGGTGCACTATTTGGGACATGTTATTTAAACTGATGGGATTGTGGTGGACCCAAAAAAGATCAAAGCAATCATGGAGTGGCTAGCACCCCAAAATATTTTTGAAGTCTAAAGTTTTATGGGACTTGTCAGTTATAACAGGAAATTTGTCAGGGGGTTCTCAACAATCACAACTCCCATCACTGCACTCCAAAGCAAATGAAAGAAATTTGAATGGAGTGACAAGTGTGAGAATGCTTTTCAGTTGTTGAAAGAAAAAGTTACTTTTGCACCTATTTTGATTATGCCTGATCCCAATGGGCACTTTACAGTAATAACATATGCCTCAGGAGAGGGTGTAGGAGTAGTCCTTATGCACGATGGACAGGTGGTGGCATATGAATCAAGGAAATTGAAACAACATGAGTTGAACTATTCACCACATGATTTAGAGTTGTTCTCCATAGTACATGCTCTTTAGATTTGGAGGCACTACCTTTTAGGGAAGCCTTTTGAGTTGAAAATAGATCATTCGGGGTTGCAGTATATTTTTACTCAGCCCAACCTAAATGATCGACAGAGACGATGGTTGGAATTCTTGAGTGAATATGATTTTGGCATTGAATATATAAAAGGAAAGGAAAATAGAGTAGTATATTCCTTAAGTAGGAGAAGAGATCTTCTAGAAATGGTTACTATAAGGTCAACTTTTAGGCAGTAGGTGATTGAAGCTTTACGAGGGGATGAGCATCATGATAGGAAGCCCTAGAGAAGAACCCTTCAAATCATAGATATGATGGGTATATGTTTGAGATTGATGGAATCTTGAGGTACCAGGGATGGATGTATGTTCCTAATGCAGTAGGATTGAGGGAGCTAGTGCTGGAAGAATTTCATAATGCACCATATTTAGGGCACCCCGGTGTGACAAAAATGGTAGAGGGAATCAGACCATTATATTTTTGTCCAGGACTTAAAAAGGATATTGTTTCCTTTGTAGCCAGATGTATGGAATGCCAGTGAGTCAAGGTTGAGCATGTGAATCCAGTGAGAATTTTGTACCCTCATAGAGTGCCAGAATATAAATGACAGATAATCACTATGAATTTTATTCAGGGGTTTCCTATGACTAGGAATCAACATGACATCAACCTGGTTGTGGTAGATAAATTGACAAAAGTAGCTCACTTCATTCCTAGGAATCTTAAGGATGGATCCTTGGTTTTAGCAAAGAAGTTTGTATAGGATATTTTTTGGTTACATGGAGTCCCAAATATGATCATCTCAGATTGCGACAGTCAGGTGACTTCTAGGTTCTAGACCACATTGAACTCTTCTTTGGGAACCAAATTGAATTTTAGCTTAGCATATCATCCTCAGACCAATGGTTAGTCAGAGAGGGTAAATGAGGTAGTAGAGGATCTCCTCCAATGTACTGCATGGAACAACAACATAATTTGGATGAGTACACCTACCATTGGTAGAGTTTACATATAATAACTCCTATCATGCCTCTTTAGGAATGACCCCTTTCAAGGCATTGTATGGTTGTAAATGTCACACACCCAACAGTTGGGACAGGGTGGAAGAAATGATTATCATTGGGCCTAAGATGTTGAAAGAAATGGAAGATCAAATGAAGCTAATCAAGGAAAAGTTGAAACAAGCTTCAGATCGACAGAAGAGTCTTGCTGACATGAACATAACTTTTAGACAGTTTTTAGTGGGAGACAAGGTTTTCCTAAGAGTTTGGCTATAGATGAGTTCAATCTCTTTTGGCAAGAAATCTAAGATTTCCCCTAGATATGTTGGGCCTTTTCATATCTTGGAGGTTATTAATCTAGTTGCATATAGGCTCATTCTACTGTCAGCTTTATCCCACATACATAATGTCTTCCATGTTTTAGTGCTTAAGCCATATCATTTGGATGTTAGTCACATTCTTGACTGGCATGCATTGCAGGTTCAAGACTAAAGGGTGATGCTAGTGGATCCCATCAAGATTCTAGAAAGGTGCAATGTTAAGTTGTGAAACAAGGATATTATGCAGTATAGGGTCTAGTGGGACCAATATTCAATGGACAGTGCCACATGGTAAAATGCAGAAGATATTGATAGATCTTTCCCAAATATGAGATTCTAGTATACTTTTCATTTCCTGGTTATTGTGACTTATGATACATTGATGTTTCAGACTCAGTTGTGTGCATGTTTGTAATAAGACATTGAGATGATGTCTCTTCCAATTGGAGAAGGATGTCACATCTCAAACTCTGATGCTGCTTGTTGTTGGCTTTGTGTGGATTTCATATATGGTTGAGTGTGTGTGGTAGAGTAAATAATAAATACTATGGTGTTTTTGGTGTGATGAAATATGAAAATGTTTGCTTTAATTTTTCAAAGTTGAAAATTATTGAAAATGGTTTACTATGAAATGGAATCAAAATAGAATAATAATATTTAAATTAATGCATCCTATTATTTTGATTTGTAAAGTAGAATAGTAATTTTTGAATTAATGCATTACATTGCTTTATTTTGGATTTTTCTCTAGATACTAATCTAATAATGGGTGCCTGAGTGTACTTGAGCTATAGGTGGTCAAAGACCAAGGGTGTGATTAAGGAGAGGAGTTTAGCTTCATGGTTGGTTAAAGTAGGAATGGTTCTCTTGATCACACACAAAACACCTAGAATCATGTAGCTGCATTTAGGATTAAATTAGGTTGACTGTTTTATTGTTTGCAAAATTTTATATAGTTTAATTAAATTAATTAAGTAATGAAATAAAAAGCATAATAAAATAGAAGAATTAATTTTAATTATAATTTAATTATATATTTTTTTAATAGTAAATGATTATGCTTGCTTAATTAAATAATTATTCTATCTTCAAATCGAATTTTACTTCTTTAGAATAAATCTTTATTTTACAATTAAATATTTATTTATTCCTCATTATATTTATTTTTGCGAGTTAGAAATAGCATTATCTAACTATTTACGAGAGATAAGCACTTGGTTGCAATGGAATTTCTTTTATTAATTATCAAAATAAATATTTTTTTATTTTTTTCATAATTTTTAATCTTTTCAAGATTAGGTTTTGAAAACCGAAACGAAAACTTTAAAATAGAAAAAAGGATTAATGAGAAGAGACAATTGTTGGTTATTATTCTTGAATTTCTCTACAAAATAAGGGTATGTGCAGGATCATCATGGAAAAAACAGGCCCTTAAGTGGCAAAAAATTCAAAAAAATCAGAGTTAGGCAACTTGACATAATTTTTTTAATAAGTTATCTATATTATTTAAAAAATATGTAAGAACATAATCTATAGAAAATTGAATTTAGATTCTAAACTACTAGGTTTGTTTTAAAAAAAAAAAAAATTATTTGGTGAAAATTTGAAATTTCAATGCAATGGTACTTAAATTTTAGGGAAAAAATAAGAAGTAGGTATCTATCTGACCACCCTAACCACAATAAACTGATAATATTTTTTTATAAGATTTTAGATATAAGTAGAGGACTCATGCATCGATTTGATGCATATTTTTTTTAATTTTTTCCCAAGTAAATAATTAATTATGAATTTTTTGTTACAATTTTTAAAAAAATATAAGAACTCGTATGTCTAACCACCTTAATTTGGTAAAAATTATTGAAATTCAATTTTTCTTTTTTTAATCCTATTGTATATGAAGCATAGAATGTGACACATGTTTTGGATTCAAAAAATGTGATACGTTTGAAAGTTATAGATGTTTTTCAATCAGCCTATCAATAAGCACTTTAGTCATAATTTGAATAGAAAATGAATAATAATTACTTATTAAATTCAAAGTAAAGCATAATTTATATTGGTGGAAAACTAAGAATCTTCTTTAAAAACTCTTTTCATTTCATCAATTTTGGGTAAAAAATTAGTCGTCAGCCACATACCCATCATATTGCCACTTTTTGGCCCATCATGATCCTACACATACCCATAACTGAAAAGTGGCTCCCAAATAGAAGTTTAGATGTTAGTAGATTAAGATTACAGGGGGAAAAGGAGAGAAGAAGAGGAAGAATCTCCAGAAAATGAATTGCAAGAAAGAGAGAAGAGGTGGTAGAAAGAGCATCCTCAATTGAAGGAAAATTATCCATGTTTTAAAAATATCTTCTACTGTTTTTAAAATCCAAAAAGTGAGAGATTTTATGTATTGTTCCAATTTTTTTTTTTTTTGAAACATATTGTGCAAAACCTATATATTTGAAGTGTTTGCTGTGTGAAATTTATTGGTGAATTCCCTTATATATTTATACATAATTTTTGCAACCCCTCAACATTGAATATTTATGCCCAGAATTGGGGTTTTTCTGTGTGAATCTTAGATTGAAATCTTGGTATAGATTGTGCAGATTATTATGTATATCTATATATATATATATTTATACACATACACTAAACTGTATATGTATATATATATATATATATATATATATATATATAAATGATCATGCAGTTAATGTTTCAGAATTTATATATGTATGACAGACTAAAACTAAATCATAGTCCATTGAATTTACTGTGTTGTTTCCGATTTATAAATTTTTATGCTATAAGTTAAGGATGGGGAGGGGATTTCCCAGCCATGCCTTTCCCCATTGGGGAAGGGCTGCTATGTGGAGGGCATCACACCATAGACCAACGCCTCCTCGAATGGGAAGGAAACAACCTTACTCCCTATGCATAACAAATGAAACCTACAAGTTTCCAATGTTAAAATTGCTCTATCAAATGCTATATATATATATATATATAAGCCTTCTATTATGTGTTGTTCTTTAAATATATACATCGATATATGTATATATATATATATATGTATATTTATATTTATATTTATATTTATATAAATATATATATATATATATATAGTTTCATAAATATAGTAACAAAGAATATAGTTTATGTGCCAACAAGTTTGGACTTCTGATTTAAATGTTTAAAAATACTAAAAAAATAATTTGAAAGTTGTTGAGTAAATACACACACACACACACACACACACACAATCAGATGTGCTCATATAATTTTACTTGAAAATAATCCAGATCAGAAATTTGTAACGATTAGAAAAGAAACCAGCTAGAAATGACTAATAATTTTTGTTTTAAATTGAAAATTTTTTTATTAGAGGAGGTAATTTTTTAAATTTATGTATAAGTATATAAAATGTTAAATGGAGTATGTTTTTATTTCAAATTTATATCAATCTATTAATTAGACGAGATCTTTCAAATGGAGATAGAATGTGAAATATCTTGCATATACATGAAAATGATCACATGGAATAAACTTTCTTTTATTCATTGAGGCATAGTTGATTTGAACAAAATGCATAGTGAAAATGTAAAATCAGTTGTGAGTTGTATATTATAGCATATTGTGCTTATACAAATCTATTTAAGAATTTGACAGTGAAATATGTTTTATGATTGAGTACCTATAGGCATAAGTGTTTTTTTTATAAACTGAATGAAATTCTTTGTGGGAAATGAATTATTTATTTTCATCATGAGAAACTTCTAGAATAAGATGCCGAATGTGGGCACATAGAGACAATAGTTTATCCTTTTCATAAACTACCATTTTATGTCTTAATGCTTGGCCAAGCAAATGTACCATTGAAATAGATGGATTAATTAAAAAGCCTAGAATTTTTATGTCTCTACCACATCTTGAATGCAAGAAATATTTTCTTCTAGTATAGGAATCCATATAGGCATCAGGAATGTATCGAGAGTTCCCTCCTACTTTATTGTTCTAGGTTTCTAGGCTCCTCCTACAGGGTTGGGGTTTTCTTCAAGTTAGGAAGAACCTAGGGAAGTCATGTACTTCGTGGTTGGGTAGAAAAGGTGCCTCAATCACACTCTTGGCCTCAACTTGCAAGAAGACTAGTGGTGTCAAGGCAGTTGAGGATGAGAGTATCTTTATGCTATGGATGTAATCATGTATTACTTTGTATTCCTTACATAGCCCAATTGTAAATGTAACTTTACTTTGAAATGTATTGATGTAACATTGAAACATATGTATAGATGGAAACTTATTGATGTAACATTGAAATAGATGTATTGATTGAAACTCATTGATGTAACATTGGAATAGACATATTGATGTAAGATTATTGTTGAAACATTGGCATGGATGTATTGTATCGTATCATGATACATGCAATCAAGTTCATTATTGTACTTTTCTTTGGAGCTCTTATGGATAGTTCATGTTATATGTTTGGTTAACTTTTATTTTACTTGGAAAGTGTAAAATTTCTTGGAAACACTTTTTCACATGTGAGATTCTTTTTCGAGCGTTACATGACAACCCCATCAGACCATTATGGGAACATGAGAACTCATCCCACTAATAGAAGATCCTCACACCAATGAAAAAATAGTACCATCAACACATTGTTGGAACCAGAAGACACGTTTGACTGATAGACCGATAAGGTGGGGGTAGTAGTTCATTTTTTTGTAATGTGGTAAGAATCATACAGGTAACGCTATGTCAGGTTGGGGAACTCTTCTTGGAGGTTCTAAGAAATGTGTCTCCTTTTTATAAGACTGTGTTGGCAGTGCCACCTAGATCACAGTTGTTTGGTTGTATTCCAAACCCAAAAAATGGGTGCAGTTGTGGAAATATCATAGAGAGAAGCTACAAGCTACCATGATGATTTTGCTGAGAAAATTTATATTAGATTCTTGCTTAGCATGGCTTAAGACATGTGTAGATGATATTCTCTCTACAGATAGGCTTGGGGGAAAGTATTTGGCTGATCTTATGAAAAGTGGCAAGGAACTTGCAAAGAATGAGACATTGATCAAAGAAACATTGGAAAGTCTGGATGCATTTGAAGGGAGCTTGGAGTGGCTAAAAATGGTTTTTGGTTCCAATGTTGAGTTTCCATGGAAATGTGTGGGTGAGATTGTTTTGAAGCACTCAAAGGGTTTGTGGGATGAACTTTTTGAAAGCTTTTTTGTTAGTAGGATTACACAAATAATAGCTAATGGATTTTTAGATCTATGTGAGTTAAGTTTTTTAAATTCCTTGAATCCATAGTTACATCTCTCACAAGTTATAAAGATTTTGAAACCCATTTGCACAAATTAACTACTAGTGAGGGTTGGCTTGTCAAGAGAGGGGACCTATAAAGTACCAATTTACTTGGGTTGAGTTTTAGATTTATGATGAAAAATGATGAATACTTGTTTGGTCACTTTAAAACTTATTTTGCAACTAAGGTTAGTCAAATAAAATATACCATAGATAAGGGGTCCAAGAATATTCTGGAAGACCTCCTAAGTTTTCTTCATGCACATAAATATCCTTCAAGGATAAATGATTTAGCACCTTATTTGCAAGAGAAATGCTTGTATTTTATCTCAACATTGATTGTTGACATTGAAGAACATCTTGTACATCTTTTAGAAGCTCTCTATCAAGAAATAAAAAATGAGGAGATGCCAGAAAAAATGAATAGGGAGACACTAGAACTGACAGTTATAGTGGAAAGGGAAATTTTCTTAGGAAGGCTTTTAGTTGCTCTTAGTTTTCATTCAACTTCCCTTCCACTAGTTCTTTGCTCGTCTTAGCTCTAGTTTTTCAAGAAAAAAGCTTCAATTTCAGGGAAAGGATCTTCGACTTTTAGATATTCTAGTACTGATTTTGATTACCCTCTTCTAGACAGTTCTGGAAGACAAATACTATAATAGAAATTGTTCATGACAGCTAAACAGGGGCATGCACATGCACATCTGTACACAAAAAAAAGGGAAAATATACATCGTTCACTTAGTTCAATAAGATTTGGAAAGATAACTCCTACCCATCGATATGTTGAGAAATTATTCAAGGGATCCAGAACCAAAGTGTCTAGTATTTCTCCATGGCAATTTATTTATATTCCTTGTATTTTAAAAGTTGAGAATACCATAGGACATTGTATTTGATAACAAGCCAACTATTTTTAGATATGCCTACACAGGATCAGATAAAAATACCCTAAATGTACAAGTTGATGTTGAGTTGAAGAAATGGAATACATAATTCTTGAAGTTGATATAATCAAAGGAAGACACAATTGATACAAATGACCTTGAGGTAGATGATCTTTAATTCCAACAATTGTAGAAAAATCTCCTAGACACACCAAGAAATGAGGTAAGCTGCCTCCAATTTCCCTTAAAATTCAAATTTAAGATGAGGTGAATATTGTCAATATGAGGAGAATTGAGAAAATAAAGAGTGACTTACAAAATTTGATGTGATCCCCACCACATTCTACAAAACGATTAGTTCATCACATTTAAAAGATTAGTTTTTCCAATAGAGTGCCTTAGAACCCACCATCAGTTAAGGCACCAATGGTCCTAGAAAGGCAGAAGTTATTTTGAAAATATTTAACAAAAAACCTTCAATTATTGAGTGGGAAGACAAAGTTGGGTGAAACTATCCAGTTCACCAACAGAGTAATTTTCTATCAAAACCATTAGATGTGATTTAATTTATTTCAGTCATGTATTGAGAAATGAGAAAAAAATTCATTTAGAAAATTGAAAACTTAAACTAAGTGAGGTCATATTCTTTTCCACACCTCACACTCATTAGAACCATAGAACACAATGTATATTGGAAGAGCCTTTCTCATTCATAGTATCATATTTGTGATTAATAGAGATCCACAACAAGGAGTTGTTGCTGGTTGGAATTAGAATGCTTAACAACTAGATAGAAGAAATGTGGTAGCCCATAATCCTCTGATAACACCCTCCCCCTTAAGTATAAATTAGGGAAAAGCTAAAAATCTACTGGTTAATTCAATGATGAATGCATGAATGAGTCTCACCTACAAGGATTGATGAGGTACCATCATAACTCCATGGTACACGTGCACATCCTAGTTTATAAAGATAGTCCTTTGTATGTTAAAACCCATGTTCTTGACCTTAATTATTTAATGTTGAAAAAAATACATTATGTAATTTACTACATTTCAGGATTTCTTACTTTTTTTTCTACTTCTCTAGGTTTTCTATTTATGTCTTAACTACTTTGTCCTCTTGGATGTTTATAATCTACCTAGATATTTTTCTCATAAACCTCTAAATTTGGGGCTCTTTAAATCTTACCCTTCCTAATTTATTTACTCTTTATTAGGGAAAAAAAAGTAGAGATCCATGACAAGATACACACCAATCTGCAAGATATCACCTAGATCAAGGATGCACCTCTCCCTATTGGTCTTCCAAGAATAGTCACAATCCTATAACTAAGTACAAGGAAACCCACTGATTGTATAGGAGAATAACCACCCCACTTGGTGTGCCCTAATCAAAAACATTAAAAATGCATACATGTGCTCTTTAAGTACATCTTATTCATGGCTAATTACATCTTTCTATTGGCCTGCTATAATTTATCCACCCTTAGATTAAGTTGCTAAACTTGGTGAATACCAAGTTGAGAACTAGGAGGTGATGTAATGCTCATGCCAGATACTTTTTTCTCTCTAATTCTAGAAGAGAAAACTCCAATGAATTGGAGCTGGTGGTTGTCAAACTCGAAGAATTTGAGCATTAGATGTTGATGCTAAAGTTTCTTCTTAATGATCTAGTTCATGTTATGAGAAGTACAACTCTATCTCTGTTAATGTTTAATAAGAGTGAATCTTTTCCATCCTTAAATTATCCACTCCCATCTTCTTGTTTGACTTCTACCTCTATTCAACCAGTTCTTGGCTTTCCTTTTGTAGCCCTACCTCTTTGTTCTTGCTCTTGGCTATAGATCCAACTCCACCTGAGCTGCCTTATTGGAAGGAATGGTTTCCCTCTTCCTAGCCTACTCTTCATGATACATTGAACATTATAACTGAATTTCTCATATTTTAAGTTGTTTTCTTAATTTCTTAAGTTTTCCTTCAAGTCCATTAGCTGTACGCTGACTCAAGACTATATTTATCTACCTGCTTTTGCACTGTCTCATCCATCTCTCCCTATTGTATGGATCCCATATTCTAGTCCTCTGCACTTCATCTTCCATTCTGCTCCACCTATGCCATGGCAAGATGCAATCTGACAGGTAAACCAAGGTAGGCTGATTTTCATGCTACCCTATTGAGATTTTCCATTTTACTCTACTATTCAGCCGTGCTTTGTCTCTTGTTATTTGGTATAACATAAGATGTCTTCCTTGGAAAGAAAATTAAGTATAAAGAATGATTGAAAATAATATGGTTGAAAACCATGTACAACAATAAGAGAGAAAATAGATTCGTCATCATGTAGATGGGAACATGTAGTATGAACTCATTTGTCTTTACAAATCCATTCATTCTAAGAAGCTGGTGTGCCTTTTAGTTCAAAATTTAATGCAGAGATTCAATTTTATCCCCATCCTACCAACTTCCAAAAGAGATATTTAAAGTGGTTTGGGAAAAAAAAAATATAAACCTTTTCCTCCCAAGGTCAATTTATTGATACAATACCTATGCAACCACGGTAAAAAGATGAGATGAAACAATTCCTATGCAACCACAATAAAAATATGATGAAGCTTTGACTTAAATATATTTCCTCTGAAACCACCAACTGTCTAAACCATAGTAGCAAAAATCATTTAGGGAAAAGATCGAAAAACCAAAAGTATATTTTTTGAGAAATTTGGGAAAAAATTGGCAAAAATTTGGGAAAGCATCGGATTTAAAAAAACATAAAAAATTGTAGAAAAAGAGACAAAAACTATTTTAAAAAAAAACTTAAGGGCATTTCCATAGCACAGAGATATAAAGAGAAAACAAAATAGAGTTTAACCCATGAATTGTAGAAAATAATTTTTTGTTGTTTATATTCATATTGCTGATTACATAGGAAAATATTCAGTTAAATTTTTAAGAGGGTAGTCACCAAATACACCAAATAATTTTCTAAGTTTGAGATCAAATATTAGTTAAGTCTATGAAGTAACTAAGATCAAAACTTAACAGAAAAATAGTAAAAGCGGAAGCCATTTTGAAGTGATCCAAGAATTTCATTGTGATTGAGGCAAGGAGTTTTGTAGGGTTAATTCAATATTTTAGAAAGCTTATCAAAGCATATTCCACAATTGTAGTGTTTTATATCATAGCAACAAAAATCGTTTGGGGAAAAAATTGGCACACCAAAAGTACAAGATTTTTTGAAAAAGTGGGTAAAAAATTGTAGAAAAATAGACACAAACTACTTTTTTAAAAACTTAAGGGCATTTCCGTAGCATAGAGATATATAGAGTAAATAAAATAGAGTTTAACCCATCATTGTGGAAAATAGATTTTTGTTGTTTATATTCATATTGCTAATTACATAGGCAAATATTCATTTAACTTTTTAAAAGGGCAGTCACCAAATACACCAAATAGTTGCCTAAGTCTAAGATCAAAGATTAGATAAGTCTATGAAGTAGTTGAGATCAAAATTTATTAGACATAGATCCAGCTATTGTTAGAAATTTAGTAAAAGTGGAAGCCATTTTGAAGTGATTTAAGACTTTCATAGTGATTGAGGAAAGATTTTTCTAGGGGTAGTTCAATATTTGATAAAGCTTGTCATATCATATCCATAGTTGCAATGCTTTATATTCCCTAATGGCAATTGGTAAGTCTTTTATATGGGGTAGAATTCAACAAAAGGCATTTGTTTAGCTGAAGTAAAAGATTAGCAAGTCACTGGTTTTGGAAATACCTAGCTTGCAACTACTATTTTAGGTAGAGACAAATTTTAATGATTGTGTGTTGGAGACTCTTTTATTACAACTATGTAAGATTTTTTGTTGTCATTCAGATTTATTTCGTGGAGCACTTTGGATATATTACTCACATAATGAATTGTATGTATTTGTTTGAGCAAAAATTAACTATATCAATTATAAACTAAATATCATATATCTATATCTATATATATTATATATGTCTTCAGACATTTAGTGTTGTGGTAGAAACACTCCATCAGTGAGTCAGCCACCAAGGTTCAAACCCCTGTTGGGCCATTGAACTCGTAGACTTTTTTCCTTTGTTGGGTTGTTAAGCTCATGGGTTTGAACAAGTGACATGTGGGGAGTGATGAACCCCCCAAAAATTGCAATTTCCTCTTATTGAAATAGGATTTATTAATAAATAATAATAATAAATTAAAATATAAAAGAATAAAAATTAAAATTAAAATAAATAAAATTTAGTTAAGTTTAATGAATGGTCAAAATGCATGAAATGAAAATTTGTGACTCCCTCAAACATGAGATCTAAAAGGGAGGGAAGAGAACTTCATTTGGAAAAAAAAGGGGAAAAGGAGGAAAGAAGGGAGAAAAGGAATTAAGGAAGCATTAATGGGAAGAAGATAAGGAAGTGACTCTTTCAAAGGGGTAGCAATGATGAAAGGTTGTGACCCTTTCAAAGGGTGGTTATTGTGAAAGGTTGTGACCATTAAGAAGAGTTGTGACTCTCCCTCACATTGGAGGATATTAAGTGGAGAATTTTTCATTTGAGAAGGGAGGATCCATAGAATAGAACAAAATATTTGAAGCATTAAAATCAAATTTAAGAGTAGAACTCAAGCAGATTTGATATGAGGATTGATGTGAAGCAAGTTAAGGCATTTTTTTACTGGTTTCCAGCCCAAGGGTGATGCAAACTTATTCAGGTGGAGCTAATTTGGTGCAAACCTAAGTTAGGTCATTAAAACTAGACCTAATATGAATTTACAGACCAATAGACCTGAGCGAATTTGAGAGAACAAAAAATTCAAATCAGACTTGATTGCACACAAATTGCATCAATAGGATGTTATGTCTAGATTTGAAATGAAGTTTTGAAAGCATCATTAATGTTATGATATAGTGAAGAGACTAAGTATTGCTTTATTACTATATTTTCTTGATCCTTGATTCATTGTCTCTTTTTAGGTTTTAATAAAAGGATGGAAGTCTAGGAAAGATGAGCATTCAAGGAAGCCCAAAGGATCAATCACATGAAGGAGTTCAAGTTGCACATCCAAGGCATGAAAAAGGAATACAAGAAGGCCATCAAATAATTTCAAGATCAAAGAAGGTTAAGGAAGGAAATACTTCAAGATTCAAAGGTTGAGATTAGGAATGCATCACAAGGAGGAAAATTTCCAAGTTAGAGTAAAGAAGAGTGGATGTGATCAAGAAATGGAGATAATTTCAGAAGAGGCTGAGGTGGAATCCTATCCATATTCAATTCAATCAAGTTACTTTTACATCAACAAGTCTAAGTTCAATGAATCTGATTCATTTGATGGTGGAGCAAGTGACACATGGAATTTCATTAGATATTATTTTATGTACCTACCCTCAATTCTCATTGGTTAGAAATAAAGATGGACATGTGTCCAAATTATTGTAATTATTTCATTGGCTAAGAAGAGTTGTTTTAACAAATCCTGATTAGGGTTTCCATCTTGTTATCTGTCCATTGATTTGTGAATCAATCTAAGCCATTCATTGTAAAGGGAGCATTATCTAAGGCTCACTCTCTCTCATTTTTGAAGGTTAATAGTTAATAGTTAATAGCAGGTTAATGTTAGAAAAGTAGAAGAATAGATAGATTAGAAGTTATAAGTTAGAATAGGGTAGGAGAAGAAGAGATTGTTGCTAAGAATTGTAAATGGATATACTCTTTTCATTGAAGATATGGTGAAATGTGTTATTTCAACAAGCTACATGGTTTCTACTTCTCATTTTCTTTCATGTTGATTAGATGAATGAAAGGAATTGTGAATGATTAATGATGAGATTCATATATCCATACCACTATTGATTTGTTGATTGTAAGTTTTCCTTGTGTGATCAACTGGAATTCTTAATGAGCTTAACTTCAATTGCTATTCACACTTTGATATGCATTTCCTTGATGGTGTCTTTGTTGTTGATAGTGATTTGAACATCACGTGCCTACCTTAGGAGATCACACTAGATTTGTAGAGTTGTCTGTTGATGGCAAAGTGAAGCTTAGTTGAATTCCATCCAATCATTCATTGTCTCTTGCATTCTTAGGAGTAGCATAGTCTTACTAAACCTATCTATTTTTCTCTTTTATTTTCCAAGCAAGTAGTTAGAATCTAAGTTCCAGCAAAATCCAAATGTTCAACATTCAAGTATTCAACGTAAGTCCCCTTGGATTACCAACAATCACATCAACCAATTGAGCTACCCATACATCAAGACCTGACTAAAGAAACCTTGGAGTCATCTTGGTTGATCATATAACTTAGCATCCAAGAATATTTTGATCAAGAGAGGATCAAATACATTTGGTATTTTATTTTGTGTTTGAAGTTTATAAAAAACACATCAACAAGACCTAATTCAGAATTATAAGAAAATATAGAAGAATGATATGAAAATTTATCAAAGAGATCATAATAGAACTAGAAATCTACAAACAGTAATAAAGTAAGCATCAAAGGAAGGAGAGGAAATAATAAATCAATAACCAAAGAATCAGACCTACTGGAATAGAAAGGATTTTCATACACTCATATATATATCTGAGTAGAGGTAGCAAATTAGATTGATATAAATATCAAACCTATGCATTTTAAGAGGGAAACAACATCGAATTGAATCTATCCAAATTACTATAGTAGACTAAATATACATAACTTGCAATAATTCTACAAGTATATTGGGCAAGATTTAGTGTCCTCCCAAAAGGGGACATTACAAAAATGGAAAAAGAATAACAAACCTTTTCAACGTTGATTCCACATTGACTCTGATTCCATATCAAATCAACCCTATTTCTAAGGAATTCAGTAATTTCATGAGGTTTTATAGGGTTTTGCAAGTTTTTACAATGATTTTTTTCACTTTTTTTGCCATTTTTTTGGGGTTTTTAACATGATTTTAATGTGACTTAAATGCAAAAAATCATTCAAATTTGGGTCAACAATTGGTCAACGACATGAATCTGGATTGTTTCAGGGAATAAATTGGCTAGCTCTAGGATTCAAGATTAATTGGGTATAATCACGATTTTTTGCAGACTATTGCTTCTATGGTCTAAACATTATTGCTACTACATTTGCATAGCTAAGGTAAAAATCAAAATGTTTTTCATCTGAAATATGTGTGAGTTTAAACTATATTGCTACAATAACTATGCAACTACACTAGTACAAACAACAGACAAAAAAATGATCTCAAAATGTCTCTTAAAATTCATAAGGACTTCTCATGATAGCTAAATGATGGCCAAGTAATGGGTAACTCTCCTTCCATATAATAAGTAAAAATAGGGTAACCATAAGCAACATCAACATGTTCTTGAAATAAATGGTGCATTTCTAGTCAATAAAGTGGCTCCAAAGCACATCAACGATAATCCAATTTCACACACGTACAAATTTTGTGAATAGCTTTCCTCTTAGGAAAAATTAGAAGAAATAAAAAATCATTTGAATGTTCCCTAAGACTAAACCCAAATTTGAAGTAGCCCTGAATCCTAATCCCAAGCCTTTGAGCCAATGTTGGATTGTGTAGAGAAAATAATCTTTCTAGGCTAGAAACTAGACTCTTGAGCTTTTAGGGTTTCAAAGATGATATAATTCCTCCCATGGTCACCTCACAGGTGTAATTTATGGTCACTAGAATTGCTTGGCCTTGGGTAGGCATCACATATTCCCTTCTAGAGAATATGTCCCCAACTGATCTCTGAACCTGGGTCATCTAATAAACATGGCTTATATTTTGAACCTCGAAACTTTACCAACTCAAAATCATTACTCCTTAATAGGATCCTAAATTATTACTACAATTTCTATGATATGGATTTGATGGTGGTGAAGCAAAGCACTTATGTGTAGCACCCTTTTTTGGTTTTTAGTATGTCCTAAAATGTTCTTATCTTAGACTGCATAGAACTTTAGCATTTCCACCTTGGACTTGAAAATTCCAATATATTGGAATTGGATCTACAACCTCACTGACTATAGACCATTAGGCAATTGGGTACAAGATTATGCATACTCTAACATACTTTATACTAATTCAACCCAATTGGGTAAAAAATTGATACATATTCTTGAATTTCCTACGCTAATTTGGTATTTCTCAATAGCAAAGAAAGAGAAATAATAAATTGGGCATTTCAAAGAAAAATGTCTTATTGGGATTGTCGATGTTGTGGCAATGGCACCGCTGGGTGTGGGCATCCTGTGTCCTGATGCCTTGCCCGTACTGTTGGTACTAAGTCAAAATCTCGAATTCCTTCCTTTCCTACTCGACGTGCATGGACAAGCTCTGGAGTGGGTTGAGGAATTCTCGTATTCCTGTGCATGGATTTTTTGGCTCTAGTTAGAAGATCTTTGTGTGGGTTGGGGGCCAAAATCAACATTGTTTTTCATTTTTTGTCGAAGCTTGGGTCTGTTGAAGAAAAGATGGCTAGGGCATGGATGGATTTTGCATGGGATGAAGAAAAGAAAAACGCACATCGAATGGGAGGGAAAATGAATGAGGAGTGGAAAATGAAAAAAAAAAATTAGAAAAGGTGTTTTTTATTGTCTAAATTTAAGACAATTAGAAACTTAAAAATATAATTTAAACATAAAATATATATTTAAGAAAAAATTGATATTTTGTCTTAAATTAATGTTTTAAATGACCCTTTTATGTAGTAGTGGATCTTAATGCATATATTAATGATTTTCACACAAACAGTAGCTCATCCTATGGATCATGATTTTTTTCTTAGTGAAGACTTGAAAGTATTTGTCAAATAATACAAAGGACATGGACCTTTAAGATGAGCAGAGTTCATGGTAAATTATAGAGATATATTCACTGTCAAAATTAAGTGGTGTATTCAAGTGGGAAGCGACAATCATGGAAGATAAATAAAGGTCACTATCATAGAAGAAAATAAAGATTATAATAGTGAGAAGAAATTCTTCAAAATTGGTGGAAAAGGGCACTAATAAAAGTGAATAAAAGTTAAAGAATGAAAATGTTAAATTTTTTAATAAAATATGTGAAGGCCTTAAGACTCCATCAAGAGGCAATTCCTTCCATGCAATAGGTATTTTTGATGCACCAAGCAACCTAGGCGACCAAATGGCCCACTTAGGTAGGGGTCCCATGAGGGGGACTTAAGCTCTATGGATTATGATCAAATTTGAAAGAAAAAAGAATAGAGGACTAATAGTCATTTATTGAGTCATTTTTATTTGTCTAATATTTGTCATTTATTTAGTCATTTATCTAGTCATTTTTATCTGTCTGATATTAGTCATTTATTTAGTCATTTACCCAATGACCAAATTAGTCATTTATTTTCCAAATTCTACTAGTGTCTATGATATTTGCAAGAACTATTCAAGGTATCAACGCACAGGGAGGAACTATCCAAGAAAACTGTGTTATGTGGGAACCTCAACAGGTATCACCAAGCGTGAGATAATTAATCTACTTGAAGACCTCAAGATTTATTTATTAAATCATATGGATAAACAAATAGACACTTTATATACACAAAGAAAATAGGAGGTTGAAAAATCCTTAGTTATCTTTTGCCCCATTTGTTGAAAGAGGCATAGTGGCAAAGAGTGTCCATATAATAGAACAAAGATATCTTCTTTAGAGGAATCCAGTAGGGACACTACTCTAAAACCTCTTTCTATAGGGATGATCAAAGTAGAATACACAAATGAACCTATTTACTTTATGGCCCAAAGAAGATCGTGGAAACCAAGAGAATTTCCCTCACCTGATTACCAAATTGCACCCCAAATTCCTTTTCAATATAATTCCTTCCCAAACTAGTTTGGATGGTATGGAAATTGGCAGCACCTCCATACTACCGCTAGTGATTACAACAATATCTGCCTACTCCACAATCATGGCAAGCATGGTGAGCACCACCACCACCCTACTCACAATATCAGTCATTTCCTTTGTATCCACCACCTCTAACAATAAACCCATATCAACAATCCCAATAAATTTTACCACCTATCTCATCATCCAATCAACCTTCTAGTTTGACCCAACCACCAAAATCCACACCAATGTGTGCACAATCAACACCCAATCCAAACAATAAGGTGACTCAACTAGTTTATAATAATGAAGTGATAGGGTTCCCAACTTATCCTGTCAATGTATTGGAGATTGATGATGTAAACCTAAGGTTAGGGAAGAACCTTCAAGGACCAACCATCATAGAAGTTGAAGACCATCCAGTTGAGCCTGAAGAAGAGCAACCAAATCCTCCATTTCCATATAGGTTGCAAGAGCAACCAAGGTAGCAAGAAACATTTCAATATGATTTTGATTTTATGAATGAGTTACAAAAATGTTAACATTAAGATTCCTTTGTTATAGGCTATTCAAGATATTCCTTTGTACACCAAAGTATTTAAAAAACTTTATGGGAGGAAAAAACAAAAGAATTAGGACCCCAAGACAATCCAATTCATTAGACAACTTGTAGACTTGATGCTGAGAAAGATTGCAGTCCCTAAGTACATAGATCCCAGGAGTCCAATGATTAAGGTACGTACGTATCGGTGATATAATCATTCCAAATACACTTTTGGATTTAGGAGCACCTGTAAATGTGATGACTAATGATACTAAGGAGAGTGTGTTGGTCTGGAGCCTGATCAGTCTCCAAGTGGGAGATTGTTGGTATGTGGTGATTGATCATGCTATACTATATAGCCCATGGTATACTGTACACCCTTGCCCCTATTCTTGCCCCTATATTTTTTTGCGTGATCACCGAAAAAGAAAAAAATCATTGAAAAAAAGAAAAATCCGATTTTGTAGAGCCCTAAAATCTAGAAGCTTCTAAGCTTGGTAAAAAGGGGTTCAAATGGGTATTACTATATGAGGAAAAACATGATTATTTGCAAGATTGTAATAGGGTTTTACACTGGATACTAAAAGTATTGGATGGTTGCGGTTTGGTGGATGTAGCCCGGATTGGGTGAACCATGTTAAATTATCTATGTTATGATTTATTCTGTGTGTGTTTTAGTTTCTCTGTTTACTAATTAAATCTGCATTTAACTATTAGATATCTGCCATCTCTAACCCTCACAGAGAGGCTGGCCCTTCAAGGTCTAATACCTACTCCAACAGTCTTGCAAATGGATGATCGTTCCCTTATAAAACTAGAAGGTATGATTGAAGACATCATTATTTCTATTGAGTCTTAGGAGTATCCAATAGATTTTATGATTTTACAACCAAAGATTAAGCTAGGGGGATACCCCCTAATTTTAGGAAGACCTTGGCTAGCCATTGCTAATTCCTTCATTGATTGCAAGTATGGAAACATGGTGATCTCGAATGGGGAGAAAATGAAGTAGATAACATTGTACACTCTAGTGCAACCATTACTAGAAATGAAGGATCCTTTGTGGATCGATAGAGACATAGAGGATTCTCTACCTATTTTGACAATAGATCAAAGTAGGGAAGTTGAAGATATTTTAGAAGACATTGTTATTAATCATTTATTGCAAAATCGTTATTTAGTTGATAATGATCTTGAGACAATGATTTTTCCTATGGGCATAAGTGATAATTTCTTGTTTGGAAATTTTTGTTAGTAGATAGTTCACAGTCTGTTCAACACTTTATTACTTTGCATAAATTATTACCACATGATTGTATATACAGTCCATTTATTATGTCTAGAGATAATGATTCATCTTTGTATAATTCACAAATACTTGTCATAGATACCTTTGTACAATCCCAAGCTACTAAAATCTTAACTAAAAAACACTTAACATCAATCCTAGATTAAATGCCTGTCAATTGAAATAACTAATTGATATGTTGTGTGCCCATAAAGAAGCCTTTTCTTGGGATTATTAAGGTATGAGAAGTATTCATCTTGCTAGTTGTACACACCATATCTATATAGAAGAAGGGAGTAGACATGTGTGACAACCCTAGAGAAGGTTAAACCCAACCTTATGAGAAATAGTTAAGGAAGAACTTTAGAAGTTGCTCAATGTAGGATTTATCTACCCTATATCAAATAGCCAATCATGGGTTTCCCCACTTGTAGTAGTACCTAAAAAGAATGGAAAGTGGTGAATATGTGTCAATTATAGGACCTTAACAAGGCCACCAAGAAAGACCATTTCCCACTTCCTTTCATTGACCAAGTCTTAGACAACTTAGATGGGAAAAAGTTATTTTCCTTTCCTGATGGATTCAACGAGTATAACCAAATCCATATTGCCCTAGAGGACCAAGACAAAACTATTTTACTTGCCCCTAGGGAACATTTTCCTACAAATCATACCTTTTGGATTGTGTCATGCACCCGCTACTTTCCAACGAGCTATTATAAGTATTTTTGTTGATTTAATTCATGATTGCATAGAAGTGTATATGGATGACTTTACTATTTATGGAAACACATATGATGAAACTAAGGAAAATCTTGAGAAAGTACTTAAACAATGTATTGATACTAATCTTTCCTTAAGTCATGAAAAATGTCACATCTTAATGACTAAAGGTATTGTGTTGGGTCATTATATTTTTGAAAAAGGAATTGAAGTAGGTCCAAAAAATATCAAGATTATTCAAGACTTTCTTGTGCCCACTTGTCCAAAGGATGTACGTAGTTTCCTAGGACATGCTAGCTATTATCGCAGGTTTATTCAAAATTTCTGCAAGATTACCTCACCCTTATTTTTGTTGCTAGGAAAGGATGCAAAATTCTCATGGACATCAGAATGTCAGCAAGATTTCAAAGAAATCAAAGGCAATCTCATCACGACACCTATGTTACAAGGACCAAATTGGGAACTTCTGTTTCATATACATATCGATGTATCAAATAATTCTATGGGATACATCCTTGGACAGATGGAGGACACCCTCTTTTACGCTATTTATTATATAGTAACAATTTTATTGGTCCATAGGTAAATTATACTATTACTAAAAAAGAGTTTTTGGCTAGTCTATGCAATAAATAAATTTTTCCACTACATAACTTGGTATAAAATCTTTGTATATATAGATCACTTTTCCATTAGATTTTTGATGAATAGACCTATTGTAATAGGATGAGTGATTCGATGGTTGCTTCTTTTGTAGGAGTATAATATTACCATCCTTGATAAACTAGGCGAGAGAATGTAGTGGCCAATTTTCTCTCTAGGATGCAGTGTGAAGATGAACCAGTTTTGGTTGATGATACATTTCCAGATAAACATCTTTTTGCTATATCAAAAAAAATTCTATGGTATGCTAACATGGAAAACTACTTGGTTACTTGTAGGTTCCCAACTCATTTCTCTCCAAGGGAATGCCAAAATCTAGTGGGACTCAGTGGTGATTACACGTGGATTAATTGGATGCTCTTTTGTTGAGGCCTTGATAATATCATGCATCGGTGTGTGCCTGAAGAATATGTCTTCAATATTCTATGTGCATACCACATAGAACCTTGTGAAGGAAACTTTGCTACCCATAGGATTGTCCAAAAGATCTTAACCACCGATTATTATTGGCCCACACTCCATAAGGACAGTAAGCATTATGTTAAACATTGTGACAAATGTCAACATATGAGGAGGCCTACCCACTCTAATGAAATTCCTTTACACCCTCAATTATCCATAGAACCATTTGAAAAATGGGGATTAGATTTCATAGGGCCCATTAATCATCCTTCTTAGAATAAAGAATATATCTTGGTTTATATAGATTATGTCACTAAATGGGTAGAGGTAGTAGCCTTAAAGCATGCTATGGATACTAAGGTTGCTAAATTTGTGTATTCTAAGATTTTTACTAGGTATGGTGTGCCTTGTGAAATTTTCATAGACTGGGGAGCATAGTTCACCTCCAACTTGATTGCAACATTGGTACAAGAATACAAAATTAAGCATTAGAATTCTTCCCCATATCATCCGCAAGCCAATGGGAAAGTGGAAGTAACCAACCAAGAACTGGAAAATATTCTCACGAAGATAGTAGCATTGCACAAGAAAGACTAGGCAAAAATACTTCCTGAATCAGTTTGGGCATATCGCACAACCTAGAAGACAACCATAGGGATGACACCATATGAGATCATTTATGGAAAGAAGGTTGTCTTACAAATTGAATTCGAAGTGAAGACTCTATACATCACCCTTCAGCTTGGAATGAGTCTCAATGAAGCACAAAAGGAAAGACTCTATCAAATCCAGCTTGGAATGAGTCTCAATGAAGCATAGAAGGAGAGACTTTCTCAACTCCACTCACTTGATGAAATGCATCAAGAGGCTCTTTTGGTGCAAAAGCAAAGAGCGCAGTGGCACGACAACTTCATTTGGTGACGGGCATTCCAACCAAGGGATTAGGCATTACGTTATAACTCACAGTTCTAGGACTTCAAGGGGAAGTTCCAAAGTCACTGGCTTAGTCCTAATGAAATTAAAACTATGTATGACAAGGTGTCATTTGACTATGTACTATGGATTCTAAATGCATGACTCTTCTTGTTAATGGGAACCATTTGAAGCTCTACAAATGGCCCCTTTCAAAGGAAATGTTTGCATGTATTGTGATGGAGGAACTAACCCTTGTTCCTCTCACTTCTTCTAAATAATGTTGTTGAAAAAAAAAACAAAAGATCCACCAATGAAAACCCCCAAGCATTGTTGGCTAGTTAGTACTTGAAAACTGAACTCCAATAAGTACTAACTGCTAAATAAACCTAGTGGAGAAAACTAGTTTTCCAACACTTCCAGGTGTTGGTATACTAAAATATGGGATACTGACAGTCTATCGGTGTAATTATTAAAAAAAAAGAGAGAAAAGAAAAGAAGAAAAGAAAAATTGCACCATGAGCACCCCATGATCAGTTAAGTGATATCTAAGGTGTGAAAGGAGCTTCACTTTTTTCATGTCACTACCTATTATGTAATGCAACAAAAGCTTCATGTTGATCCTATTGCTATCTTTGATCGACTTCTTCATGTGGATGCAGTAGGAGCTTTTCTTCTTGTTGCTTTCTTGGATCAAGTTGCATGACCTCTAAGTGCTTCCACAAGATGGTTTAGCGATGTGGGTCTTGCAGTCTTGTCACATCCTACCATATCCTCCACATGGATGTTGTTGTCGTTATCTTTTCTTTTACATCCACTCCACTTCTGATCAACCTTTGTTCTTCCATACTGTTGCATTATCATCATTCATGGTTTGAATCTCTTCCTATTCTTTGTGACATCATCTCCAACTCGAGTCACACATGTTGTTCCTCCAACCGTCACATCACTGACCATTCATCTCATGGTTATTGGTATCGGGGAGTATTCTCTCTTTTTAAACTTATTAAATGTTTTTAATTTCTCTAATGATTACTTTGTGTGACCAGAATGGTTCATAATTAAGCTAGGGGGTATCGGTTAACTATTCATCATTATCTAAGTTGGCTGAGCATTACCTGATTGTAACTTCATGTCACTTTCCACCTCACGTGGTTGTCATAATCTTTTACTTGTTATTACCTGTAACCTACCATTGATAATTTTTGTTAACCATCTCCATCTACCTACTATTCTGCTTGCCACTGTAGTCGTTGTCAAAGCTCCTTCCGCATTCTCAATGCCATGGGAGGCGATCATACCAAGCATGAACCTTTTTCCATGAAAAATATTTTTTCCAGTGAATAAGCATATAATATTTTTAAGCAGGCTACCTAGATGAGATACTTTGAGAAACTATGTGGCTTTGATGAAGAGGTCGCTATGGAGTTTGTTGCATGGTTTCATAAAAAGAGTGTTACTCTAAGGGGTTTGCAGTTTCTAATCATAATTCAAATAATAGATTTGGTTACTAGCCTTCCCCAGACAAGAGATTTTTTATTTCCTAACTCCATAGCTTTGGTTACTATCCTCCCATGGCATTGAGAATGCATATAATATTTTTAATTAGGCTGCCTGGATGACATACTTTGAGAAAATATGTTGCTTTGATGAAGGGGTTGCTATGGAGTTTGCTGCAGGGTTTCATATAAAGAGTGTTACTCTAAGGGGTTTGTAGTTTCCAGTCATAGTTCAGACAATAGCTTCATTTACTAGCCTTCCCCAAATAGGAGATTTGTTCTTTCCTAACTCTAGCATGAGGGTCACAGACCTTAAGCTCCACCGTAAGTAGTTTCTACAAAGAGGAGAGTCTACCGAGTATGTGCAAGGCCAAGGTAAAAAATGAAAGTCCTTTCCATCTCTGTGGGGTGAGGTAGCTAAATTTTTTATTCAATATATTACTTGTGAAGGTAGATATGAGTATATTCATGCCCACCATATCCGTATCATGTTGCATTTATGAAATGATTTTCATGTTAATCTTCCTTATTATATGTATTGCTCATTGAAACATTCATGTAGTCAATTCCGCAAGGGTCATGAGAATTCCCTCGCCCATCATGGGTTAATCAAATTAATAGTCATGCATGGCCTTCATTCTACTTAACCCCCTCTAGAATGAGATTCCTTTTTAAATCATGAAACAAAGAGTAGAGAACCTGCTAGAATCCCTACAAAAAAACTATAGAAGAAACCCTAGTTGGGGAATATTCCAAAAAGAAAAAAACTATAGAAACCAATTGCAAAAGAAACCCTAGTCAAGGAATCTTCTAAAAGGAAGAAATTGAAGAAATCCCCTATCAATTAAACCCCTAAAAAGTAGAAAATTAGCCCTATAGCTGCCTCTAGTCCACAAAATGAAAACACCACACCCATCACTAAGAAGATTAAAAGGACTTCCAGTCAGTTGGAAAAGCTTGCAGAAGTTGCTCATTCCATCATTGATGTAGAGATAGTTGCAAAAAATTCTTGGGTAAGAGTAAAGGGAAGGTTGCTAGGGAACTCAAGAGTCAAGAATGACATATGAAGAAACAACGAGCTGAGCAAGAACAAAAGGAAATCCTTCCTTCCAAGGATATAGAAACCCTCGAGTAGCCACATGTGCACCCTGATGAAGGAGTCTCTAACAAAGAAACACACAATGTAGAGGGAAGAATTGAAAATCAGAAAGACCCTGAAGGTGAAGACATATGGAGGGATGAAACCCTTGTAACTAGCATAGAGAGGGCATATGAAGAAGAAGGAATTCATCTAGAAGGAGAAGTCTAGCATAATGAATAAACTTTGGATGCTAATGTTAAAACTTTGGGTCATGCTAAGCACATTGTAGGGGAGGAGGAGCACAATGAAGAAGATGCAAATCCTCATAGGAATGAGGATGTTTTAGAAGATGTTAGCACTATAGAATGTCCTCCACCCCAGCTAGAAAGTGAAGCCACTATTGTTGAAAATGTTTCAAAGGCCCTTATTGTCATTTCTGATGAGACCCCAAAGGAAGATTGCAATCAACCACTCATCCCATTTAATCAATTATTCCAAGTCATTATGCAGTCGCAAAAGGAAAATGAGCAGCTAAAAGTACAACTACAAGAACTTGTTGCACAAAATAAACAACAGAGGGAAGCAATTGATGAAGGAAAAATAGGGTTATGCCAGGGACCTGAGTCTTCCAGGGAACTACAATGTGGCATGGATGTAGCTACTACTAGCACAGTTCATTCACCTAGTTTGTATTCACCATTTGTATGAGGGCATACAAATTCCTAAAGCTGGGGAGAAATGATGGGTGCCAATTATGTTCAATCTTTATGTCCTTTTTCCCTTATTCCATTTCTATTTTTCCTTTCTCCTAAGTCCTTCTTGCCATTAATTGTTAGGGAAATAGAGAATATTTGATATATTTTCAAAGAGGAAAGAATGCTTTCAGAATGTTGAAATTATTGAGATAATGATGTATTTTGGATGGTTTGTTATAGGATCTAAATGTGAAGAAGGAACCAACTCTATGAACAAAAAATACTAAAAGGCATAAGCTGGGAAACATGGGCTACATATGATGGAAGTCTACCTATTTTTTTTTAATATCTTGTTTCCAACAAGTTGTTTTGTAACCATTTTTGGTTTGTGGCTTGCAGCCAATCCAAGAACTATAATCATCCAATTTGTTGGACATCTTCCATAACAAACTACAACACTCTTTTTTTTTTGTCTTGTGATACTTTGAAAGACTTGACATATATATGTGTTTGCTATAATCTAAAAATAATGGATAGAATATATAGAATTAAGAAGATTGAAAATATCATTTCTTCCTTGAATGATTGATTAGTTGATTCATGGGTTGAGTTGGAGTAACCAGTTCTTTTATGTTTAACTCATGAACCAGAGGAAGGGCCCCCTCTCGGGAAGCTTGGTGAGATCATTTTATGTTTTATTAGCTTAGATCTTTTGTATTTCATGAAATTTTATTCATGTTGAATGTATGTGTGTCAGGTGTGCTATGATTCAGTTTAATTTATGTTCAAGTTTAAATATTATTGACAATACAACTCGTGTGACTAATTTGGTACTAAAAGGAATTCTCTATGGAATGTAATTGTGATCTAAGGAACAAGAAGTATGTTTATGTTGCAGGTTAATCATTTTTTTTCCAATTTAAGATTATGTTGTGTCTCATTCTATAAAGCTTCTTGTCACAATCCATTTGCATTCCATCTCTCTGTTGTATTCCATCTTCCTACCACATTTCATCTTCCTATTGCACTTCAACCTCCTATCATAATTAAACTTCCTGTCACCTGCACTCTTTCAATACATCTTTAGCAACTAAATTATTTCTTTTAGTATTGTAATGGCCATTGTTAATATCTATATTAAAGAGAATATATCCTAAGATATTGAGTTTTCATTATTCAAGTTTAATTAAAACTCAATAAATTGGATGAGGTAGGTGGGTAATACTTTAAGAAATAATTTCATTCATTTATGATTTGAAGAAGTGTGCTTTTGAATTTTAGATTGAAAAGTGTATTTTAAATTCTTAGATCATCCATCCCCCCTTATTTCATTAGTTTCAGACCTTAGGTAGATTTTTACAACACTGTTCACAAGCTTATGCCCCCTGATTGACACTTAAAGGATAAACTAAGGAAACTATTGTGAAATTCCTAAAGATTGGTCCAAACCTGTTTGTCAATAAAAGATAGAATTACAAGGATAAATTCAGCCCACAATTTAATCCAATCACAAACCATGGACCAAGGCTTCATATTCTACATCATTATTTGAGCATGGGAAGTGGAAACAAAAATATTTGAGGGTTTCTGACCCTATCAGGGATACTAGTCGGACGTCTACACCATAACCAACTTTTCATTTGGCACCATCAAAATATAATGTCCATAAACTCTTGTTGTCTGGACCATTATGCTCCTCTCGTTCTTTCATCAACTTGGGGAAGACTTGATCATCGTCAAAGATCACATAGGTGCCTAACCTGGTAGTATGAAAGTTTTTGTATGGGTCAGAGTCAATGAATTGGTTGAGAAGGACCCCTTCTTCAAGGATCTGATCACTCGTATCTTCCTCATTTTCCAACATTTCTACACAGTACTTCTCCCTTTGTGAGAAGGAGGTGTTTTCCACTTTGAAGCATAGGAATGCATTATCCACTATGTGTTCTAGATACAAGGATCTAGATAGGATCTTGATTTTCTCCCCATGCTTGGTTAGCAATATCAAGTGAGACCAATCAAGTGGTAAATATCCACCAAGCTTTGCTATAAAATCTCTTGAAAGGAACATCCCAAATACTGGGGGAATGTCTATTACGACTACTTCTTGTGTGACCATTTGGATTGGGCATGAGAAGATGGTCAAAGATAGATCCTTAATGTGGCTAACTGTCAAAATTTTCTTCCCATATAATTGTATGATTCCTTTCTCAAGTGGCTCATACTTAAGTTTTAGGGCATCGACCACTTTTTTAGGCATGACCATTGTACTAGCTTTTGAATCAATCATGTTGTTATGCAAATTATTATCTCCCACAATAAGTGTTAAAAAGAAAGGTGTAGGTTCTGGCTTGCTTACCTCTTTCTCTTTTGCATTGTTTTCATTGTTCACATAAGTTGTGGATCTTGAAAGTTTGGGTTCCAATGCGAGCCCTTTTTCTTTATTTTAATCATGGGGCAGAGTCACCTCCATCTATAGTATTTATTATTCCTTCTTTGATGCTTCCTAGAGCAACTTATTTTGTTTAGGAATTAATATGACATCCCATAGACATACACAAGCAGGCACCTTCTTCAATTTTTCCACCACATTGAGTGTTTCGACTAGCAGGGTCTTTGGTTTGAACGATGGTATTTATCTTCTCATCTTCAAGAGGAAATTATTTGTCACGAATGGGCTTGGTATCTTTTCCATATCCTTCTCTGGAAACAATGGAGTTTCCATCTATTGAGTAGGTCAGGAAATGTCTTGCGAAGCTTTCTTTTCTTGCAGCTATGATTGAAACAGTTGTGGACGTGGTAGAGCTTGTTGTACATATTCTCATGTGAGCCTTCTCTTAGACTTCATGTTGTAGTCTCACTGTACTTGTGATGCACTAGTCATTAGAGCATCATTTGCAAATACTACATCTTCTTCTTCTATTCATAAGAATAGCGCTTGGTTTGATGCAATATCCAGCTCTTGTTCTAAAGACATTCCTTGGGTTTGTGCTTTGAAGTAGGCATTCTCCATTTCCGAAGATTGATATTCCCACGTACTTGAGGGCATTCCTTGGCTTTTCTAAGCCACTATTTTTTTGTTTTAGGTTTCCCCTCAAGTAATTTCAGGGTATATGACTATCATTACATGGGAAGCACCATGTGTTATCATCCTCCACCAAGTTTTTCTAGCTTGGGACTAGATCCTTGATTGGACTTCTCTTGACAACTAGAAGCAGCATAGTAGCAAAAAATATTTGATTGGTGGATATCGTTTGTTGACCTCCTCCTCTCAAGGCTCCTTGGTATGCATTCTATTGATAAGATGGTCTTCCTCCTTGATAGGCCTGAGTGGATTTCTTTAGGGGTGTTTCTTGCTGTCATCAAATGAGGACTAGCTCATTAGAAAATGACCACATAAGACTCTTCATATCGTTAACATCTACTGCTAACAAAGAGGAGTGCAATGTGCTTGGTTGTACATTGGGGTATACGTACATGGATTGTGGTGTAGTTGATGTGGTCACTTGTGGAGTGGAGGTGTTTGGAGTAATTTATTCCTGAGGACCACTAGAGATGTTTATGAACATGAGCATCGGTTGTCGCAGTGGAAGCTTCCTAGTGTCGATTAGACTATTCTTTGCATGCACAACAAAATCATATGCTTAGGGTAAGACATCTCCTCTCATAGAGGTTATCATGACCATGATGTCTGAATTGAAATCCTTCAAGTAAAACATAAACACCATCGTGATTGGAGGTCAGGGAGTCACATGAATTCTTTGCCAAGTTTTGTGAAACCTGGTATTGAAGTCACTCATGGCCTCTTGCAGGGCCCTTTTTATGGTGATTTATTGATGCAGCAATGAGGATCAATCTCCTTTTTCTGAGGAGCATTGAAACAACCTCTCTCTGAGTTGATCCCAAGAGCATATAGAACTGGAAGCTAGAGATCGATACCAATCTTGAGCTTTTCCTTTGAAAGAAGCACTCAACAGTCTAAGAGCAATATTTTCCTCTTCTATGTTATGTACTTTGCATACCTTTGCTATTTATTAAAGATGTTCGGAGGGGGTTTTGAAATCTTCTTTGGAAAATTTTGGAATAGCCTTAAGGGAATTAGCAAATATGGAAGGTCATACATTTAGGGGCATAGGTGTTGTAACAAACTACCACCATCCCAGGTTACAAAACTTCTAGGAGCGGGGGCAGCTATATGAGCCATGGAAAGCAAATTCTAATGAATCGAGTATACTAGTATTTCAATTTGAAAAGTTTGGCCTCCAGGTGGGGTAGATAAAGCATTGGATCTTGGGCTCTCACTTCTTGCCCTATTTCTCCTTATAGGTGAAATAGAACCTATAAGTCTTCTTCTCCTAGATACTGAAGAAAGTAATTGGGAGTACTGGAAATGGCACATTGAGGATGCTCTTGTTTGGATTCTAGGCATGAAATTTCTATCTTCTTTCCTTGGTATGATTTTAGAAAAATCTCTAACTTCTAATTAGGAGATTGTGGGTTCGACTCCCACTGTGTGTGCTAGAAAAAGAACTATTGATCATAAAAGCTTGCACCTCTCCGACAGTCTTATGGGAAATTCAATGAGTGGGGGACTAATTTACGCCTCACTAAATACCTCTGGGATTTTTATAGAAAATTGGCTCTTCTTTGAGTTGGGAGAAAAGGTAGAAGGAAATGCAAATAAAATATGAAAATGGTGATGCGACAAAGCTTTTACAAAATTTCAAGCCTTAAACTATTTCTTGTGAATGATATAATAGACACAGAATGCCACAAACCCTTCATTATTGGGAAGAGAACAAACAACAAAGGCTAAGTAAAAGCATAGTGTAGTCTTTCAAATCTCCCCGAATGAAGTAATCATTAAGGTTTGATCAAATGTAAGAATGTTCCAAAAGTTAATAGAAATATCCAGAAATTGCATAAACCCTCCCTCTTTTTACGACATAATATGAAAAATAACAACCCTTAAAGAAAATAGAAAATTTCAACAGACATAATCTAATTTTTGAAAACTATCATTCAACATAGAATCTTACAGCATGGAAATTACCCACCCAAACTATCAAAGTAAGCTTAACACTATGTTTTTAACATGAATGAAAACACAAAGAAGGAACTTGACAAAGGCCATAATAAGCATAGTTTCAAAGATTTCTTCTAAATAGATCGCAATTTAATGTCAAATGAATTGAAAACCAAAGGTTGGATGCCAATCCAATGATAGTTTGACTTAAAAATATAACATACCAGAGGAAACCAATATTTCGTAAACTTTCAACTTCTAAAAATATCTCAAAAAAACTAAGGAAAACTAAAAGAACTCTTTTGCATATGTTGTCGAATTCTATTTATAGTTGGAAGAAGAGAACACCAACATCAACATTCTAGAAGCATAAACTTCTAGATGCCTACACCTGATAGCCCAAGATCCAATCTTAGATCTTTTTAAGGTCACGTCAATATTTTCTCATTAAGTACCTGTGGACATGGAAAAAGTATCCCTTTTTCTTTGCTTGATATTGGAATAATTGATGATAAATTGGACTTAATTTCACCTTGATCTAGTGTTGTGAGGTGTTCTACACATCCACATTAAGTCTTGGGCCCTTGCAAATGGAATAAATTGGATGTCTTGTAAAGGTGTTGTAAAGAATTGTAAATGACTCACACTTTTCTAGACTTTTATTGGTCCTTTCCTCTCTACTTTTGAATTAAATATTATTTTAATTCAAAAGTTAGTTTTTCCCTCTTCTTCTATAATTAAATATTATTTTAATTCAAAAGTTAGTTTTTCCCTCTTCTTCTATAATTAAATAATTATTTTAATTATTTAATTATTCATTAGCCTTTTCTCTCTTTATAATTAAATAAATGTTATCTTTATTTTTAAATTATTTATCCTTTCTTCATCTCCCCAATTAAATAATTATTTTTAATTATTTAATTATATAATTTGTTCTCACCTTTCTTTTCAAATAAATAAAATTAATATGTTATTTATTTCTCCTAGATGTTGGCCACCTAAATTAAATAATATTTATTATTTAATTTCTCTTACCATCTCTTTTTCTATGCCAATCTTATCTTCCACATCAAGTCTTTATCTTTCCATGTCTTTCTTCTCTTAATTAACCTCCACCCTTGATTAAATTATTTTCTAATTTAATATTGACCCTTGGTCACGATCCTTATTCTATCCATTCACTTAACTCTCCTCTATAAAAGGAGACCTTTAAACCCTAATTCATTATTCCTTCATGATTAATTCAATCACCATTCATCATTCATTCATATTGTCAAGTCAAGCAAGCAAGAATCAAACATTCAAGATAGCATTCAAACTCACTTCTAAGGCATTCAAGAGCAAGAATCTTCATCTATTATTGCAGCAATCCAAGGTCAATCATCATGGCAAGTTTTTAATTGAATTATATTTCATGTTTCATTATTTTATTTCATCATTTTGGTTTAATTACCTAAACGGGGTTTGACCAAGGCAAACCTGCAATCCCTAACAATCAACATTTTCTCTCTTTCTTTGTGTGATTGTAGATTTAGGTGCATGGATGGCTTGGATATGATTGAAGAATAGGTTTCAAACTTGTTGAAGTCATCTCCCTATTGGCAAGGTAAAAACCTACACAAAAAGTCACCAATAGTGCTAAAAATTAAGGCTTTTGATCTGGACACTTGGAGGTACAGATTGAGCAGACCGAGAGCTTCAGATTCCATTTTTGAGTTTTTAGAAAAGCCAAAGTGGACTAATTCACCCAAAGTGACAAATGAGTCCCACTGTACCTATTTTTTGGATATTTTTGTAGATTTGGATACCCATTTGGCTAAAATAGGCGCTGGTGCAATTTTCTAGAATTGGGACTGATTCACCCAAAATGGCAAATCAGTCCCACTAGGCCTAAAATCAACATCTTCACAATTTCAAAGTCATTTCCAGTATCCATCAAGTTTCCAAGTGCACACATTCAATTTCACATCCTTCTATTTTGTTTTACTTGCATTTCTACTCATCTTTCTAGGTCTTTTTGCATACTACACTGTTTTCAAACACTACATATTTCTTAGTTTTGCATTCATAATCAATAGCTTTTGTTAATTTCCTACATTTTCTCCATCTCATATAGGAATATTTCATCCATTTTACATTAGTATTGAGTGTGTACATTGCATTTTGGCTCATCTTTCTCCTTTTAGGTGAAAAACCCTAGAAGTGCTAAAAAGTCATTGGAAGCCTAAATTTTTGTCCACATTTTGGTGAACCTAACCTTAGAACATCATATTTTCTAATTTTGGAGTCCTTCATTATCCTAGATTTAGCTTGCATTAACATTTGCATCTAGGGTCTTAAAAATTTGCATTAGTGAAAGTGCATATAGTTTGAATTTTTGCATCCCAAATCATTGAAAATAATCTAAAATCTACATTTACATTTAGTCTTCAGGTCATACAACATCAAAAGCATCAACACCACTTGAATTTTTTTTAAATTTCTAACAAAAAACCCTTACTGTGACTCATTCGCCATTCTGGGCGAATCAATCCCATTCCAGATTTTTCACTATCTATTACAACATCAAAAACCTCATTTATGTGCTTCCTAAGCCTCCTAGTATCATATACTATAAGTATTGAAAGTTTTGAGAACATTTTTTTTATGCATCTAGCTGAAAAACATCAATTTAGGGTAGTCATTTTTTAAAACATTTCAATTACAAGCATCATGGGTATGTGCAGGATCATGATGGGCCAAAAAGTGGCAATATGATGGGTATGTGGCTAACTACTTTTTTTTTACCCAAAATTGATGAAACGAAAAGGTTTTTAAAGGATATTTTGAGTTTTCCACCAATATAAATTATGCTTTACTTTGAATTTAATAAGTAATTATTATTCATTTTCTATTCAAATTATGACTAAAGTCCCGATTGATAGGCTGATTGAAAAACATCTATAGATTTCAAACGGTATCACATTTTTTGAATCCAAAACATGCATCACATTCTATGATTCACATAATATAGGATTAAAAAAGAAAAATTGAATTTCATGAAGTTTTGACCAAGTTAAGGTGGTCGACATATGAGTTTTTATATTTTTTAAAATTTGTCATAAAAAATTCATAATTAATTATTTACTTGGAAAAAATTACAAAAAAATATGCATCACATCGGGACATGATTCCTCTACTTATATCTAAAATCTTATAAAAAAATATTATCATTTTATTGTGGTTAGGGTGGTCGACAAACACCTACTTATTTTTTCCTTGAAATTTAACTACTCTGCATTGAAATTTCAAATTTTCACCAAATAGATTTTTTTTTTAAACAAACCTAGTAGTTTAGAAACTACATTCAATTTGCTACAGATTCTATTCTTACATATTTTTGAAATAATATAGATAACTTATTCAAATTTTTATGTCAAGTTTCCTAACTCTGATTTTTCTAAAAATTTTGCCACTTAAGGGCCTATTTTTTCCATGATGATCCTGCACATACCCTCATTAGATCTGAAAAATGCTCACATTTTTGAAATTTTACATAACATGCATAGAAGTAATTTTCACTTTTTCCTATGCAATGTTTTTATTCATAAAACTTTTCATAAGTTTGATAAAATTACTTTTCATTCTTGGATATACATTGTTTGCATTCTTAAAGTTTTGCATCTTTGGATATACATTGTTTACATTGCTAAAACATTAAGAAATATTTCCTATCCCCTCCTTATGAGAGTGTTTTAGTGAGAGAGAATACAACCTTGTACATTCCTAACGATCATATTTGTTCATCTCCTGATATCTCTCAAGGTATTGGTGTTGAAGATATTTTGGTAGAAGAACCAATCAATGAGAGTTTTGAGAATCCTAGTTGTTTCTCTCCTCTTACCTCTCTTAGTGGACAAGACATTGATGAACAAGACCACACAACCATAGGTAATCATGAGAATAATTTTTTTTCTTCTCCTAGTATCTCTCCTAGTTGGGAAGTAGATACTTTGATGTTAGAAAACATAATCGATGAAGGTCATGAGTATATTAGTTGTCCACTTCACCTAGTGAAACCCTTATTAAGCAAGAAAATTCCACCATTGATCATTCTCCTACTTGCAATGAAGTAATTTTAAAAGAACCAATCCATGAATGTCAAGAATATTTGATTCGTAGTTCTCCTAACAACCATCCTCCTAGGGAGAATATCATGGTGTAATAAAATCATGACAATAGTAATGTCTCTTCTTTTGATAACAATAAAAATGTGCTTCTTGATTTCCTTTTATTAGAGATACATGACATCAAGACCACTGAGGTTATGAATGTGCAAGTGTTCATTAGATCCCCCTCAATCAATGGACCTAATACATACCCCATGGGACATCCTAAGAACCCTCAAATTCCTTATCCACCTTCACACAAACAACAAACTCAAAACCAACCTGAACTCATCCTTTACCCACCATCACACAAACCTCAAACTCACAACAAACATGAACTTATCCTCTACCCACCTCAAAATAATGTATCGCAACAACCGAGTCATAATACCATTGCTCATACCTATAACACTAGACACAATCTACAACCACAACAACCTTGACCCCAACCTCCTTACCTTTTCCCAATTCTATACTGCCTAGTGCTCTTCGATTAAGGGAGTATGATCTTTTCAAACAACTTAAGAGCACTTCTGCAAAGATATCCCTATGGGTTTTACTTCAGAATTCACCTATCACAGTATGCTTCAAATGACCTTACAACAAATTCCTATCCCTTCTAATGTGCAACCAAATGACATAGTAGCTCTAATTCAAGGATTGAATGCTGACATTGTTTTCCACCAAAGTGAACTCCCCCCTTTGGAATTGCAAAAACAAAATGAATCTTTCATAATCATAGCTCAATACAATAGGATAGTGATAAAGAAAACCCTTGTTAACAATGGCTTTACTCTTAATGTGTGTAGTGTAAACCTTCTAGACAAGCTTAGAGTGGATAAATAAAAAATTGAACCTAATTCTTTATCTATCAAGGGATTTGATAGTGTAGAAAAACAACCACTTGGTGTGATTACTTTGCCTATTACAGTTGGACAGGCTACATTGCAAACATTGATCCATGTCATGCCCCATAATCTTTCATATAACCTCATTTTATACAGATCATGGATTCATGCAATGAATGGGGCGCCTTCTACTCTTCTTCATGTCATGAAGTATATCTACAACAACTAAGCGTACACACTCGAAGTTGACCCTAACCCCGATAATTGTTTAAACATTGAGAAAAGAAAAGAGAACCCCTTTAACACCTTAACCCCAACCACACAAGTGGAACCTATGTAACAAAAAGCCAAAACATAACATATGGAACAAGTCACAAAGCTATTAGACGATGATTGGGGTTCCTTCTATTTCACACCAATATTCATGGGAGAATGTAAGATCACAACAAATGCTTTGACAAGGGACACAAAAAAACAATCATGTCAATGCAGAACTTAGAAGAAACATTGAAAGCATCCACCTCAGCTACTTTAGAAGAAGAAGGAAATTACACAACAAGATTTGATGAACTTAATCATGAACAACCACTAGATCCAAAAGCAATGAAAAAGCTTTATGGAAGATGTTATGAACTTATGAAACAACTTGAATATAGTGGAAAAGGATGTGGTGCTAGAGAATAAGGTATCCATGTCCCCATCAATCCTAACACACAAGAAATAACTCATGGTCTTGGTTATTGTCCTTTAATAGAAAGCACCAAGCCTTCACTTAACATCAACAATATCACACAAGATTCCTCTAAGCCAACTTTAATAGTAATGCATCCTGAACTGATAGACACTAGTGGTCTTGAAAGTTATCCTTTGCAAGAAATGCAAGAAACAAAGAAATCTTTGCTTAATGTAAATGTCATCCTACAAAATGCTAATGGTTTGAGTTCATTATATTTTACACCCTCTTGCAAAGGATATAATAAAATATCACAATCTAAAGAGTCTTGTGTAGAAATGATGTCTTATACATCTCAACAAGAGATATCTTTTTCACAAACTACAGAATCACCTTCTACCATATAGATCAAGAGGGTATCTTGTCGAGATGCCTCCAAGATCACTTCATATCCATTCATCCAAGAAATCATAGGAAATCCTATTACAAGACTTCATTTTCTTCCTATCATATAGTTCATAGTCATTCTACTAATGAATGTAATGCTTTGAGTAGTAAAATCCAACATCTTAAGGAGTTTGGTGTTCTTCCTTATGTAGGGGAACCTAATTCCTCTAATTGATATTGATTTTCACTCTACCATGCATCTCATCAATCATTTTGGCTCACCTTTGTCCTACAGTAAGTGGGGGTAAGGGGTTAGATAGCCTTGTCCTCGTATGTCACCCATTGTTGCCTATTTTTTCTATTTGTTAACCTTTCATGACCAAATAAGAGCAAGATTGGGATGTGGATGACATGCCTTGAGTTGGCTTGTATGTGACATACTACCTTTTTCTTGACGTAGCTTATTGGAAACATATGACTTGGCATAGGGATTTTCAAGTAGGCTATCATGTCTTATTCTTCCTCTTCTACTTTAAAGCAATTTCTCATAGTAATGATGTTAGCAACTAATTTAAAGTGGGGGCATACATCGACAGTCACATTTCATTGTGCAATTTCCTCTCGTGGAAATATTAGGTACAATGTTTCCTAGGATGAGACATTGCACTCTCTTGGAAACAAGATGAGATCTTGCATTTATCCTCTCTTGGAAACTTTAGGCATGATGTTCCCTAAGATGAGACCTTGCACGAACTAAGAAAAATCCATTTGAACATTCCTTACACTATCTTGCATTTACAATGTCCATGAGTGTCAAGCATACAAAGTTTTGCTTACCTCATAGAGCTCGAAGATCATTTTTGTGTGGCACCTTATTAAAGTTATGAGGAGGTATAACTTTGGTATGGTTGAGCGGGAAGCCCATTCTGAGGCATGACTTTCCCCATAGCCACTCATGTGTGTGTGAGCACATATCAATCATATGTGTCCTCCTTTTAGGGCTTCTTACCCAGTGGACAACCAAGAGTTTCGTTGCCTTAGAGTGAGTGTGCATTTTTAGAAAAAAAAACAACCTAGATCTAATCCACATTGTTTTGGACAAATGGTCGAAGCTTGATCCACCTTTTTATTTTCACTTTTCTCTTCCTTCTAGTTCTTACCATTATATGATCATGCATCTTATGTTGTTGCAAATCATTCACCTTGTGTGTGTCCTTTTGTGATCATGTTGGTTTGACTTAGGATCTTGGATCTTGGGGGTTTGTGCAAAACTCCTTTGATCTTTGTCATCCTATACAATCTACATTGGTATGATTTGAACCTTCTTGAATGTCTACTTTAGTGTGAGTTTGAAGCAAGTTCATCGTCTCACTAAAGTGGGGGCTAACTATGGACACGAAAAAAGTATCACTTTTTCTTTGCTTGATATGGGAATAATTGATAATAAATTGGACTTAATTTCACCTTGATCTAGTGTTGTGAGGTGTTTTACACATCCACATTAAGTCTTGGGCCCTTGCAAATGGAATAAAATGTATGTCTTGTAAAGGTGTTGTAAAGAATTGTAAATGAATTTCACACTTTTCTAGACTTTTATTGGTCCTTTCCTCTCTACTTTTGAATTAAATATTATTTTAATTCAAAAGTTAGTTTTTCCCTCTTCTTCTATAATTAAATAATTATTTTAATTATTTTAATTATTTAATTATTCATTATCCTTTTCTCTCTTTATAATTAAATAAATGTTATATTTATTTAATTATTTATCCTTTCTTTATCTCCCCAATTAAATAATTATTTTTAATTATTTACTTATATAATTTGTTCTCACCTTTCTTTTCAAATAAATAAAATTAATATTTTATTTATTTCTCCTATGTGGCCACCTAAATTAAATAATATTTATTATTTAATTTCTCTTACCACCTCTTTTTTTGTGTCAATCTTATCTTCCACCTCAATTCTTTATCTATCCATGTCTTTCTTCTCTTAGTTAACCTCCACCCTTGATTAAATTATTTTCTAATTTAATCTTGACCCTTGATCATGATCCTTATTCTAGCCATTCACTTAACTCTCCTCTATAAAAGGAGACCTTTAAACCCTAATTCATTATTCATTCATGATTAATTCAATCACCATTCATCATTCATTCATATTGTCAAGTCAAGCAAGCAAGAATCAAACATTCAAGATAGCATTCAAGCTCACTTATAAGGCATTCAAGAGCAAGAATTTTCATCTATTGTTGAAGCAATCCAAGATCCATCATCATGGAAAGTTTCTAATTGCATTATATTTCATGCTTCATTATTTTATTTCATCATTTTGGTTTAATTACCTAAACAGGGTTTGACCAAGGCAAACCCCCAATCCCTAACAATCAACATTTTCTCTCTTTCTTTGTGTGATTGCCAAGGGAAACCCCCAATCCCGAATGAGTCCCACTGTACCTATTTTCTAGATATTTTTGTATATTTGGATACCCATTTGGCTAAAACGGGCCCTGATGTAGTTTTCCAAAATCGGGATTGATTCACCCAAAATGGCGAATGAGTCCCACTAGGCCTAAAAATCAACATCTTCAAAATTTCAGTCATTTCCAGTCTCCAGCAAGTTCCCAAGTGCACACATTCAGTTTCACAGCCTTCTATTTTTTTTTTACTTGCATTTCTACTCATCTTTCTAGGTCTTTTTACATACTACACTATGTTTTCAAACACTTCATATTTATTAGTTTTTCATTCATAATCAATAGATTGTGTTCATTTTTTGCATTTAATCCATCTCATCTAGGCATATTTCACCCATTTTACATTAATCTTGGGTGTGTACATTGCATTTTGGCCCATTGTTCTCCTTTTAGGTGAAAAACCCTAGAAGTGCTAGAAAGTCATTGGAAGCCAAAACTTTTGTCCACAGTCCCAACTACTTTATTAATGATAGCTATATTAGAAAATATTGCAATCTAAAAATAATCAAATCTAACACAACCGGGCAAAAATTTGATCGATCAACCATACAGATTGATGACGCCGACTTGAAGCTTCCATCCAGAAGACAAGACATCCACCACTTTCCAAAAAACTCTACCCAAAGAGACCCTTTCACAAAATAACAATTGCTTGGATGAATAGATGATGTGTCAAGTGGGTGGGAAATCTCAAAATCAAGAGAATGGATTTGAGAAAAACCCTACCAAGATGACACATGTCTCAACTTGTGCCCAAATAGAAAAGAAATATACAAAACCCACATAGCCACCATGTGGCATATTGTGCATTTTTGGTGTAGTCTTCTTTTCATTAAGCATGAAATCCTTCCACAACTAAAAAAAGGTAGAAGCTAAAAAACCCCAAAATATTTTTTTTTAAAAAGAAAAATTTTCCTTACAATTTACATTATCAATCTTATTCTCCAAAGAATTTCCCTTAGCACCAAAGTTTTTATCCTCTTTCTTCAGATTCTTGAGGATCTTTACACCATCCCTCCTTCAAACTTTGTGAGTTACTCTACTGATATTATCAATATGAATAGCCATCTTGTAAGCCTCCCTCAATTTTTGAGGGTTTTTATCTAGCAAGTGATAGCTCATTTTTGCATCAAAGGAATTGCAATAGTTTACCAAGCATACACTGTCATTTAATCTTAAATGAGGAGGTAGCCAATTCATGGCCTTTTGAAATCTTACATTGAAGTCAGCCACACCCTCATTTGAAATTTTAACAATATTATTAAATTGATTCAAAAGAAACCTTGAATCAGTCTTATCACCATGCTAGTCTCTGAACAACCTCTTAAATTACTCCCAAGATCTAATAATTTTAGCAGGAAAACTCCTATACCATTCTCGAGCATCTTCAATGAGTGACTACATGAATAACTTTATCATGAAATCCTTTGCTTCTACCTCAAAATCATCCATGACATTAGAAAATGCTTTGAGGTGATCTTCACCACTCAAGGCATTGTTTCTAGAGAATCTAACCAAAGTAGGTCTAAAATCTTCAGGAAATGGGTTATGATAACTAGGAATCCCAATAAATCACAACTACTAGTATCTTTCAACTTGTATTGGTCTCCTATTGGCTCGATCTCTATGAGAATTTATAGGCTCATCATATTTTTTTTCATTGGATTAAGTCTTATCCTTACCTTCTCCATCTCCATTATTAGTTCCACCTCCTTTCTTCTTTCCCTCATCATCTTCAAAATAAGAGTTCTTATTTTTATCATTTCCTCCACCTCCACCTCCACTAGTGGTGTGTCCCTCAGACTTCTTCTTTTGGGATTCACTATCATTTTTTTAGAGCTTGAAGCTTCTGGGTTTGGTATGGATATCTTAAGAAAAGAAATCTTTCTAGTTATCTCAGCATTGGAAGCTTCAATTTTAGCTTTAATTTGTCATTTTCCAATTTCAATTTCAAGATCTCAGGGTTTGGGGATCCAAGGGATGGGGTAGGATCAATCTTAACATTTTGGGTGGAAGTATTAACATATGAAGTATTGGTACTTGTGTTGGTATTGGTATTGAAGGTATTAAAGGAAATTCTCTTTGGCTAATCAATGGGCTTCTTCCCATGATCTATGTGTTGTGATTTCTTGGAAGTAGGAAAAGGATCAAAGGCTTTGGAAGTTACAATAGATGTAGTATAAGTGTTAGCAGCAAAGGTTACCATTTGGATGGTCACCTTAGGTGGATCAGGGGTTATCCTAGAAGCAAACTTAGAAACATTTTCTTGAAATGCCTTTTTCTTCACTTCTTCTCTCATCTTTTCTATCCTTTTCCTCCGAGCATCTCTCTCTTGCATCTTATCTTTAACTCTATCTTCCTTTTCCTTCAACTCCTTAGCCATTTTTCCCTCCAACTCCCTGAGCCTACATTCTTCTTCTTCTTTAAGCCTAAGTTCTTCTTCTTCTAAGGCTTGCATATCTTTATATATGTCTACCTCATCTTCTAAGACATTTCTAGCCTCACTTGGTGGAGGAGTATAGTAGGTTTGATTAATTGGGTCTTCCTCAAGGGAAAGGTGCATTTCTACATTAGAAGGTTCACCTTTGGGCTTAAAATTATTTCCATTAAAAATAGATCCAATTCCAAGAGTTGATGCTTCTAATAACTTATTTTTATTCCAAAACTACCACCTATCTTCCTCTCTTGACACATCAAATTCATTATCAAAAACTTCCTCACTGAGAAATCTCCCGTAATCTACATTAGGTGCCTCAACTTCATGTGCCTCTTCATGTGTATTTTCACTATATACTTCATTATTAAAAGTAGGAGATGCATCAATGGGAAGTTCAGTTGACTTACTTGATTCAACACATTTCTTCACCCAGGTGGGTTGTTTGTCCTTCGAGTGCTCGAATTCCATCTTTTGTTCAGGATGCTTCTTTGTGTAACTTCTGGTCTTTATCATGGGCCCACATTGTATCTTAGACTTCTCTTTCTCACTTTCTCTCTTGGAAATTATTCTTGCACTAGCACAAGAGACATCAAATTCACTAGCCAGGATGTTGGGAAATAGAAATTGATTGTATTTTGGCTTGGTACTTGTAATCTTAGAAAATAATTTGAACATAACCCAACACAAGGTGAAAAAATGGACCATAACTTGATGCATAAAACTTGATGTGACTTATGTAATAAAAATTTGAACTAATTATTATCCCAATTGTGAAGAATAATAAAATACTCAACTCTAACTATACCAGATCTAAACTAGCGACTTTGGAATTAGCAATTCCTAGTAGAGTCACCAATCTATTGGTGGTTTTTTAAGAATCAAGATGATCTCTAGAATTTACTATGGACTTTTCCATTTCAAATATTTAGCAATCTAAAGGGATTGGCCAATGAATGAGTTAAAGCGGAAAATCTCTCCTCCTACACTTTGGTCTCTATGAAACCCGACAGGGTGATCCCACATTGTATTTTCAAGAACTTATGCAATTAACATTTAAATACATTGTAAATAAAATATAATTCTCATACTACCACTCAACAAAATAGTGTATCAAAAGAGTTGGCTGCTCCTTTAGCAATACTCTACACTTGGAGCATGAGAATAGTGAAATTTATCACAAAATAACTACAATGATAACTCATTTGAAAGGTTTGTAAATAAAGAGTGATTTGCTCATGAACCAACCCAAAAAATATATTATGAATATGTTACTCAAAGTAGTGCCTTATCCCAAACATGAAGTCAATCTTAACCTATGCAACCTGATAACAATTTTATACATAGCATCATATAAGCTTTAAAATACTGCATTACAACATCTCCACATTATATTCTTGACCACCACTTCTTATGAATATCCTAGAACTCAATTCATATGAATCAATAGCTTCATTCAAGCATTTAAATTAACTCTTTGAATTAATAAGCAAGAATAAAACCCTACATCCTGTAGAAATCAATGGAGACAAATAGAACAATCCTTGATTATATTATTCATAACTCATAGAACAAGTACATAGGAGAGAAAATGGCCATGAAATTTGCACCATTATGTATTGTATTTGCTAGTTTTGTTATCAGAATTACATACGTACTAACAGACTCAGAACCTAAGATAAACCAAAAATATGCTCAGTATTCTTTTTTACAATTCTCTGTGATCAATTGCAATCAAACGAACCTCATACTTCTAGCCTTGAATTCCTTCTTATTGAAACAAAGGAGCAAAAAAAGCTTCGTGCCAGAAAGTGCACATGTCACCATTTTATTAGACTGCTAAAACATATATTCACTTTGTAGTTACAATTGCATTCTTAGGTGGAGGGAAACATATATGAAACAAAAATTATTCTTATTTGTTGTGGGAGATCTGGTCCCACCTTTCAAAATGCATCTTCGAGTAGTTTTAACAATATCCTCATGCTCAAAAAGTGTGTTCATGCTCACAAAGTGAAAATGAAAGAAATCATGAAAGAATAAAATGAGAAAGGGCATGGAATATGTCCACATTTGCAAACTTTTCATCAATTCAAAATGGGGAGAAGGTAATATATTGTCCATACTTTAAAAAAAGCCTAATTTGTACTCATTTCAAGCTATGCATTGTATTTCTCCCATTCATTACTCACCATGATTGTATATTTCAAATTCAGAATTATAGTTGCCACCCCATCATTACACTTAATCCTCCAATCCATCCAAATATTTTCTCTTTTAGGCTAGGAACTCCTCCTCAATGGGCTAGCTGAAATTCATGACATTATCGACCTTTTTTCTATAAGGTGAGTACTTGGTAACTACCTAATTGGATTCTCTATTAAACTCCACCAGGACAATCTCTGCATGGGCTAGCATATCCATATTTCTCTTTAGTGTTCTCACATCATTCCCCAAGTAAATTGAAGTAGCTTGACCTGAAATGACATCATTAGTTCCCTTTCTCCACTCTTGTAGGATTTTTATGCTACCATCATCCCTTAAAATAGATGGGAGGAGACCATGATGTGACTCATGAAAATTATTAACCAATTTCCTTATCTTGTCCTGCAAAGGCTCAAAGCTTCCCCTAAATTCCTAAATGTCATTTACAATAGTAATGGTGGGCTTAAGTTTCTTAGGGGGGTTAGCCTCCTGCTTGACTCCAATAGACATCATCCTCAACACTTGCAACCTAGGGATCCATGTCTCCATGAGTAGAGTAACCCTCTCCTTTAATGATAATCCCAAATTAAAACTTTGTTTAAATAAATAAATTATTTAATGATAATCCCAAATTCCTTTAATTTGCACAATTAAAACTTTGTTTTAATTATCAAATTATTAATTATCCTCACCCTCCCACTTGCAAGGGAATATTCCCTTGGAATATTCCTCCTTTGCACATTCCTCCAAAAGAGAATATTCTAATGGAATATTCCTTTTTGTGCACTCATTCAAAATGAAATATCTTTTAACCACGTCCTAATTCTTAGGAAGTATGTTTGTTGAGGGAAAATTAGGACTATTGATCAAATTGTTTGATCCTTGTCAATTTTCAACCTTGAGGATGAATTACAATCCTCAATACGTGCCTAATCCTCTCATGGATTTTCATCCCTTGATTTAGCTAATCAATCTTGACCATTTGTTTCACAATTTTACCTATAAATATACCTCACTTCTATGAAATATGGATCAAAATTTTAAAGTAAAGTTACTATAGTGAAATGTAGAGAAATCATCTTGAGCATTTTAAGAATTTTTAGCATCATCTTAATTAGTTTATGTATCCATTTTAGCTTAGTTTCCATTAATGGCTACCACCTTTGAGCATTGTTTCCACCTAGCTTAGTTTGCATCCATCTACATTAGCATTTAGCATCACCATTTTAGAATTTAGCATTCAATATCCATGTTAATCTAGCTTTGAACTCATGTTTAGCTCAGGATTTCATCAATTTCATCAACTTTTGTCAATAAAAATCCATTTTAAGGCTTGTTTATCCAAGGGATCCGGAAAGGGCTGAATTCCACATCATATACAACACCACTTCTCTAATGGAATGAAGTTTTGGTCTTAAATTAGGTTTCCTTTATGCATTAATGGTTTTCTTCATGTTTTATTTAATGGTTGCTTGGTTTGAAGATTTCAATAATTTTATTGGGATTATAATTTAATGGACTTAATCTAGCTTAAATTTGTATTGATCTAGTAGATTTAGGTCATGTTATGATTATAGTCACAAATATAGGTTAAAACAATTGGACAAGGATTTGGAAGGTCTTCAAGATTATTTAAGTACTAAATCCTTACTGGGAGAAATAGTGTCTATTGTGGACAGCCTTAGGAAGTTGATAAATAGTTCTCAAAGAATAGAATTATTGTGTAGTATAGCTCACATTATAGATGCTAATATCCCTATGATAGCTAGTTGTGCTCAAGCACTCACAAATCCTCAAAGCCAAGGAGGAAAACAAGTTTCCTATCCCACAACCACACCTTCTATTCCAACGTTTACACCTCCAATAGTAGCATCAACCATATAATATACCAATGGCATAAACACAAGCTTAGAGTTTCCTAATGTGAATCTTAATAGTTTTATCATATTACCCTTAACACCACCATGTTAATCACCTTTCATAAACATGCAACATAGTAACCCATTGGTCACTCACTTTAGTTCACCTTATCAAACAAAATATCAAACACATGTCACCAAATGATCCAATGATAAACCCTTTTACAAAATGTGACATCACTTTAGTAAGAAATCTCAACATTGAATCAAAATCAAAATGGTAAACCTCCACAATATCTTACACATAATACTTTGTCAATTGCTATCCTAAAAACACCTATAGGTATTGAGATACCCCGATTTGAGAATTACAATGGTAAGGGATAGCCTAACAACCATGTATTGACTTTTATTGCATTATGTAGCGACTTCATGTTTGAAGAAAAAATCCTAGCTAAACTCTTTCCTAGATCACTGAAAGATATGACCTTCGAATGGTTTTTTCTCATTACCAAATAACTCCATAGATTCATTCACTCAACTTGTTAGTGCATTTCTCTAACATTTCCAAGTGAACATTGGTCCTCAAGTGATGGTAACTGACTTAGTGGATTGTGAATAAGGACCCAAGGAAGAGATAACAAACTTTATAGGACGATATCAATTTCTTTACTAACAAATCCCGTATAGTCTTCCTAACATTTATATTCAAAGTGTTTTTATATGAAACTTGCAACCCAACATTCAAGACAAGATATTGTTGATGAAGATCCATCATTTCAACACTTGTGTATGACTCTTCATGATTATTAGATATCAATTAGTTAATATGTTCAAGAACACCTTCATCAAATCCTACTAGTCAATCTGAATCTATAACCCAAAACAATTACCCATCATTCAAAAAGAAAAATAAAAGCTTCATTAAAATAAACACTCCTCAAACTACCAATAAAATTGAAATACATGTTGTTGTTGCAAGTAACACTCATATCAATTTTGGCCAAGATAGATAATTCACACAATTGCCTAATTATTTTCATGCAATAATAACCTAATTCAACTCCCTACAACTAAGCTAGTTGACACAAGTAAACCTCTACCACTAAATTTTAATGCAAAAGCATTTTGCTAATATCACCATACACTTGGACACGATATAGAAAAATGTATGCATCTTAAGCACTAGGTGTAAGACCTCATTGATTCTAATGAAATCCAGTTGGTCGATGTTAATGACAAAGGAAATATGCCAGTCTCATCACCTAACAAAAAATTGCAAATATTCACTAGTCTATTACGAAGTCATTCATCCAACTTTGTGTAATGTAATGATAATGTTGAAAAAGATGATGCTATATTCGACATGATAACTACAATTGAAGTTCAACCACATAAGGATTGAACCACTTTGTTACAATAAATTGCTTTTACTGATAGCAATGCATACATACTAACACCTGATGGTCCTCTCTACATCAAAGGCTATATTTATGACAAAACCACAAAGGGAATACTCATTGATCCTATGTACATTTAGAGAATGTGATAACTAAAGAATTTTAATTTGTGCATGAACTTTATAAAGATAATTATGAACAATCAAAAGCATGGCTGAAAACTTATGATGGTTTCATTCGCCCTACAACTCTCCCACTCAAATGTAGATCAAAACAGTTGTATGTCTCATTCACCATTAAATTGATGTCACACCAATTTCGTTTGAAGTTAGACTATATATATACTTACACCTTCAACATTGAAGTCATGTATATGTTCATCAAATAAAATGTAAGAGCTTAAAATCCAGCACAATCTAGTGGAGGTATTCACGCCCAGTAGGATCACTAGGACTTGGTGAATCTGGGTCCGTCGATATCTTCATACAAAACACAATTCAGATCGTCATAGATTGAATTGTTGACAAGCAAACATCAGTCATTAATTGCATAGAATGTCCAAAGAATTTCTAGAGTTGTAGTTTTCGGGTCTCTAAATAGAAAGTATCGAGTTAAAATTACCAAAGTGAAAAATGTGGCCGTGTCATTGTCAATAACTTGAATACGAGGCGGGGAAACGATAGAGGAAGGCATCAATTCAAGGCGGGGAAACGATAGAGGAAGGCATGAACTCAAAGCTATTGTGGACCTCCATTTTTGTGTTGTACACCACGCTCATTTTTATACTTGGACTAAACACATCCAGAACGTATCCAATCACTATTGACTATTTCAGTGGCTTTAGCAATGAGGGTATCATTTTCTCAATCTTTCTATAGAAATAAAGCGAACTGACTGTTCTAGTTTTGGAGGCCTCCATTAGAGCTACTTATAGCAGTGATGATGCTGTTGGCGACTACAAAAATGACAAGGCATCGTCTTTACACGGCAACATGTTACTATATTTTGCATACTTGCGCAGGCCTTGGCGACATAGATAAGATCTGTTTAACAAATGCAAAAGTAACGACGTCACCAACTTTTTGTGGGCTCTCATAAAGACTTTAAGAATGTGATCTTTAGAGTTTTATTCGACGGCTCCATTGAAAACAAAAAGGCGCATTAGCAAAAGAAAACATCAAAATTTTAATTCGGGAATCAAAGAGGCTAATACTTTTCCCTGGTAGGAGAACGAAGTAATTGTGGGATTGTACACCACGCTCGTTTTTACAGTTGGAGTGAACAGATCGAGAACATCTCCAATCACTCCCGACGATTTCAGTGGCTTTAGTAATGTGGGCATCATTTTCTCAGTCTTTGTATACAAATAGAGCAAACAACTGAGCGGTTCTTGTTTTGGAGGCATCCATGGGAGCTACTTATAGCAGTGACGATGCTGTTGGCGACTTCAAAAATGACAAGGCATCGTCTTTACATGGCAACATGTTACTATATTTTGCATACTTGCGCAGGCCTTGGCGACATAGATAAGATCTGTTTAACAAATGTAAACGTAACGGCGTCACTGAATTTTTCGTGGGCTCTCATAAAAACTTTAGGAATCTGATCGTTCGACTTTTATTCCATGGCTCCACCATTGAAAACAAAAAGGTGCATTAGAAAAAAGAAAACCTCAAAATTTTAATTAATGAATCAAAGCGACTAATACTTTTCCTTAGCAGGAGAAATGAAGTAAATATGGGATTGTGGACTTAATTACGTTTTAATCATAGGAACTGTCCCCGTTTAGAAAAAAATAAAATTGGTTAATGGAGTTAGGGGAGAAGACCTAGTTACCGCCATCCATTGAATAACCGCCACCTCCATGCTCATTCCACCTCCCAAAAAAAAAATCACTTTGATCCATTAAAAAACTTTATTTTATCAAATAAAAAATTGCAACAACACCAATGGCTGCTCATAACACAATGTGTAACTGACTAATCATAATAGACAACTAAGCATGTATTTGCATTTATAAAAAAAGTCAACTTGCACATAAAAAGACTCATTTACAATTTAATTTAAAACTTTTATCCCTCATTACATATTATCTTAACAACTACACATGCACACTTAATGGTGTTTTACATGACATAATCACAATCTCCTATTAACTCTATGGGATTTGAAATGCACAGTCTTCCACACACTCCCTGGCAGATACATGTATTTACTTCATTTCCTGTAGGTACCTGCACAATTAAATACTGGTACAAGGCTCCCCAAATAAACATCAAATCCAAATATAATGTAAAATTCAGTCATATCATCTTTAAAAACCTACGTAAATGGCAGCTACAAATTTAAATGCTCAAACAAATTCAAATTTGAATCACAATAACTAAATTGAATGCATTCAATTGTCAGATTCGAATTCCTAAATAAGAGGGGGAAAGTAGCCAGCGTCATTCACAATTGCTATTTGTGAAGAATTTTTCTCTTCAAAATTCAGAGCATCAACAGGCATCCTCTACACATTCCTCCAACATCCCAAGTTTTAGGTTGGTACTTTATGCATTATACTTATAATTATTTCCATGAACTCTGCATTTAAAATTTATATTTATGCAAATTTTTCTTTTTTTGTGATGGGTTTTTCCTTACAAACCCCATTTACAAATTCAATAATCTGTGTGCTCATTTTCTATTTTTTGTCATTTATTTCTACATATACGTGTATTTATATTTGTCTATTTTTTGCCATTTGTCATTTATTTCACAGTTTATATGAGGGTTTATATTTGTCATTTATTTTTGCATATACATGTATTTATATTTGTCTATTTTTGGTCATTTCTCAAGGTTTATTTATATGTATATACGTGTATATATATATATGTCTGTATATATGCATTTAATATATGTGTAGATATGTGTATTATGTATTTAAAAACATATACAAAGATATATATACATGTATATATATACATATATGCATACACAAACACACATATATATACATATATAACTCTATTTAAATAATTTTCATTTGGTTGTCCAATACAACAGACTAGCATTTGTTTATATTTTTCTACTTTCCATTGTACATATAGCAGGCCAGCATACATATATTTGTCATTTTATATTTTTTGTCTCTTGTTCATTCAACAAATCGATATATATGTGTTTATCCTTTGCCTATCCTTTCAAAATGCAAACAACGGTACTGGTTAATCATTTTCTTCTACATCTTATTGAATTTGTAAAAAAATGTGTACAATGTTTTGATTAGAGGTAAAAAATGGGTTTTGAAGGGGCCTGAAACCCTTTACAAAAAGGAACAGCTGAAGTAAAAAGGAAACAACATTAAACAACCATCAACCCAAAGACAGTAAACCACCAGCCAAAAAGCAACAAAAAAATGGCGCACACCACTACATATTGTTCAGAATTTCAACAGCTTCCATCTCACTAGTAGCAAGATTCTGTCCTTTAACCCCAGTATCAAAAACCTCCATACCCGAGGCCCCAACCTGATTTTTTAGTCTATTTCTAGTCCTAACCCTAGGCCCACCAGTTTTTACCTCACAACTCAAAATAGAACCTTTAGCAACACCCTTAGCAGCAACATAATCTTCCCCAATCAGCTTACCCTCAACAACCATAACATCAGCAAACAAAATTTCCTTTCTTTTATTAGGAGAGAAAGCCATTGCAGAGTCTGACCTAGTCAAAACTTTAGGAGCTTTTCCACTCTTCATAACCACATTCCAAATTTTGTTAATTTTCTCCTCAAGGGATAACATTCTTGCCTCCATACTCTATTTTAGATTGACGGTTTCCTCCACCACAGTATTAGCAATAGTATTGAGACCAACCATTAAATTATCAATTTGTCTTTGGATCGAAGGGTCCTTAGCCTTACAAGCAATGCTTCTAATACGAACATTATTCCTATTGATCTTATGAAAGAATAATTTAAAAAGTTTTAAAAGCACATTGGCACTATCACGGGACAAACCCAACACATTAGAAAGATCCTCCCTATCAAAGTTTTCAATGTGGTTTCCCACAACAACATCCTTTTCAAAAGAACTCTCATGGACCTTATCCTCAGCAGCATCCTTACCTTTACCAGCAGTGATAGGAGACTTCATCCTATTAATGGAATTGGCAATTTGCTCCACAACAACCATCCTCTTCTAAATCCTCTCAACATCCGCTTTCTTAGCTCCCACAGCTTGTTCACCACCCATAGCTCTAACTTTCTACTCAGGAAACCCAATGAAAATGCTTGAAACATCCTCACCATGGAAGCCACCAGCCATAGAGAAAGGGGCATTTTTCTCCAGATGTTGACCAAGATTCAAAACCCTTCTCTTCCGACTTCCCTACTCAGGATCCTACACAATTCTAGACGTAGGGGGAGGAGAAGAAGCTTCCCCATAAAGATCATTTTTTTTTGTCCCCCTTAGAAGGAACAATCACCTCCACATCATCACTGTAGGTCGTATAACCTGCTTCCTCATCCAATTTTCTTTTCTCAAATTTACCCTGAATAGGAGATATGGGGCCCTCCTCCAAAGAGGCCTACGAGTCAGGGACATAATCAACATCATCATCCCTACCCAACTTAGAATCTTTATTTAACATAAGCCTCCTCTTCCTCAGTTTCTTAGAATCCCTTTCCTCACGTGACTCAATTTCATAACCCTCCCTAGCTTTAGCCTTCAGAGTAACTAGAGTTTTCTGGACATCATGAGCTTTAACATGTTCATATATCAAAAGAATCAAGCCGACATGCAAGATAGGGTTTTTTGGATTCTTCCTATGCTCTTTAATCCCATAGTCCATCGACACCAGCAAATAATAGGGAAATGACACCCATTTTTTGTGCTTAAAATGGTTAAGCAATGGAAAATGGTAATTGTTAATGGCTGTGTACCTTCCTTCCAGGGTTACATACCTCATTATTTCTTCAACAAAATCCCACTAGAGAGCCTTCAAGGAATTCCTCAGATACCCACCACTCTTCGTAGGCTTCAAGTCATCACTCTCATTCTTCTTAAAGAAAAGAGACATCGCGACCAATGACTCTTTCTTATCCCTGTGCACCTTCATACCCTTAATCGCAAGGCCAGTAATCTGGGCTATGAACTCCTCATCCACCACAATTTCCCTACCACCCAAGTCCAGGGTTCTCCCTTTCCACCCTTTCTCAACCAATTCAATAACCTGAGTATTATTGCCATGCATTTTCTCCATGAAGGGAGTTAGGCCACCCTTTTCTAAAATCGCACACACTTTCTTTCTCTACTTAGTAGTATCACAAGATTTGGGCTCAACATGACTTTTGTCCCCACCCATGACGATGGAAAATAGAGACCAAGCACTCAATAGGAAACTAAAAAGGAAGCAACAGACACCACTCAGAACTGAATAATCCAATAGAAGACTCTGGAAGCTTATGCGGCTAACACCCATAATCTGTGTGAAGGAAAGCACCGAACATACATACCATAATGAATTCAAACTCCGTGCCATATGACAACCTTTCCTCAAAATCATAACCATACCCTCCTTCCTAATGATATGCCACCACATGAGCAAGGACGTGCACACCTTGAAGAATAAATTAACTTTCATTTATAACCATAGCTATGGCCTCATAAGGTATGGGGTCATTTAAATCCCAAACATTACTATCTCTAACACCAAAGTTAGTGAAGAAATTAGCTAACTTATTTCCCTCTCTCAAAATATGGGAAATATAAACATTATCAAAGGATTTAATAATTTCAATGGAATCCTTGATCAAGGCCTCAATTGTCCAAGATAGAGGAGATAAATTCTTCAAATTATTAATAATGTTCAGAGAATCACCTTCCAACCAAATCTTCCTATACCCTCTTCTCTGAGCCAAAACAAAACTATGATAGGCAACCACTACCTCTGCAAAGTGATTTGTCTGGGTAAAAAAAGTGTACAATGTTATATATATATATATATATATATATATATATATATATATATAACATGCAACTTATTGAATTTTTAAATGAATACGTATAATCATATATAACACAACTTATTGAATTTGCAAATGAATGTGTACAATGTTATATATATAACATTGTACACATTCATTTGCAAATTTAATAAGTTGTGTTTGAATTTGTAAATGAATGTGTACAATGTTTTATATATAACATTGTACACATTCATTTACAAATTCAATAATTTGTGTGTTTGAATTTGTAAATTTATGTGTCTCTTGTCTCTTGTTCATTGAGAAGATCGATATATGTGTGTATCCTTTTTCTATCCTTTCAAAATGCAAACAATGGTATTGGTTAATCATTTTCTTCTGCATCTTTCAAGACCCATGAAGGGTTTATTCACTGATTGAAAAAATATTACTACTTGTTTATGAAATAAATCATTCCTCTTCAATGCCTTTTCACCATGTGCTATTTGACTTTGTCGGGTCATGGTGGTTGGTTTTTCCCATGAGTTTTTTGGAGTTAAATGACTATTTCCTACTCTCCATTTATTATACGCCAAATACGTTAAAACTCTTGCTTGTTTTTTTCCAAATTTGTGTGCTTAAGGAATTAATCTCATGAAACCCTTGCCTGGAATATTCAGCATCTATCTGAAAATGCACTTTTGTATTCCTATGAGTGAGGAATTATTATTATGAAACCCTTGGTTACTTTTTTGTGCACATTTCTAAAAACCCAAGTCTGTAATCGATCTACCTCTGTTAAAATTAATATCCTATCAGCATTGAATAAAACACAGCTTCTTTCTTTTTTTGTACAATGTGCTTTGTACATTGATATCTATACATACATATATCTATGTATATATATATATATGTGTGTGTGTGTGTGTGTGTGTGTGTGTGTGTGTATGTATACATAGATACATGTATACATATATCTATACAAATACATATAAATACATTTATATGTATGTATATATATGTAAACCCAAATAAAATGATGGAAAAGAATGGGATACCCAAAAAAAAACCATTAACTAGTCCTATACATTAATCAGACCCCAAATAAAGTCTAATTGGGGTGTAATGTGTTTGTTGTTCAATGCTAATGTTTGGCGATTAATGTGTAGGTATGATTGTAATGGGTGCCAAAATAATTTTAAAAGGTGCTAACATGAATTAGACCCATTGAATTTTGAGTGAATTTGAATGATAAAATAGTTTTAATTGCATGTTAATAGTGACACAATTAACACCCTTTTCTGTTTTGCAATGTATATCAATGATTTTCTGTGTAATTATATGTATACATACATATATATACAGATATACATGTATATGTGTGTATACGTATAATTACGCGGATAAATGTATACTTATGTAAATTTTTGTACATACATATATTTGTTGATGTCTGCTCTCTATGGTGTGAGGTAACAAAAAACATCATTCTCCTTTCAGAATGAAAACAATGGTACTCTTGGGTTTGTTAGTTGCTTCAATAATTATTTGAACTTATTTTTACCGCTTTCAACATTATTTTTCTGATACTTTATGGCTTACAATGTACAGGATCACTGATAATCATGGCACCAGGGCAGAAGAGGAAAATATCGAGTGGGAGGCACTTAATTAGAGTACCTCATGGAGTGATGTTCAATTTTCCAGATGTTGTTGATGAAGAGCTAGGAGTTAACATCAACGAGGATGTTATTTCTGAAAATGCAGAACAGACAAATGAAAATGATGGTTTTGAACTTGTTGTTCATAATACTGAGGTAGAAATGGAACCACCACCTACTAACCATGTGACAACCCCAGATCTGTGCACAAAAATTTGGACTATGCATCACATGGAAAAATCCATTGCAGATGTTGAGGACAATTGAATGTCAATTAGAGGTTCAGCGATCAAATGGGAAATCCCGCTTAGTAGTTTCAGAGCATGGATCAGTGGTGTGACATCCACAAAAAGGAAGGGGCCATGAACAATCCTATCTAATGAAGAAGAAGTTGAAATTGTGTAGTGGTGTAAAGACATGGTTGATATTGGCCATGGCCTTCAAGTCTCACAGCTTAAGTCAATAGTGGCCCAAATGGTTGGAGCGAGGCCTAACCCATTCACAAATGGGATACCAAGGAGGTCATGGTGGGTTGGCTTTTGTCAAAGGAATCCCAATCTGAAAATTCAAACACCAAAAGGAGTGGACATAGATCGATCTATAATGCTATGCCCCAAAATAGTTTCTTCATTCTATGACAACTTGGAGGAGTTGTACAACAAACACAATTATGGGCCCAAAAAATATGGAACTGTGATGAAACATGTTTGTAGGCTAGCAGAAATTGTGCAATGAGAGTTATTACAAAAACGAGGACCAAATGTGTTTCACAATTAATTTCTAAAAGTAGAGAATGGATCACTATTCTAGCTTGTAACAGTTAGTCTAGCAAGTCAGGCTATACCTGGTTACTATTTGTTCAAGTCCAAAAGGAACATTAGAAACTATATTGTTAACTGTGAGACAAAGGCATGCATGGTAATCCAAGAACATGCTTGGATGACCAAAGAATTATTTTTTGGAATGGTTAAAACACTTTGCAAGAAATATCCCAGGAGGGGTGTTGCCAACAAATAGACAACTTCTCATCTTTGACGGTCATGGCAGCCATGTGGCATTCAAAACGATTGAACAAGTAAAGAATATGGGAATAGATTTGCTCACACTTCCAATACATTGCAGCCAAAAATTGTAGCCCCTTGATGTCAATGTATTCTCACCATTCAAAAAATACTTCAAACAACATAGGAGTATATGGCTCTCTACACATTCCCAATTTGACATTGGAAGGGAAGAGTTGGCAACACTTGCCAGCAAAGATTTTGCACAAGCTTTAACTCCTAATAACATTGCAAGTGGTTTTAGAAGAAAAAAAAATTGGCCATTAGATCGACATGCACCTGACTTGGATATGGGGCCAATCCAAGCTTTCATGGTTGAAGACGAAGGAACCACATTGGGAGCAGAAATAGAGTGATACAGCTGATGATGAGGCATAGTTCATGGTAGTGGAGACTTGTTTGAGGATAGAAAGTTCGAATGAGGAACAAATTGGACAGTTTGTGGAAAAAATTTATGCAAGCAATCCCCCAAATCCAACTAATGAAGAAGGATATTGCACAAAAAACATTGAGGCAACATAAATTGAAGAAGAACTAGCAGTTCAATCATGTAATTAGGCAGTTGAAAATGAAGAGATTCTCAATCTGCCATCTGAATTTCAAGATGCAACTTTAAACCTAGGGGTGCATCTAAATTTCACTCAAGGGGATGAAGGGCTATCCATTCCATCACCACCACATGTTGATCTTGAAGAGGTCATCCATTACTTCATGACTGGGAGAAATTGGGAGGCTAAAAATGATGTAGCGGATGGAGTGGATGATAATGACTCCAACGACAAAGAAGTTGACTATGTGCCATGCACACAAGTTGATGACCAGCAACCAACAAACAAAAGGAGCATTTTTTATCAACTTCCAATGTAAAGGGTGCACTAATAATCTAATAGAGGTCGTAATGGGGTGCTATGCCTAAGTAGGCAATCTCAAATTTTGACATCGGATGATTTTTTCAATTTGTTGAATGAACAAGAGGCACAAAAAAAAAGAAACCAAGAATTGTAGCAAAGGAATAGGGAGAAAATAGTTAAAAATAAGGTAGAAAGAGGAGCAATCCTAGCACAGAGGGAGGCAAAGAGACTGGAGTGTGCTGCAAAAAAATAGAAAATTGTAGAGGAGAAGTTGAGGTAGCAATATCAAAAAGAGTTTGAAAGGGAGCAAGCAAAGATTGCTCGGTAGTTGAAGGAAAACCAAAAGCAGGCAGAAAGAGAAGAAAGAAACAAAAGTAAGAGTACTCATACAACTCCTCTTCCAACTCAACATCCAATTTTAAGGGACATGAGTAACATTTTGTCTCCAGCCTTTACTACTCTTAGCAACCTACAAAATGGGTTTTCTGAAGGCTGCTCTCAAAAGGTATAGCTCAGTCTAGAGGAAAATCAAGTATTGCTTGCTTGTATAGCAAGTGCCATATAGAAAAATCCACAATCCTTAACATATTCTCTAGTTGATGTTGAGTCAGGTGAGCCCCAAGGACACACCACTTCTTAATCAGATCTATAGATGTCTGATTAGGATTTTTTGTTGTGAACTTTTTGACCTCGATGTGTGCTAGTGTGTTTTTCATAAAACTAAATGCTAATCTATTGTATTGGATAGCCAAAGGATACTAGTCTATTGTATTGGATAGCCAAAGGATACTAGTGTGTATTTTTTTAAAATTGAATGCTATTCTATTGTGAACTTTTCTACTTCGATGTGTGCTAGTGTGTTTTTCGTAAAACTAAAGACTCCTTGTCTTCTTTCCAACTTTGTCTCAATCATGTTTATGCTATAATAAATTTTATTTCAGCCTAGTCATGTTTTGGGAGCTGTCCTTGAAGTTAATGATTTATGCTTTTTGTGATTCGAAATCGGTTTTGTGTTGGTTGTATTCATCTATCATTTTGTTGGATATGTGTTTGTTGTATTCATCTAACTAAAATTGTTGAAAATTTAAATGTACATTAAGAAATGTATGTAATTGAAATTCAATATTAAAATTATGTATATGTATGCATATACATAGTTGTGTGTGTGTGTATATATATGTATACACAACTAAGTATATGCATATATATATATATATATATTATATGTGTGTGTGTGTGTGTGTGTGTGTGTGTGTGTACATCTATATGTAGCATATCCATAAATTGTAAGTTTAAGTTTAAGTGGAAATCAATCTAATTGTAAATTGTAAGTGTAAGTTTACAATGAATAAGAAAAATGAACATCATAAATGAACACAATGTCTACCAAGTCATAGCCAAAGTAAAGTCTTGAAAGACTTTACCTAAATTGTCATCTTTCTATATATATGTGTGTGTGTGTGTGTGTGTGTACATATATATGTATATACATATATATGTATATACATATATATGTATATACATACATACATATAAATATATATGTGTGTGTGTGTGTGTGTGTGTGTGTGTGTGTGTGTGTGAATGTAAGTATATGCATACATATATCTATACATCTATATGCAGCATATCCATAAATTAATCTATTTAAATTATAAATTTTTCAACACCTACACTAGGAAATCAATCTAATTGTAAATTGTAAATGTAAGTTTACAATGAATAAGAAAAATGAACATTATAAATGAACACAATGTCTACCAAGTCACAACCAAATTAAATTCTTGAAATATTTTACCTGAAATGTCATCTTGCAATTTGACAAGCTCTTTACAACCTCCTAGCCATTTGACATGCCTGCCACAACAAACAAATATAATAGAACAAACAAAAATGGACAATAGTTATTGAAAATAAATAAAAATATATACTAGTTACTGAACAATAAAGAACAATAATTGAAACTTAGAGCCATATGAACCAAAAATCCTTAATTATTTCATGTGTTGATAAACAAATTTACTGAATTTCCCACCATGAACATTGTTGCACCACCTCTCCTTGTTCTCCCGTGCCTACAAGAAAATATTTACAACCACAAGTAGTATAAACCAAGGCTAGTAACATACAAACAACATATGACCTTTGAAATAATGCATGTACAACAACACATAATTAATCAAGTTCAACATATTAAAATTTCCGTATGGAAAACATAAATATATGTAAAAACATATAAATGTTAATAGAATTGTATACCAAGATTTATTCAAGTGATATTCATTATTTCTCATCACCCTTGGATATATGAGGAATGTGCAAAGGATGCCATTCAATTTTATGTAGTATGGAGAGGATATTACCAGAGGAGAATAATTGTGAATGTCATTGGTTGTTGTCCCTCTTATTTAGAAATTTGAATCTAACAATTAAATACATTCAATTTGATTTTTGTGTTTCAAATTTGAATTTGTTTGAGCATTTGAATTTTTAGCTGCCAATTACGTAGGTTTTTAGAGATGATATGACTCAATTTTGCATTATATTTGGATTCAATGTTTATTTGGAGAGCCTTATATGTATGTGATTTTTTGCATGTTTGTATGCATGCATATAGTCATAGAAACATAAGCATACATGCACACATTCATATACAAATAAACATACATGTATGTATTCATATAAACATATACATACATATACATTGTAGAAAATCACTTATATACATTGCAAATCAAAAAAAACCTAAATGTGTCACTATTAACATTTAATTAAAACTATTTTATCATTCAAATCCATTCAAAAGTCAATGGGTCTAATTCACGTTAGCACCTTACAAAATTATTTTGGTGCCCATTAAAAATCACTCCTACATATTAATCGCCAAACATTAGCACCGGACACCAAACACATTACACCCAATTAAACTTCATTTGGGGTCTGATTAATGCATATGACTAATGTTACTTTTTTGGGTATTTCTTTTCCATCATTTTACCACGTGCTCTCTCTAGAAGTTTCTCACGGCGATGGAAGGTATATACATACATACATACATACATACATATATATATATATATATGTATATGTATGTATATGTATATATGTATGTATGTATGTGTATACATACATATATAATTTAATTGCATCATAATAAGAATCAAGAGTACCATAGTTTGCATTTTGAAAGGAGAATGATGTTTGTTGTTACCTCACACCATGGACACACAACTTATTGAATTTGTAAATGAATGTGTATAATGTGGGAAAAAAACCAGCACCATGACCCGACAAAATCAAACAACACATGGAAAAAAGGCATTGAAGAGGACTTATTTGTTTCATAAACAAGCAGTAATAATTTTTCAATCAATGAATAAAACCTTCATGGGTCTTGAAAGATGTTGAATAAAATGATTAACCAATACCATTGTTTGCATTTTGAAAGGATAGACAAAGGATACACACATATATATTGATTTCCTGAATGAACAAGAGACAAGAGACACATAATTTGTAAATGAATGTGTACAATGATTTATATATATATATATATATATATATCATTATACACATTCAATTACAAATTCAATAAGTTGTGTTATATATATAACTAGCATTGTACACATTCATTTAAAAATTCAATAATATGCAAAAGAGAATGATTAACTAGTACCATTTTTTTGCATTTTGAAAGGATAGGAAAAGGATACACACATATATATATCAATTTGTTGAATGAACAAGAGACAAGAGACACATAATTTGAAAATGAATGTGTACAATGATATATATATATATAACATTGTACACATTCTTTTACAAATTCAAACACAAAGCTTATATATATATATAATTCAAACACAAAGCTTACATATATATATATATATAACATTGTACACATACATTTGCAAATTCAATAAGTTGTGTTACATATATATATATACACATTCATTTACAAATTCAATAATATGCAGAAGAAAATGATTAACCAATACCATTGTTTGCATTTTGAAAGGATAGGAAAAGGATACACACATATATCAATATGTTGAATGAACTTGAGACAAGAGACACTGAATTTGTTAAATGAATGTTTAAGAGAGAGAAAATTAAGGAGTATGTACAGATCTAAAAGGAATTCATGACAATAATTAAATCAGTTTTGTGAAGAGAATTACAAGAGATAAACATACCACTAATGATTAAATGAAGATCAGAAAATGAATAAGAAGCAACAATTTTGTATGGTAAGGAGCAACAATTTATACTATGAAAAGAACATTAAGAAACTAAACTATGATATATATATATATATATATATATCATTGTACACATTAATTTACAAATTCAAACACACAACTTATTGAATTTGTAAATGAATGTGTACAATAATTTTTATATTTATGAAATATTGATTTTTTACTCTTAGGACTTCTCTAGCTCTTCTAGGGTTTTTCACCTAAAAGGAGAGGTAGGAACCAAAAATGCTAAGGGTTCATTCAAATAATGTTATGTGTAATGTTTTCTAAGCTAAATGAAGTAATATAAGTGCAAATGAATGATTTAAATGAATGAATATGAATGCAAAACTAAGATTTTATGCTATTTTTGAAAACACACTATGATATGCAAACAATGAACTAAACGATGAAATAATACAAAACAGAAAGAAATGGGATGAAATAGAGTGCACGTGGGAAAGATTTAATGAATCTAGAATGTTGTGAATACTGACTGGAATTACTAAAATTTCACAATAGGACTCATTCACCCAGGGTGGTGAATTAGTCCTCCTCTTGATGAAAAAGTGTCAGAAACTGGTTTATAATAGCTGGGATCTAAAATCTGACAAAACTCAGATTTTTAGTCCTAAGGTGGGACTCATTCACCACTGATGGTGAATTAGTCCTCTCCCAAAATTCTAGAAAATTAGGATACAACTCTGCAACACTAGATCTGGAAAACACTGATTATCGGGTTGTCGAAGTCAATTCTATGGGAAATGGATAGAAAACGTTCTCCAAGCTTGAAATAGGAATGAGTTGACTTGAGCCACCTAGTTGACTTGTTCTCCACTTTTCAACACCAAAATACTTGTTAAATTTGCATACCTAAGTTTGGAAACACACATGCAATAGGGGGAAAATGGTTGAGGGTTAGCAAATAGGGGTTTGCCTTGGTCAAACCCCACTTTGGTAATCAAACCCTTAATAAAATACTGAAATGAAAGAGAATGACAAAATAATAAGCAAATGCTATAAACCTACCATAATGTCAATGGCTACTTCAAAGTGCTTGAATAATGCTTGATACGATGTTGTAATATGCTTGAATGCTTAGATGTGTGAATGATATTGCTTGAATGAATGAGATGTAAAATGAGGTGAAAATTACATATTTATACAATCTTGTGTCATAGTAACCCGTTCATACCTAATCATAGGCCAACATTAAGTATTTTTGAATAAAAACCCAAAAGAAAATTTAAAATATTTTGAATTTGGAGCTAAAGGGGACCCATTCGCCACCCATGGCGAATGGGTCCCACCTTAGGGTCAAAAGTGGGTGTCAGGATTTAAGTTGTATTAAATGTTTTTTGTCAGGTTTACATTCAAAAATTGATGAGGGTGCTAACCCGAGACACAGAAAAACACACACAACCAGAGAATATTATTATTATTCAAAATATGAAAAGCTTACATGTGAAGGATCTCAAATCCTCGAGTTCTGCAATACATGCAAGTTACAGAAACTATATAAATTCTCCTTTTCGCAGTATGCAATCTTTTCCCCAAAAGCTACCAAAAAATTAGAATCTAGCCCATAAATAACACCCTTTTCGGCTTGGAGCCAAAAGAAACATTCCAATTCTGAGTTTTGGCAGTCTTGCGCTGAAAATTACAATTTTAAATTCAAAAATTAAGTCCTAATTTGAAAATTGGAAATTTTCCAAAAATTGACCAACTTCCAAAATCCATAACTTTTGATCCATGACTCCGTTTTTCTAACCGTTTGAACAGTTGGAAAGAACTCACAGTGAAGAACACGCTATAAACTAGCTCCATCAGTTCTAGCAATTTTTGGGCTAGTATGAGGCCGTTTAGTGCCTCAAACTGGACTCGAAAGGTTTTTCAAGGAAAAAAGCAAAAATTGGAACTTAAATAACTTTCAAACTGGGAATGATCTTGACCTGATTCTTTCACCAAATTGCTTATTTTTCTTTCCTAAATCTTCCCATAAATTTCTACCTCCTCATGCCTTCAAATTCAAAGCTGCTAAAAATAGAAATTGAGCAAAAAAAATAGAAATGCAATTCTGAAAGTTGGGAACTCTTATTCGATGATAAGGGTATCCAAAAATGAAAAAATGTCTAAAAAAAGAAAAGAAAAAGGAAGCATAAATGAAAACATATTTTTGGGTGATGCAAGATTGCTCTTACACCACTAGTTGCTCCTGCATCAAAAATACACTTAATTAAAGCATATGAGGGCATAAAGGGGTCAAATAAGACATAAGAAAGGGATAAATAATGAGGTTGTGCCTAGAAAAGTGTGATATCTTGTTACAAGACTTTACAACACTTCAAAATAGGACTTGATGATGTATAAAAGGTTGATTTTTAGGTGAATTGTAATGAATAGAGTCTAGAAGAATGTAGAAATGTCTTACAACACTTCACAACACCTTCATAAGACATTGTTATTTGAATTTTAGCACTTAAATGTGCATGTTCAAGCCATGTTACCACATAAAATCAAAGCAAACTAGATCAAACACCATGAAACAAGACCTAAAAGGCCATGAAAAATGACAAGGGGCCATTTTTCTATAGTACATTTAGCCCCCACTTTAGTGAGAGGATGAACTTGCTTCAAAATCACACTAAAGTAGCCATGAACATTGAGAGGAGGGTTCAAGTGTGCGTACATTAGCAAGAAGGAATAACAACAATCAAGAGGGATGATCAAGCCCCCATGATGAACATCTCATGGAAAACTAAGCATAATAACAAAGGAACACACAAGTGTTGAGAATCAAATGAAGCTTCGATCGTCTGTCCAAATAGTTGTGGATTAGATCTAGGCTGATTGTTTTGAAAAAGAGAATGCATACTCACTCTAGGGTGACAAAACACATGACAGTTCACCAGGTGAGAAGGCCCAAATTTACTCACTCTAGGGCCACGAAACTTTTTATTTTCCGTGGGGTGAGAAATCCCAAAAGGGTAAGATACATACACTAGTTGGTATGCACTCACAAACAAAAAGGTAGCCATAGGGAAAAGTCATGCCGCTAGGTGGGATTCTTGCTCAACCATATTAAAGTTATACCTCCTGATAACTTTAACAAGGTGCCACAAGGAAAATGAAATGAACAAAAAGGAAGGTACCACAGGCATGCAAGTTGTGTTATGCAATGTGGCAAAAAGTGAAAAATGTACAAATGTAAAATGAAAAAATGTAAAATTTGAGAGATGTTCAAAGGATTCTTGTTAAGTTTATGCAAGGTCAATCACTTAGGGAACATTGTGCCTAATGTCTCCAAGAGAGGACCAATTAAAGAATAGTATATTCACAACTTAGGGGATGCAGTGCGTCACATCAAGTCACCAAGAGGAATGTAATATGCTAAGATAGATCACACTTATGAAGGACATTACACCCAATGTCATCCATAAAGTAACAAAAACATCATATAAACAATAAGGCTACACTAAGAACCAAGAATGAAAAATTAATTAATGGTAATGTATGCCTCCCATTTTAAAGGAATTGCTACACATCGTTCTATGAGAAATTACATTAAAGTAGAGAAGGAAAGTAAAAGAAAAAAGAAAATAAGACATGAGAGCCAACTCAGAAAGCCCTATGCCAAGTCATATGTTTCGAAGTTAGACTGTGTCATGTCAATGAAAATTAAAAAAAAAGAAAGGGAGTTTCCCCCCAGAAATGAAAGCACACCAAACACATAAGGGATCTACGGATTTGGGGTCAATATGTTCGTTGTTGTAATTTTTTTATGAAAGAACTCGAAACTTTTATCATTCCCCAAAGCACATAGAATTGGAAGAATGCCACAAACAGAGCGAAAAAATAAATAAAAAGAAAGTCCATTTTGAGTCAACATGGAAGAGACATTACAGTCTCAATGCTTTGCATCGTCCCCAAAAGGAAAACACAAGTGATAAGAAAATGAAAAGGTGAAGGAAAATGAAAAATATTTTGGGTCAACATGAAGGATACATTTTTGTCTCGATGCCTTGCATCATCCCCAAAAGGAAAACACAAAACAAAAAGACAAGGACCTTTTCGGTCAACATGGAAGAGACATTAGGCATCTCTATGCTTTGCGTCATCCCCAAAAAGATAATACAAAACAAAAATGAGAAAAAGACAATGACCTTTTGGGTCAACATGGAAGAGACATAGGGTGTCTCTATGCTTTGTGTCATTCCCAAAAGGAAAACACAAAACAAAAAGAGAAAAAGAGAATGCTCAACAAATAGAAGAATAAAGATACAAATAAAAGAAGTGTACAATGAGAAAGAAACATCAAACACACATTATGGGGGAACACGATACACACATGAAAGAAAAGGAACAAGTAATGCAAATGTAAGTCAACCATTAACTAATTTATTGGTTTCTCAATCTTAAGAATGTAAGCAAAAAATGAATAATATAGTTGAGACAAAGACAAGTGCATTACAAGGATAAAAGCTAACAACTACTTGTGTCCACAAAGGGAAAAACAAGCATGCGCCAAGGGTGATGATGGAAAGTATCATGCAATAGTGAGAATGAAAGATCCTACAACTATGGCATGATAAGGAAATGGTGTTTTAAGGGATGATAGGAAAGCAGTCGGTATCAATGAAGTGATACTTGTCTAGTATCTCATTCAATGCATGACATTGTTCTGTTTGATGTCCAAGAATATGGTGATATTTGTAATATGGTATGTGGGAATCATTAGGACGAATGACCAACCTATTTGAAGGTGGTAAGAGTATAAGACCTTTGTTTAAAAGCAGTTGAAGTCTCCATTCACATTCAGGTGGAGGATGTGTAGGAAACTTTAGCTTCTTCAATTTGTATGGTCATTTTCGTTTGCTAGATTCTCCTTGTTCATGAAGAGGAGGAGGAGGACCCATGGGGATCCAAACATCTCTATCATTAGAAGGAGAGAATGGTTTTTCACATGGAAGGAGAATGTTGAAGTCAGGAGGAGAAGTCAAGATCACTATACTAGCATCCTGAAGTCTCCTAGGTTGAAAAGGATGTCTAGGAGGATGAAAAGGATCTTGATATCCTAGTCCTTTTTTGTTCGCTTCTATTTGTGTTTGTTCAAGGAGTTGATGGATTTCATGTTCATGTTTACTTAAAATAGTAAAGCCTTTACCACATATTTCCTAAAGGTTGATGGAAGTGTTTGTGACATTATGATTGTAAGATGGTTGTGAGTGTGTTTGTTTAAAGGAACTAGGTCCACTTGAGGGAGGAACCTTAGGTCCTTCATTGATTTTAGGATGTAAGTATGCAAAGTGATCACGAGGAGCAACAGTAGGAAGATCTTGTGACTTCATGGAGGGATAAAAGGTTGCATTGGCTTCTAAGTTATCAAGGCAATCATTGTAGAACTTTATCATGCTATCATAATCTTCTCCAATGATGTCTACATCATGAGGAGGAAAATCATGAGTTGAAGGAGCATGAGGTAGGTCAACATCATTAGGGTCATAGCCAAAGGCACAATTGGACATGTCTACCAATAATTTTAATGAATTCTAGAACTTATTGAAAGAAAATGCCATGATGCAAATAAACTAAGATGTAATGAATGGTGAAAAATAGAGAATTTGGAAATTAAAATAGAATGCATGAATAGGAAATTGTAATGCAGAAAAATGCCAGAAAGATACCAAAAATGTTGTTTAAAAAGTGCAGAGGGACTGATTCGCCCAGGTAGCGAATGAGTCCCAATATGCAATTTTTTTTGTGTTTTTCAGGAATGTTAAGATGATTCTAGTGCTCTACAGAATGAAAATAAGGATGTAGAATGCAGAGTTTCTATTTTTTCAATGAGATGCAATGCAAAAATGAAGTCTAAATGAAGTTTCACTAATGCAATATTAAAAGTCCTAGTATGCAAATACAAAACAATGTTCTAATTGAATGTTGATGCAAATGTAAACTAGGACACAATATGCAAATGAAATCAAAAATGTAAAGTGTTCAAAATACGGGTATACCAAAATGAACTATTGATTTTTGAGTTCCTAAGGACTTCTCTAGCTCTTCTAGGGTTTTTCACCTAAAAGGAGAGAGGTACGAACCAAAAAAGCTAAGGGTTCATTCAAATAATGTTATGTGTAATGTTGTTTAAGCTAAATAAAGTAATCTAAGTGCAAATGAATGATTTAAATGAATGAATATGAATGCAAAACTAAGATTCTATGCTATGTTTGAAAACACACTATGATATGCAAACAATGAACTAAATGATGAAATAATGCAAAACATAAAGAAATGGGATGAAATAGAGTGCACCTAGGCAAGATTTGATGAATCTAGAATGTTGTGAATGCTAAATGGAATTACTGAAATTTCACAATGGGAATCATTCACCTAGGCTGGTGAATTAGTCATCTTCCTGGTGAAAAAGTGTTGAAAATTGGTTTTTGATAGTCGGGATCCAGAATCTAAAAAAACTTGAATTTTCAGTCCTAAGGTGGGACTCATTCACCACTGATGGAAAATCAGTCCTCTCCCAAAATTATGGAAAATTAGGAGACAACTCTGTAACACTAGATCTAGAAAACACTGATTGTCGGGTTGCCAAAGTCAATTCTATGGGAAACAGACAGAAAACCTTCTCCAAGCTTGAAATAGGAATGAGTTGACTTGTTCTCCACTTTTCAACACCAAAATACTTGTTAAATTATCTGCATACCTAAGTCTGCAAACACACATGCAATAGGGGAAAAATGGTTGAGGGTTAGCAAATAGGGGTTTGCCTTGGTCAAACCCCACTTTGGTAATCAAACCCTTAATAAAATAATGAAATTTTCAAAAGAGAATGATAAACTAATAGCATGCAAATTCTATTAACTTACCAAACCCTTTATAATGTAAATCTGAAGTAATGTCAATCGCTGCTTCAAAGTACTTGAATAATGCTTGATAAGATGTTGTAAGATGCTTGAATGCTTAGATGTGTGAATGAGATTGTTGGAATGAATGAGGAGATGTAAAATGAGGTGAAAATTACATATTTATACAATCTTGTTTTGTAGTAACCTGGTCATACCTCATCACAGACCGACATCAAGTATTTTTGAATAAAAAACTAAAAGGAAATTTAAAATATTTTGAATTTAGAGCCAAAGGGGACCCATTCGCCACCCATGGAAAATGAGTCCCACCTTAGGCTCAAAAGTGGGTGTCAGGATTTACGTTGTATTTAATAGTGTTTATCGAGTTTACATTCAAAACTACACTTAATTAAAGCATATGAGGGCATAAAGGGGTCAAATAAGCCATAAGAAAGGGATAAATAATGAGGTTGTGCCTAGAAAAGTGTGAAATCTTGTTACAAGACTTTACAACACCTCAAAATAGGAATTGATGATGTGTAAAAAGGTAATTTTTAGGTGAATTGTAATGAATAGAGTCTAGAAGAATGTAGAAATGTCTTACAACATGATGAGGGAGCAAACCCGAGACACATAAATAATGCACACAACTAGCAAATTTTATTATTATTCAATAATTAAAATCTTACATGTAGAGGATCCCAAATCCTCGAGCTCTGCGATACATGCAAGCTACAGAAGTTTCAGAAAAATTACAGAAATTATAGAAAATCCCCTTTTCGCAACATGCGAACTCTTTTCCCTAAAAGCTACCCAAAAATCAGAAACTAGCCCATAAATAACCCCTTTTGGTTTGGAGCCATTAACAACATTCAAGATATGAGTTTTGGCGGTTTGGCGCCAAAAATTACATTTTGAAATTCAAATTTAAATTCACATTCAAAAATTAGCACATTTCTAAAAATGCACCAACTTCCGGAAGCCATAACTTTTAATCCGACCGTCAAATTTTCAATGATAATACCTTTTCGGAAAGCTCTCAAAAAGATGATGTGGCACTTTTTGCAAATTTTCGGGCCCATCTAGGACCATTTAGTGCCTCAAACTGGACTCAGAAGGTTTTTTAGGGAAAAAAGTAGAAACTGAAACTTGAATAACATTCAAACCGTGAATGATCTTGACCTGATTCTTTCACCAAAGTGCTTATTTTCTCATCCTAAACCTTCCCATAAATTTATGTTTTCCCACACTTTCAAATTCACACCTACTAAAAATAGCAGTTGAGCAAAAAAAGTAGAAAAGTAGTTCTGAAAGTTGGAAACTCTTATTCGTATCCAGAAATACAAAAACATCTACAAAAAGCAAACAAAAGGAACATAAATGGAAAGCTTATTTTTGGGTTATGCAAGATTGCCCTCACACCACTGGATGCTCCTACATCAGACACCTAGGGTAATTTGAGAAGTGACCCTGTCACGTCTCAAACGGTTGAGGAAAACCCAAACGGTCAACCTCTGCCTTAGGTAGCCAGGATGAATCTTCCATAGGCCTTCCTCTCCACTTCACCAAATATTCTTCATATTGCTTGTTTCTAGTACTCCTTCCCACACGGCTATCCAAGATTTCTTCAATCTGCTCCTTCCCTGAAGTAGGTGTTGGAATGCCACACTGTTCTATTGTTGGCACTTCCTATGTGCCACCTTCATGATACTCTATCAAATCTGCAATATTAAACATAGGGGAAATATTGACTCCATCCGGAAACTCTACCTCATATGCATTCCCCGATTCATGCCTCTTCACAATTTTACAGGGACCGAACTTCTTCATCTTCAATTTGTTATAGGTTCCCACTGGAAACCTTTCTTTCCTCAAGTGGACCATCACTTCATCACCAATCTGAAACTCCTTTTACCTCTTCTTTTGATCTGCCTTAGCCTTATACTACATATTCATCTTGTTAATATGTTCTCTTACCTTCTCATGTATATTTTTGATGTGCTCTGTAAAGTCTTCGACTTTAGCACTAGTCTTCTTCTCTTGGTCCATCTTCCTCAATTCTGGAGCAATCCTGGGATTGCCTCCATACACAATCTGGAATGGTGATCTACCAGTGCTTCTGTTGATAGAATTGTTGTAAGACAATTTTTCCTGGGGAAAGATCAAGTCCCATCCCTTGGGTTTATCTCCTACCAAGCATCTCAGTAGGTTACCCAGACTTCTATTCACAGCCTCAGTCTGCCCATCAGTTTGTGGATGGTGTGCAAAACTAAACTTCAACTCTATTTTTAACTTCTTCCACAAGGTCCTACAAAAGTATCCAACAAATTTTGTGTCACGATCTGAGACTATACTCTTTGGCAGACCATGTAGCCTCACCACCTCTCTGAGGAACAAGTCAACAATGTGGACTACATCATGGGTCTTCTGGTATGGGATGAAATGTGCCATCTTTGAAAACCTATCAACTACCACAAATATTGAATCATTCCCTCTCTGTGTCCTTGGCAAACCAAGAACAAAGTCCATACTTATATCCTCCCATGGCCTCTCTAGTACAGGTAAGGGCTAATACAACCCAGTATTCTAGCTCACTCCTTTAGCCATTTGACATACCCTGCAACTCTACACAAACTTTTTCACATCCTGTGATAGTTGAGGCCAATAATAATGCTCACTGATAATGGAAATGGTCTTATCCCAACCAAAATGTCCTACCATTCCTCCACTATTCTTCTCCTTTATCAAGTTCTCCCTCATGGAACTCCTCAGAATACACAATTGGCTTCCTTTAAACAACATGCCATCCTAAATTATGAAATCCAGCCACTTCATCCTGTCAATTGAACCCAACCACTTCAATCTACATCTCTGTCAACAATGTTTTCCTCCTAATTAAGGCATCTAAAACCCTATTTGACTTTCCACTACTATGCTTTAAAACAAAAGTATAACTCTGCAAAAATTCTACCCATTTAATATGCCTCTGATTTAATTTTCCCTGACTACTTAGATACTGTAATGCTTGATGATCAGTAAAAAAAACAAATTCCTTTGGTAACAAATAATGTCTCCATTTCTTTAATGCTTGAACTATTGCATAAAATTCCTGATCATATACAGAGTACCTTCTCTTTGCATCATTTAACTTTTCACTGAAATAGGAAATCGGCTTACCTTCTTGGCTCATCACTGCTCCAATGGCGCAACCACTAGCATCACAATCCACCTGAAACACCTTATTGAAATCCGGGAGGGCTAAAACTAGTTGCTTTGTCACCTTCTGCTTCAATAGATCAAAACTCTTCGCTACTTTAGTGCTCCACTTGAACTCTTTTCTATCCTCTCTCATTGTTTCAGTTAGGGGTGCACAAATACTACTGAAGTTTATAATGAACTTTCTGTAAAAACTGGCCAAACCATGGAAAGATCTCACCTCACTAGCAGTTCTTGGGGTAGGCCATTCTAGAATAGTCGTCACCTTCTCTGGGTCCATCTTTAGACCCTCTACTGAGACAGCAAACCCCAAGTACACTAACTCCTTTTTAGAAAAGCTAAACTTTTTCAAATTTATCAACAATTTCTCCTCTCTCAACTTCTCAAAAACCCTAAGAATATGTGTTAAATGCTCATCCAAGTTCTTACTAAAAATAAAAATATCATCTAAATACACAATGACAAAACTTCCCAGAAACTCTTTTAGTACCTCATTCATGAGCTGCACGAATGTGCTCGGTGCATTGGTTAGCCCAAAAGGCATGACTAACCACTCATACAGGCCCTCTTTGGTCTTGAAGGTAGTCTTCCATTCATCTCCCTCACAAATCTGGATCTAGTGATATCCACTTTTCAGATCTATCTTTGTGAAGTATTGAACTCCACTCAAACAATCCATCAAGTCATCCATCCTTGGCAGGGGAAATCTGTACTTGATTGTTATCTTATTTATGGCTCAGTAGTCTGTGCACATCCTCCACTCCCCATCCTTCTTTGGTGCTAGTACTACAGGTACTGCACATGGGCTCAAACTCTCTCGAATCAAACCCTTTCTCAACAACTCTTGAACTTGTCTATTCAACTCCTCATTTTCTGCAGGAGTCATTCTGTGAGCTACCTTATTTGGCAAACTGGCTCCAGGGATCAAGTCAATCTGATGACTGATCTTCCTCATTGGTGGTAAACCCTCAGGCACATTATCAGAAATAATCTCCTGAAACTCATCCAATAGTCCAAAAACTTCTACTGGCACCTTCTCACTATCTTCCTTTTCCATTCTAGGAATCAATGCATAACACATACCCTCATGCTTCATGCCTTCTAAAAATTTCCTTCCATCGACAAAACAAATTCTAGCACTACTGCATAACTTTTCTTCATGCTTCATCAAGGAATAAGTGTTTGCATGGCCATCATGTACAGCTCGCCTATCGAACTACCACAGCCTCCCCAACAACATGTGACATGCATCCATGGGAATGATATCACATAGTACCTCATCACGATAACTTCCAATTTTGAACTTCACCAGGCACTACTCATTGACCAAAACTTTGTGGTCTTTTGCAACTAGGCAATCCAATATGGATGTGGGTGCCTTTCCCTTTTCAACTTCAACTTCGTAACCATCTCTTCTGACACCAAATTATCTGTGCTCCCACTATTAATAATGACATCACAACATTTGTCTTCACACTTGCACCTTGTGCGAAATAGATTCTTCCTTTGTTCCGGTTCCTTCTCTTCAGTCACCAACGCTCTTCTAACCACTAGGGATTCTCCCCTTTTAGCATCATCTAAATGCTCGGATTGAGCCTCCTCATCTGCATGTGCAACTCTTCCATGACCTTTTGGCCTTCTGTCTATCCTTCCTTGGTGTTGTGGACATTCATAGGCTCGATGCCCTTCTTCACCACAATGGAAACAAGTTCCTCTGAAACCACCTCTATCGAGTCCTGGCCCAGATCTTCCTCATCCTCTACCTCTATGATCACCACTGTTTTGATCACGAGGGTCGTAGAAGTTATCATTCTTCTGGCTTCAACTGGTACCCACATCTTCATTTCTCCTTTCATCCTCATTTCGGCTTCCAAAAGATCTACCACTACTCCTTCCGCTTTGACCTCCTCGTCCTTTTTGCTTGCTGTCAAATCTTTTGTTCAGCTTCTCCACAACTTTTAGAGAAAATTGGTATGCATCCTCAATGGTGGTCATTTTGACCAGGCTTAGCTCCTCTTGAATGCTCTATTGTAACCCATTAAGATAACAGACTACCTTCTCCTTGTTGGCCTCTACATGGCTTGTTCTGATGATCATCTTGTGAAAATCTTCTATGTATTCTTTCACAGATCTACTTCCTTGCTTCAAACCTTGCAATTTCTTTAGCAGATCTAACTCGTACTCTACTAGTATGAACTGCTTCAGTTTCTCCACCATGCGATCCCAACTACTGATCTTTCCCTTTCCTCTTCAATTTCTCTCCAACTAGACCTCTTTCCACCAAATATTGGCATGGCCCTTTAGTTTCATTTTTGCAAACTTAACCTGATCTATGTCCTCTTCTTCTTCATACTCAAAATACTCTTCTAGCTCGTTGATCCAGTCGATCGACTCTCCCGGGTTCAGACTTCTGGAATAACTAGGGACTTCTATTCTAGGTCTTTATCGGATCTTTGAAATGGCCCTTATCAGCCACGTCTGATCTTGATCAATTGCTTCTTCTTCCTCTTCTATGTCTAAATCTTCCACCTCTTCTTCACCCTCACTTTCTCCTCTCCTTCTCGAGTTTAACCCTTTTCTCATTTGTTCCTACAATGCATCAATTTGTCTTTGGAGGGCTCTGAAACCCTCAGCCACCAATGGATCTCTTCCACTAGCATTTCTGCCACCTCTGGCACCACCACGCCTACCAGGAATCACTCTTGGAGGCATCTTGAAGATCTTAAACCCACAACCACGGTCCTAGTGCAAACTGCCTCACAATCGGTGATCTATTCACACGCTCAAGAAAACCTGCTCTGATACCACCTGACAAGGGAGAAAACCTGAGACACAAAAATAATGCACACAACTAGAAAACTTTATTATTTTTCAATAATGAAAATCTTACATGTAGAGGATCCCAAATCCTCGAGCTCTACAATACATGCAAGCTACAAAAGTTTTAGAAAAAATATAGAAATTACAGAAAATCCCCTTTTCGCAGCATGTGAACTCTTTTCCCCAAAAGCTACCCAAAAATAAGAAACTAGCCCATAAATAACCCCTTTTCGGAAAGCTCTCGAAAAGATGATATGGCATTTGCAAATTTTTGGGCCCATCCGGGACCATTTAGTGCCTCAAACTGGACTCAGAAGGTTTTTCAGGGCAAAAAGTAGAAAACTGAAACTTGAATAACTTTCAAACCATGAATGATCTTGACCTGATTCTTTCGCCAAAGTGCTTTTTTTTCTATCCTGAACCTTCCCATAAATTTTTGTCTTCCCACACCTTCAAATTCACACCTACTAAAAATAGCAGTTGAGCAAAAAAAGCAAAAAAGCAGTTCTAAAAGTTGGAAACTCTTATTCTACGAAAAGGGTATCCAGAAATGCAAAAACATCTATAAAAAGAAAACAAAAGGAACATAAATGGAAAGAATATTTTTGGGTTATGCAAGATTGCCCTCACACCACTGGATTCTCATGCATCACAACACTTCACAACACCTTCACAAGACATCATTATTTGAATTTTAGTACCTAAATATGCATGTTCAAGCCATGTTACCACATGGAGTTGGGGCCCTAGCTCGACTAGTTAAATCTTTCCTGTTGTAGGAGGTTGGTCACGAGGTCTAGTCTCCCCACCCTCGTGGTACCAGAGGGCATGTCATGCCAGTGCCGCTGGTCACATTAAAATTTTTACCAAGCCCACTACAGCTTATAGGGGGTCATGCTACCCGATTCCTGTAGTCTAAAAAAAAAGCCATGTTACCACATAAAATCGGAGCAAAATAGATCAAACACTATGAAACAAGACCTAAAAGGCTATGAAAATGACAAGGGACCATTTTTCTATGGCACAATATATATATATATATATATATATATATATATATATATATATATATATATACATTATACACATTCATTTACAATTGTTAAATGAATTTTTAAGAGAAAAAATTAAGGACTATGTATAGATCTAAAAGGAATTCATATGACAGTAATTAAATCAATTTTGTGAAGAGCATTACAAGAGATAAACATACCACTAATGATTCTATGAAAAATGAATAAGAAGCAGTAATTTTGTATGGTAAGGAGCAACAATTTATACTATGAAGAGCACATTATGAAACTAAACTATGATATATATATGTATGTATGTATGTATATATATGTATATATAAAATATACATATATACATATATATAAATATATATATACATTTATACATATATATGTATATAATAACATTGTACACATTTATTTAAAAATTCAAACACACAGCTGATTGAATTTGTAAATGAATGTGTACAATGTTATATATATAGCATTGTACACATTCATTTACAACTTCAATAAGCTATGTGTTTAATAATTTTAGAACTAAAAATTGCATACAATGATGAGATTTTCAATATTCAGGGAGGATGTCGAAAGAATTACAAAAAAACATAGGAGAATTTGATTTGCAAATCTTATAGAAAGTTTAGATGTTTGTAATTACCCTTTTCTGTACAAAATGGGCAAGTGTTTACTGTGTAAAATATCAAGATAAAGATTTTTCCCAACATATTAGATACACCATTTTCAGGTGTAACACTTAAGAAGTGTGAGAATGTCTTTCATAGTCATACAGAATATATATAACTAACATAGTACACATTCATTTACAAATTGAATAAGTTGTGTGTTTATACATATATATATACATACAAATATATATATATATATATAAATATATATATATATATATATATATATATATATATATGTATATATATATATATATATATGTATATATATAGTATATATATATGTATATATATATGTATGTATATATATATAATGTATATATATAGTATATTACATATATATTTGTATATATATATTGTACATATGTGTATATATATATGTATATATATATATATACAGACACATATATGTACAAAATATATATATACACACAAACATATATAAATATACATATGTACATATATATATGTATATATGAGTGTGTCTGTATATATAATGAAAATGCAAACTGAGAGATAACCAAAAATATGAAATGATCACACAGATTTTTGAAATTGTAAATGGGGTTTGTAAGGAAAAACCCGTCATCAAAAAAGACCTTCATTTACTTATAAAGTAAAGTAAAAAGACAGTGCATAAATATAAATGTTAAATGCACAACTCATGAAAATAACTATAAGTAGAATGTACAAATAACATTGTATAGTAAATGAAAGAAGTTGTGTTGTATTCAACAGCGGTAGGATATTAATTTTAACAGAGGTAGATCGATTATAGACTTGGGTTTTCAAAAATGTGGAAAAAAAAGTAACCAAGGGTTTCATAATAATAATTCCTCACTCACAGGAATATAGAAGTGCATTTTCAGATAGATGTTGAATTTTCCAAGCAAGGGTTTCATGATATTAATTCCTTAAGCACACGAATTTAGAAAAACCCAAGAAAGGGTTTTCACATATATGGCATATTTTTCTCAGAAATGTGCCCAAATAAGTAACCAGGGGTTTCATAATAATAATTCCTCACTCATAGGAATAAAGAAGTGTAGTTTTAGGTAGATGTTGAATATTCCAACCAAGGGTTTTGTGAGATTAATTACGTAAGCACACATATTTGGCAAAAAAAAAGCAATGGTTTTCACAAAAATGGTATATAATAAATGGGCTTGTCGATTTATGCCCATATTCACATGGGTTTTTTTATAAAAAGGTCGATGCAAACCAAAAAAAACATTTTTTGCAGACATGTGGTCAAACCCACGAAATTCCTCTATCATTAATGCAGAAAAAATCATGAAACAATTAACTTTACCAAGTTGTGAGCACGTGGTAAAATGGGGAGAAGAAATCATTTAACCCCAAAAAATCCCATGTGTAAAACACCAACACCATGACCTAAAAAAATCAAACAACACATGGCGAAAAGGTGTGTAAGAGGAATGATTTATTTCATAAACAATCAATAATAATTTTTCAATCATCGAATAAACCCTTCATGGGTCATGAAAGATGCAGAAGAAAATGATTAATCAGTACAATTGTTTGCATATTCAAAGGAGAATGATGTTTGTTGCTACCTCAAGGTATGCGAACCAGTAGGAGCCATGGAGAGTCATCGTCATTTGTAGAAGCTTCCATCGTCAAAGTAAAATGAGGGAAAAGAATGGGATACCCAAAAAATTAACATTAATTATATGCATAAATCGGACCCCAAATGAAGTTTAATTGGGGTGTAATGTTTTTGGTGTTCGGTGCTAATGTTAGGAGATTAATATGTAGGAGTAATTTTTAATGCGCACCAAAATAATTTTATAAGGTGCTAACGTGAATTAGACCCATTGAATTTTGAGTGGATTTGAATGATAAAATAGTTTTAAATAAATATTAATAGTGCCACATTTAGGTGATTTTTTAAAAAAAAATTGGTGGTTATAGCGGGCAGATATTGGGAGGTTAGGTGGAACCAAGCGGACGACACCTCTAAAAGGTGACTTTTTGACCTCCGCATGCATATCCAACACTCCCACACTCAACCCAATTTCCCACAAGCCAAAACCTTAGTTATAAGCACTTAACTCATGAGCGAAAAAAATCCATTAAAAAAATTTTGATTCGATGTATGGTTTGAATTCTATGGTTGCGTGAAGTTAGCCCTGGCAGATACTGGGTCTTCTTCCCTAGCTCTAAGAATGTCTTAGCAATGTTTCACTTTGGTTTTTATATATATTTGATTGCACGCTAGTAGAGATTTAAATTATTTTAACGAAAACAAAAATTAAAAGGCCTAATTCTCTTCTTTAGATAAAGAAAGAGATAAATATTTTTTAATTATAGTACTTTAGAATTTATTTTCAGTTAACTATAGCAAAATATATGTAGTGGAGTTTCATATAATAATTGGTTATATAGTTAACCTCATGCTATTAAAGTCTTAGTTCTTAGTAATGATTTTTACAATTGATATTTATCTTATTTAGAAACATATGTAATATAATAAAATTATTATTTATTATTATTGGCCTGGTATTTGGAGAATTTTTAAGTTAGTATGAGTCAATTCAAATTATAAAATACTGGAACTCATCTCTAACATTGAAGAAAATAATTTTAAACTATAGTTTCAATAGTCTACAAGGGACATAAAGCCCAGTAACACAATTGCTTAATGAGAGTTTTAATTTTATCATAATAATGTTGGATAGAACATAGGGGTTGAGGGTATTTGTGTGAATATGCCAAGACTAAGAGTAAGTGCATTATTTGATATACCACCTATGCCAAAGTAAAAAAAAATGTTGATTTCACATAAACTTACAAAAAATCACTCAAAACAAACTTGCAAAGATGAAATTTAGATACAAACATGGTCCCATCAAGTGTGTTAAAATATAAAATAAAACATAATAGAACAAAATGCATAGAAAAAGTTTTTAGTTTACACCTAGCTAGACTTCTGGTTGAGCTAAGAAATGCATGCAAATAGTGAAAAGGGAAAAAAATTCTCATTAACACAAACCTTAATGTTTGGAGGATGTGTTCAGAATAGTTCATGTTGTTGAGAGTTGATGTAGTTGTTCATTCCAATAACATGACCTTGTCTTACATCCAATTTCAACTCTTAAATTGACTTGAGGAATGACATAACTATAGATTTGGGATAAAGATGATGAATGGATAAGATTTAATCTCATGTAATCAAGGGAGGGGGTTAATCTATTTGCAAGAGAAGATAAAAATCCTAAAAGTGGCATCTTTCAATTGATGCATGTGATAAGGGTAAAAATGAAAAAATATGGAGGTGACTTGGATTCACAAAAAGTTTTTTTGGAGCCTTGTGTAAGATTGACTTTGTTTACTTTACAAAGTGGTAGAGGAATTTATAAATAATTAGTTAATCATTTAAACTATGTTTATTTATTTTTCAAATAATGAGGAGGGATATTTTGAATGAATTAAATCAATATTATTCATTTATTCAATTTATGGGGGAATATTGAGGGAATGATTGATTTAATTAAAACTAAAATTTTAAAAGCATTGAATTAGTTAAATTAATTAAATAATTACTCAAGAAAATTAGAAGGAAAGGGTGAGGGAAGGGAGAGAGAAAGGTTGGATATGGGCCAATAGAATACAAGAATAAAAAATATTAAAGACCAAGAAAATTAAGATAGAAAAATAAATTAAAATATAAATTTAACTTAGATTTGATTTGCACTTTGAATAGGAAAAATTAATCATATATATTAGATATATACTTATTATATGAAAAAATACATTTTATTTATTTATTTAATTTATAATTATCTATATTTATAGTTCTAAAAATATCTATATTGAAATTTATTATAAATTTTATATATAAAAAGTAAATTTACATACTAAAAATATGCATATAAATTTAATTTTTATTTATAAATATACATCTATAATACTATATTTTATCTATATTTTGAATTATTAATCTATATTTGTATTTTAATTTATTAATACATATAAAAGGAATTAATTTAATTTCTACTATTTACCAAGCTTTATATATAAGACTATAATGGAGCTTAGCTTGCTATAAATATAGAATAAAAAATTAAATAACATTAAAAATAAAATAACTTAGTAAATTTAAGAATATAAATATTTTGAGAAGTATTTAGAAATTAATTTAATTGAGGATTATATTCTCATATACATCTATTGGTATGTAGATATATAGATATAAATGAAATATAACTATATATATTAATGAGAGAAAATTATAATAAGAAAAGTTTGATGTATGGTGAAATCTAAAAATACTCATTCTCTATAAAAATTAATATATACATAAATACTTAAAATCTTTAAAAAGTAGATAATTAAAAAATAGGAATAAAAAATTAAAATTTTAAATAAAAATATTTGAACAATTTAATTTAAAAATATCTTATAAATACAGTTAATAAATATTATATCTATACTTAAATAGAATAATATATTCCCATAAGAGTTTGATAGATAGGGATCTAGTGTCATAACGGCTCGCCATTTCTCTTTCTTTGGAGGTCTTGATACCTTCCCTAAAGACCTCCTACCTCTACTTAAGGAGATACATGGTAAGTAGCTTTGCGCATGATACTATATCCTACACTATGATAGGAAATGATCAAAAGGTCTTAATCTAAGATAGTACAGGATCTCGTGTGCATACTTCAAATACTAGGAGGGTATGTGAGGCACATACATCAACACTAGTTCATCACAATGATGGGTTAAAAATTTTAGTTAAGCTGCTTGAACCAACCTTGCACTCCTAACTTGGAATCACCCAAGTATCAGAGCTTCACTAGACATGACACAACTAGATTGGGGTACAACTTTCATTCTCCCCTCTTTCTATACCCTTTTGGTTCATGTAGTTGAGGTTGTCCCTTGGGGTGATGTGTAACGCCCATCATGCAAACCCCAAAGGATAAAACAATGCACACATTTTTTTTTAAATAGTACAAAGTAAACATATAACGAAACATTAAAACATATTGACATTTCACATTAACATCATAACGTCAAGTCCTATGGGGCATGCGAGGTCACATTCACATAAAAGAACTCATAACAAAAAGATCACACATATGGCTAGAAACTTAACTAATCTAACATCCATCATAACCATTACAATATCCATTTTCAAAAGATAACATACATATATCCATAAGCATAAGTAAAATTACATCACGTGATACAATCATAATAAAACACATAAAATGAATGGTTACAAAAGTGCATAATTAATACATCATTTTTTATTACATTACATGTTCTCAATAATGAATTACAATAAATCCCTCCATACATGTCCTAGATAAATACATAGTACAAGGGCGGGTGCATGAAGTTGGGAACCAATTTTCTGGCCACTTATGAATTTTTTTTAAAAACGCGAGCACGTTATAACGCACACGGGTTATTTCACATTAAAAACAAAGAAAAAAGTGAAATTATTTGCCTTGGAATACCAACCCAAAGGCTTGGAGGGCATTCCCAACAAGGCCAGAAACGAGTTTTTGCAAATTCTACAATTTTTCACATAATCGGGTTCATGCTCACCATCAAAATTGTATCTAGATCAATATTGACAAAATCAAAAATATGGGTAATGTTAGGTTCTCTCTTAGCTATCCAACGATGTAATTTTTTTCACTTTTTGACAATGATAAGCCTTTCATCCATAATTTCTTTTGTTTGTATGTCTATTTTTTGCCAAAAAATAGTGTTTAGTGTTTTTTTTTGTTATAAATTAACCGTTCATCAAAAGTTCAAATAAATTACTTTTTTAGAAACTAGACTCCATTCTACAAATTTTTAAAAAAAAAGAAAAAAAAATCAATTATTTTCAAAAATTTGTAGTGGGAGCATGGCCAAAATCCTGCTTTTCAGGAAGTGCCCACTTAGAAAATTAGTAAAAAAATTAAATATTCATTAAAAAATTATCAGAAAAATTATGCACCAACTAGATGCTATTAGGTAACTTCTGACTATAGTGATTTTAAAAATAATACAAAAAAGTTCACCATGCTCAGGTTGTACAAGAGTTGCTATGTTATGTTTTTTTGACAAAAACAACACCAATTTCTATACATCCCTCTTTTGAACCCCTTAATCTCAACCATTTTCAAAATAAATTAGTAGTTTGGAAAGTAGACTCAGAGTACTTCGATCCTTATTTTTGTTCCATCTCAAAACTTTGAGTGTAACTATCCTCAATTTCACGTCCAAGGTCAGCATTTCCTAATTTCAGAAAAAAAAAAAAGTGGCCACTTAAGCCCCCTTTTTGGGAACCATCTTGGTGCACTTACCCACAAATAATGTCTGAATTACAAAATGAACATCAAGTACAAGCTCCATCTGAAGAACACTGTGAAGAACAAACATTGATGGGGAACCCAACGAGTGCAGAGCACGTTCCACCCAACCACGTGGGTTTTAGAGAAAACCCACCCCCCGTGCTCAGAGGTGACAAGGAAGTAATCATGACCATGAAATCCATAAGACAACTCCAATAAAGAATATCATAAAATAATAACTCCATAAGAAACATCAACGTAAACATCGATCATAAATGACAACAAATATGTAATCATAATAACTTAAACCATAAGATGCAACATAAATAAAAAAAATGAAAGAGACAATCATAAAAAACTTCCAAATGAATCTAAAACAACAATTGCAACACACTTCCAGAGGCAACCAAGAAAACAAGCATAAGGGTATCTAGTGGAGAGAGTGTCATCGCATAGGTTACATGGGTTATCCTGGCCCTTCCTCCAACATGAGGCACCAACCCCCATCTATGGTTATCCTGGCCCTTCCTCCTACTTGAGGCATTGGCCCCATAGGGTGACTCATGCGGAGCCGTTAACCTCTCCTGAGGATGAGCTTACAACTTTGCAGACCATGACCTTCTCACCATTAGTCTGTGATAGCCCTAATGCATAGATGAGGTATCCAAGATTATCTTATGTTTTTTTACTACCCATCCCCCTAAGTTCTATTATTAGGTTTTCACTTGTTAATCTACTCTTATGTGGGTTATCTTAAGCCCTTCCTCCTTTTGAGGCACCGGCCCCCATGAAGAGCCACTCTCCCTGAGACCCCAAACATAACAAAATCAAGCAAGGGTTGAACCATAGAGAACGAGGCATTAAAACACAACCAATGACATATGAAGCATTACCCATCTCGCTAAAACACAAAACCAAAGTCTCAACATAACCCCACACAACCCTTTCAAAACTACTTATATCAATGTCTAGCAATATCAAGAGCACCAAAAATGAGGATAAACATCCAACAATAAAACATGCCTTTAGGATCCTAAGGATCTCAACATCCATAAATGGGTCCACAAATACAACATGGTTCCCACATTGAAAGAAAAACCAAAACCATAATCCAAAGAACTCATAGAATTTTAAACTCAGAATAACATAACAATTTTATGAAACATTACACAATGTGTTTATACCATTTACTAACCTTCATTTCCCTTAGAATAATTTTGAACTACAAATCAAAGATGACTCTAACAAATAAAAATATATATATATTTTTTTAATTAACCAATACCATTAAAATTCCTAATTTCACATTCATAAGCACAAGAATTCAGTAAATCTTTTACAATTATATATATATATATATATATATATATATATTTATATATATATTTATAAATATATACAATATTTATACATATAATATTCTATTATCATCATTATGTTATAATTATGCATTTAATACATAGATATATATGCATGCATATATATATACATACATATATATATTAAATTAAAATTAATTAATATAAAAAAAACAAATAAAAAAAGAACTATTTTTATTTATATTACAAGGGGGAAACCCCATATAAAAGGGTTGTGCATAGTCCAAGGACTGCCACGTATAGTAGTCCTTCTGACTGTCGCAGTTTTAAGGGAAGGCTGGGGGTGGGTACAACCAGGCTGACCCACTTCCCAGTGCGCATACCAATGCCAAACTTTCATGGGTTTGGCCCCATCCACTTGCAATCAGGGGTAATTTAAAATATGTAAAAAAAATCTTTTCTGCAATAAATCCCTATGTAAATATACTCAACATATATATTTATATATATATATATATATCTCCATAAATCTATTTATTTTAAAAGGAGGATTGATTTTTCTTTCATAGTAGAATAATAAAGATGTAGAACATTTACAAACAAAATTTCAAAAGCATTTCTTCTGTTTGTTTGCAACCCAGAAAATTTTTAAAACTCTAAAAGAATTTTCTTTCATAGAAAGCCTATTTATTTATTTCAATTATTTTTTTATTTTTTTTAAATAGAAAACTAGAGAAATAAGGAAATGGAACCTAGAGTCCTGTGCGTGTTGAAACTTTGTTGAAGCTTTGCTTGATCTAGATGACCTTTTCGAAGAGCTCTCGTTCCTTCTTCAGAGTTTCTCCACCCGATTCCCTTGATCAATCTTCTAACTAAAATTTACTTCAGAAGAACGTCTCCTCTAAAACAATGAAAAACTAAATGAATTTCTTCAGAGAAGAGCCCCAGGGAATTCAATTCTCAAAACTCAATATTTTGGTGTAACTTCTGTCAATTTTCCCCGTGAATCAAAAATCTCACAAATATGCTATTAAATAAAAAAAATATCTCTTCTTTTTTGAAAGCTCCAAAAATCCAAATTAAAAGAAATTTTCTAATTTTTATTCCCAACTTTTCAGCCAACACTCAACACTCATTGGTCCTTTTCATATTTTCTTTCTTTTATTGATTTTTTTCTATTTAACAATACTTTTTTCTTTTAATTCTGATTTTGCAAGCTTTACTTGCAATTCACACAATTTAATTTATTTAATTAATTTATTTCATAATTATCCTCAACTAGCTTATTTAATTAAATTATCAAAATACTAATTTTAAATAATTTAATTTACACTTTTAAATAAATCACATGACTTTTATATTTTAATACAAACTATTCCAACCATTAATTGGCATCATTCACTTATTTAAATTGCATCATAGAAAACAACCATGTAAAATAAATACCAAAATACACTCACACAAATTACTATAATAAATTGCAAAAATGACAAAAACAAGGACACACAATACCACTCAATCAGGATGGTTTGACAAACATGGGACGAGGTGACTTCCTTGTCATCTCTGTTTCAACATCATGCCCGTTCAGTTAAATTGATGCTCGCCCTATCCTACCGAAGCAGGTGGAATCAAAACTATGTACCTGCAATTCCTACATACAAACAAGATCATGTACATGTATATATATATATAATAAAAACATCACATTGTGAGAAGGAATTGCAACGTAGCAGGGCACTCGCGAATGAGTGGTGCTACACTATCCTCTCACCAAAACTATTCTAACAATTACAACATTAAATATATAAAGTAGCAATTCTAACTAATTGATCACATCATAACTAATTACTAAATCACTGCATTACAATGTATTACTAAAATCAAATTAGACATCACCAACCAAATGTAATCATAATGTCATCCACTGAAGTAGCATAATCATCAATTAGTCTAAACTATTCAATCCACCAAACCAACCAATAAATAGTACTATCACAGTCTCAAAGTATCAAGCAAAAGCATAGAAAAATAATAAGTCCAAATAGTAACAGAAGGGGTATTAAATGATGAAATCCCCAAAAATTCCTCCTAGAGGGAAGGAAATTATAGGTATTTTTTATCTTCAGGATGAAACGTAGTGTAAGGTGGGAGCATATGCACAAACTAGCACTCCTAGGATAACAAATGGACTTGATTCAAATTCTAATTTATGATCCATAGGAACACTAAATGATGCAAGGTGAAAGCATACACCAAAAATAAATCAACCCTTTAAAATGAAATTGAAATGTGCCTAATTAATGATAGAAAAAATAAAGGTCTTCAATGGATGTCCTACAACAAAGTCATTAGTAGTCTTACTGTCTGTCTTAGAAAAATTAAGCTATGGATGGATGATAAACTTATAGGAACAAAGGAAAGTTATCAAATCAGTAGTAAAAAAGTAATAAATTAGATATTTTAAAACAATAGAAGTAAATAAATGTTACCTACATAGATGCTTATCAATAGTATGAAGCCACCATTATACTAGAAAATTTGCCTCTATAGGTAGCAAAATCGCCCATTTGCAGGTCTATCTCATTAGTTAGTAAATCCAACTATTTAGGATCAAATTTACCTCTATAGAATCAATTCCACCTGTCTGTGCCCTTGTAACAACGTAGCCACCTATTCTCTACAAATAGAGATCAAGGATTGAGTTTCAAAGATGGAGATAAAGGGTTGAGAATATGCAACTCCTCTAATACATAGAGGTAGACCTACTACATAGGTGGATGGTGACAAAGTCACCATGTAATGCATTGAGAAAAGTATTGGTACTTTGCAAGTACCTTAGGAGATGGACAAGATCTCCCTCATAAAGACTTTCTTGTCCAATATTCCATAATGATTGGATGGGAGAATAAAAGGGAATTTTAAATTATTTTTGTGTACTTTGGGGAATAAAGAGGAACTTTAAATTCCTCCAATGTACCTTAGGACAAGTAACCCATGTGGGATTACTTCTCCAAATTGAGAAATCTTTTAATTGATTTGACAAGAGGGAAATCCATAAATGATAAGGTAATTATCTCTTTCTTAATCAAAAGATTAAGAATGTGCAAGTGATTAGGAGGGTGATTAGGTGGGAGAATTGGGTTAATAAAGATGATTAGAAAGCAAGTTGCAAAAGTTGTAAGATGTGACAAGGAGAGAGAAAAGGAGGGAATTAAATGGGTATGTGTAGGATCATCATGGAAAAAACAGGCCCTTAAGTGGCAAAAAATTCAAAAAAATTAGAGTTAGGCAACTTGACGTAAAAATTTGAATAAGTTATCTATATTATTTCAAAAATGTGTAACAATAGAATTTGTAGAAAATTGAATGTAGTTTCTAAACTACTAGGTTTATTTTAAAAAAAAAAAATCTATTTGGTGAAAATTTGAAATTTTAATGCAGTAGTACTTAAATTTCAAAGAAAAAATAAGAAGTAGGTGTAATGTGACCACCCTAACCACAATAAAATGATAATATTTTTTATAAGGTTTTAGATATAAGTAGAGGACACATGTCCTGATGTGATGCATATTTTTTTGTAAATTTTTTATAAGTAAATAATTAATTATGATTTTTTTATTACAACTTTTAAAAAATAAAAAAACTTGTTTGTCTAACCACCTTAACTTGGTCAAAACTTCATGAAATTCATTTCCTTTTTTTTTAATCCTATAGTATGTGAAGCATAGAAGGTGACGCATGTTTTGGATTCAAAAAATTTGATATGGTTTGAAAGCTATAATTTTTTTCAATCAGCCTATCAATTAGGACTTTAGTTGTAATTCAAATAGAAAATAAATAATAATTATTTATTAAATTCAAAATAAAACATAATTTATATTGGTGGAAAGCTAAGAATATCCTTTAAAAACCCTTTTCGTTTCATCAATTTTGGGTAAAAAAAAAGTCATTAGCCACATACCCTACAAAAACCCACCATATTACCACTTTTTGGCCCATCTTGATCCTGCACATACCTAAATATTTAATTTAATTCTTATGGGATTATAAATGATCAAAATAAATAAATATAGGTATTTATTTACTTTGAAGAGGAAGGGATAAAAGGTAAAGCATTTAATTAATTAATTAATGTAATGGCATGAATTTGCACCCCTAGGAAAATTCCACATTTACATTATGCCTACCTTAGAGAATTAAATCTGATAATTCAATCCTTACACATGACACCTTTCCCTGTCCACATGGAAACTCATTTGTGTGTCGGTGGGGGAATTTATGTTTGGGATGCTAGTGAGGTGAGCAGACGTCCACACAGAGCACTTTCAACCTGACAGGATTCTTGCCTCTAGAATTTGTAGAGGCTTTTCTCCCTTGACTGACTTCAAATGGGATTTTTTCCTTCTTTTTCTTTCAAATTTCCTATTCTTCAATTCATTATTCCTTCTTGAAAAATTATTGATCGAATTCACTCTACACACTGACTTTTAGCTCCTTCAAGTTGCATCACCACCTCCTTTATATCTGCAAGCTATTGTTTTGTTGGCTCCTCCTCTCCATTGTTGAGACAACATTGGATTTCGAGAGCTTGCAAGCTCGCTCCTTCATTTTCCTTGAGAGAACATGGTTAAGAAGGTGATATCCACTATTTTCATTTATTTTATATTATTGTATTTGCATTGTAGCATATTGTTGTTTGAGTATTGCTTGGTATTTCCATTTCTATACTCTTATTATCATGTCTTTATATACAATCAATTCTATCTGGTTGTTTATGGAGGTAGAAAACCCAAAACAAGGGACTAACTGAGGAAATCCTCTAAAAACAACCCCAAAATTTTCTCATTCTTCTATGTGTAGGTACTTCTCAGTTGGAGCTATTTGAAAAATCAATTTTCATGAAGTTTGGTACTATCTTCTCATCCTTTCTCTATCAATTCAAGCGTATCTAGTTAAAGCATTCTTCTCATTGCTCTATATTTCTATATTTCCTCTACATTTTGGTATAGCATAAAATCTCTTAGTTAGGTTGTTATTTGCATTTTCAATATTTTTACCTATCTCAAAATTCCTCTATTCATACGAACACCAGTGCCCCACTGAGATGTGAACACATCACACTAGAGTCTATGCCCTACACTGTTGTCCTCAAGAAGTGATCTATCTGAGTTGTAAATTAAAATTTAGGAATCAGCTCACTCGACTTCCTAAAACATTTGAGTTAGCAGAAGGATAGTAGAGACTAGATTGCTCTTCCTTTTCAACCCTAAACACTTAACCTTTCTAATCACTTTGCAAATATTGAGGTAGATCAGAGAAACTTATTACTTAGGGCCCTCTCATGACCAGTGGTCTTGGAGCATCTAGTCCCCTTCCTCTACATTTTGGTGAGCCTGACGTGAACTATTTTGGTTTCATTTTGTAGTGTTTAAGGAACCTTCTCTCGTATTCTAGGCATGTTGTAGGTTTGTGTGTTGCAGGGCGCATAGCCTTGTAACCCAACCTATGATCCCTAGCTTTGTAGTTAGAAGGATCCCTAGGTATTGTGAAGTTAAATATAGATAGGTCACCATCTGATTGTTGAACCTTTGGGGTATCCTGAGGAAGTCCTTTCGAAGTACGCAAAAATGGCCTCTTTTATCCATCTCCCTATTTCTCCTACACAACCTACAAATGGATCACCCAATATAACTTTTACATCATAGGACCTTCTTATGAACATAAATAGAGATCCTTCTCCTCTATACATTCCCACTCACATCAACAATAACATCGTGACTGGTGTTCTGGTTGATCCCACATGTCATGTGAATGCTACAATAGAGGAGACTCAACTGATAAATTTCTTTCATAAGGATGGGTATGATGAATCAAAATCCAAAATACGTATGCACTATGGACTCTTAGTCCTAGTAGGAGTCAGGACTGTAAGTGCTCCTTTCGATACCATCTCAAAGTCAGACTTGTTTAGAGTTAAACTAGGCATCCCATGGTTGGTTTCCATGAATCCAGTCACTTCAGTAATTCATAAATGTTTAAAGTTTTCTCATGAGGGATTTGTGCATGTTATGCATGACACTAGATATTAACCTTTGGTGTCACATGGGCACTACTCGTTAGATCAATTTTGGCCTACCCCTATTGGTCTACTTCCTTCAAGGATGGACCTATTATATTGAACCCATGTTTAATATAAGAATGGGGGCATAATTCCAAAGGTGACCTAGCATGTCTCTCCTTATTCCATTTCTGTTAAAAGATTTATGATCGCGCAGCAGAAGACTACCTCATCCTCTCAAAAGGGGAAGGGGAAGTCCGCTCATGCCCAGTCCAACCTTCCTGTTCTTTTGTCATCTCATCCACTTCTACCACCCCCCTACTATGGACCCTTCAACCTTTTCTCCTATGTATCACATGGGCAGTTCGATGGTGACCTCTTGGTAGAAGGCCAAGAATCAAATATTCAAACTTCTCGTCTTACCCACAGTGCCAAGGCACATTGTCTATGGTAAATGTAAGGTCACTCTTGGAGTTTCCCCTGCGTCTCAGCCTCCACAACCTCCTACTACTTCTACCCTCTGGTGGTGAATGGGAAGAGGCTTGCAACTAAGGCGCCTGAGTCTTCTTCTCCACCTATTTCAATCTCTGCTCCTGTGCTTCCTACTCCTACTCCCGTCTAGGAGTTTTCCCTTCCACCAATAACGGTTGTGGAAGAAATGTGCATGGATGAAAAAGAGCCTCTTTTTCCTTCTCAAGAAGTGAGTTATAGTTACCAAAGCTGACAAAAATAGTTGGCATGTGAGCGTAAGCACTAGAGGAAGGCTTTGGCTTCTAAGAAAGTTTCCTTGCAGAAGGTAGAGGAGGAGCCAATAGCTCCTATTTTTTCATCTCCTTTTGTGTCACCCTCTTCTATTTCTTCTACTTTGGTTCTTATTGTCTCAATCTTACTTCTAGCTCCTCCCACAAATGCTAATGAACCTCATCCCAAAAGGGTGCAAGTGATGAGGGTGCTAACCCGAGACACAAAAAATCACACACACAACCAAAGAATGTTATTATTATTCTGGATACAAAAATATTACATGCAGAGGATCTCCAATCCTCGAGTTCTACAATACATGCAAATTATAAAATCTACAAAATTTCCCCTTTTCATAGTATGTGATATTTTCCCCAAAAAAGCTACCCAAAAATCAAAAACTAGCTAGCCCCTAAATAACCCCCTTTTTAGCTTGGAGCCAAAAACAACATTCCAATTATGAGTTTTAGCAATCTAGCGCCAAAAATTGCAATTTGAAATTCAAAAATTGAGTCCTAATTCAAAAATTGGCAATTTTCCAAAAATTGACCAACTTCCGAAAGCCATAACTTTTGATCTGGGACTTCATTTTTCAAAATGGACTCGGAAGATTTTTCAGGGTAAAAAGCAGAAACTGAAACTTGAATAACTTTCAAACTAGGAATGATCTTGACCTAATTCTTTCACCAAAGTGCTTATTTCTTTTGTCCTGAAGCTTCCCATAAATTTTTGCCTCCAAACGCCTTCAAATTCAAAACTACTAAAAATAGAAATTGAGCAGAAAAAGCAAAAATTCAATTATAAAAGTTGGGAACTCTTATTCGACAAAAAGGGTATCCAGAAATACAAAAACATCTACAAAAATCTAAATGAAAGTAAAGATATTTTTGGGTGATGCAAGATTGCCCTTACACCACTAGATGCTCCTACATCAGCAAGTGTTAATCACTCCCTTGATAGAACCTCCTTTTCTAATATCCCTTTTGGAAATCCCACCATTCCCTCAGCCCATGGACATGTCAAAAATGATGGTGATGTTTGTAATGGCCTTGTCCTCTTCCTCCTTTCCTTCCACTACCTTTGTGGGGATTTTTGCATCCTCTAATGAAGCATAAATTATAGGATGACCACGTTTCCAAGGGAGCTCAGAAGAAGGGATCACCTTCTTCAAGAGAAGGTTCTACTTTGGATTGTGTTGTCCCTGTGATGGAGGCAGCCCCAACATCTCTCAAGTTTTTCACTTTCTCTTTTGATGAGGCTGATGGTGGATCATGGGTGCCTCCTTCATCTCCCACTTAGTTAATACATGAAACTCCTATTAAGTGCATGTTTAACTTGGTAGATGGTGTCCTGGCTTTGTCGGTGATCTTTGTAAGATCATTGACTTGTATCTCATAGGAGTTGAGTGAACAAGACCTTGAGGAGCCTTGTTCCTTAGCTCTTTTCATACAATAGTTGGAGGGTGCTCCCTTTGTTATCCTACCGTTGTAGGCTCATCTTCCCTCCGCTTATAATGATCTAGATTGGAAGAATGATGACCTCCTAGTTGAAGAGGACTAGGGGAGTACCTCTTCTTTATCTTTAAATTAGATTTGTGTGTGTGTTGTGTTTCCTTATGCTTGTTTTTATGTGTTCCTGGAGGACCCTTATTATCCTAGTAGGTGCTTGGATACAAGAGTGAAATTATGTCATAAAATTCCTTTATTTTCTTGCAATATTCTTCTATATGTTGTATCTTGATTTTTGAAAATTGGGGACGATGCAAAGTGTTGGGGGCATTTAGGCCTCCCTTCCATTTTGACCCAATTTTTTATTTTTATTTTGTTTTCATGTTCCTTTCATCAAATCTAATAATTCTTGGGATTGATGATTGTTTTCTCCTACAATGTGTGTTACCTATTTATATATACGAGTAGATCTGACCCCGAATTCCTAGATCCCCTTGACTCTTGATTTATTCATCTTTTCTTATCTTTCTTTTTATCTTTCTCTCTTATTTACTTGCTTCATGATGTTTTGATTCCTATTTGTTGTCCCTCGCATGTGCAAAAAAATTTCCACATCTATATCTCATCATGTATCGTGGGCCACAACATCTCTGCATGTTCTTCCTTTCCTTAGGATGCCACATCCACCTTCAATTTGCATGCACCATCCTAAGGGGGGCTCCTACTTCTCTAGTTTTCCATACAGTGTATTTGGTGGTCAACGAATCCCTTGCTGGAAATATTTTCATTTTTTCAAAATTACATCCTTTGATAAGGATCCACTTAGCAAGACTTTATTTTGAAATTGAATTCGTAGCAAAAAGAATTGAGAATTTTCCTTTGAGGAGGCCATTCTTATTTTTTTGAATTCTTTAATGAAAGAGAATATTTCAAAAGGATTCCTTGATGATAGGGTCATTTACGAAAATGGCATCAATTTTCAAATGGAGTGTCCCTCTGAAACAACCCCTTGCTATTGTGAAGGGTTCTTGAGGGACCCCTTTGAAAACTTCTCCTTTAATTGCTTGTTCTAAGATATGATTATTTGTCTTTTTGTGTGACTCTTGCTTGCCTAACATGTTTTTCCTATGGATTAGCATTTTTTTTTGCAATACCGAGCACCTGTGGAGCTTCTTTCACAATCAATCTTGGAGGACTGGGCACCTCACCAAGCTTTCCTTATAGGAACGAGCACCTGTAAGGGCCCAGTCTGACTATGTGAGGCCTTTCATTCTCACCCCCCAAGATTGAGCATGTGTGGTGCCTCCTTTGCAAGATCAAGCACCTATGAAGCACTTCCATTTTGTAGGATAGAGCACCTCTAGAACCTTTGTTCACCCTTTGTAGTACTAAGCACCCATGGAGCCAATTCTTTAGGATTGACCACGTGTAGAGATTTTGTTCAAATTTCCATAGGTCCAAGTACCTGTAGAGCCATCTCTCTCTCTTGCATGTCTGAGCATGTCAGATTGCAGTCTACTTCCTTGATAATTCAGGTATATGGTTTTCAAGATTTTCTCTACTTTATCTCACATTTACTAATGTGTATGGTTGCTAAAGTGGGGGAAAAATGTAATAGTGTGAATTTGCACCCCTAGTAAAATTAAATATTTACATTACCCCCTACCTTAGAGATATAAATTTGATGATGCAATCCTTACACCTTCCACCTTTCCTTGTCCATGTTGCAACTCATTTGTGTGTTGGTGGGGAAATTTCTATTGGGGATACTAGGGGTGCATGGACGTCTATGCGGTGTACTTTTGTCTTAATAGGATTCCTACCTATGGAATCTCTAGAGGCATTACACTCCTCCATTGGATGTGAAGTGTAACATTTTTTGCTCCCTTGGCCAACTTCAAATGGGATTTTTGCCTCCTTTTGCCTACAAATGTCTTATTCTTCCATTCAATCTTCCTTCTTGACAACTTCTTGATCAAATTCACTCTACACACTCACTTCCAGGTCCTTTAAGTTGCATCACCATCTCCATTGTAGTTGAAAGCTACTATTTTTTCGGCTCCTCCACTATGTTAGTGCAACAACGTTGGTTTGAGAGAGATTGCAAGCTCACTCCTTCCTCCATTTTCCTTGAGAGCACACGGTTAAGAAGGTGATATCTGCCATTTTCAATCATTTTTCATTATTGTATTTGTATTCTAGCATATTTTTGTTTGATTATTGCTTGGTATTTCCATTTCTATACAATCTTCATCATCTATATATATAATTATTGCTATGTGGTTGTCCATGGAGGTGGAAACACCAAAGCGGGGGACTAACTGAGGTAGTCCTCTAAACACAACCCTAACATTTTCTCGTTCTTCTATGTGTAGATACTTCTTGGTTGGAGATATTTGAAAAATCAAGTTGTACAAAGTTTGGTACTATCTTCTAATCCTTCCTTTGTCAACTCAAGCATATCTAGTTAAAGTATTCTTATTGTTGCACTTTATTTATGTATTTCCTTTACATTTTGTTATACCATAAAATCTCTTAGTAAGGTTGTGAGTTGCATTTTCAAATTTTTTACTTGTCTTAGAAGTCCTTTATTCATATGGACACCAAGGCTCTTTTGAGACGCTAGCACATCAAGCTCGAGTCTATGTCTTGTGTTGTCATCCTCAATTAGTGAGTTGTCTGAGTTGTAAATTGAACTCTAGGAATCAGCCCGCTTGACTTCCTAAAAAAATTGGGTTAGGAGAAGGACAGTAACAACCAGATTTCTCTTCCTTTTCAACCCTAAATACTTAACCTCTTCAATCACTTTGCAAAGCTTGAGGTAGATCATGGTATCCTATTGCTTAGGGCCCTGTATCCTATTGCTTAGGGCCCTCATGTGACCTAGGGTCTTTGAGTAGTCAGCCCCCCTCCTCTACAACAAAATACCTTAGGACCTTAGATGATTTTAGGAGAATAGATTATATTAATTAAATAAATGCAATATTATTCAATTAATGCGAATAAGGAGGAATCTAGAAGACATAAGGATAAACTTTACCAAACATGAGTGGTAAAATTTAGTTGTCTACAATATTATATAATCTAACTTCTTTCATTGAAAATCTCATCCAATCCATTTCCCTTACCTCCAATTAATTATCATAATTAGCCCAAACATATTCCAGCTCAAGTGCATTATAAAAGCCTAGTCCTAATTGTAAATTGTTTTGAACAAAATCTTTGTTGTCGAAGTGAAAACAAAATTCAAGTAATTTTTATTTGTGCTTTACCATATCCTTTCAATATTAAGGGCATCTAAGGAATATTTGCATTGGTGGAAATATAGACCAATTGGAAAGGGAATGCTTTCCTTTTTCTTTTCTTTGCACCTTTTATTCACTTCCTCTATTTTTTGGCATACTTTGAACAATTAGAGCTAATATGTCATTTAAATATTTTGGTAGTTTTCATGAGAGTCCATCATACCTACAAGTTTGGTGTACATGAGCCTTTGAAATTGAATGAAGAAGCTCTGATGTATATTAATCAACTGAGAAATTTCTAGGGAGATTCTAACACTCAGATCTCCTTGCGACTCCCTTACAACTAACATGGAAAATATGTCATTCACCTATAGGAAATGTTTGTATCTATTTTTCAGTTGAAGTCGGTAATAATATTCATATATTGGAGTGTCATCATTAAATTTACCTTTAATCCTCAACCATAGTTAGGCTTTCATGCTTACAATGGTGTAAACCAAATAAGAGGACATATAAAACTACTTATTAACTCTAATATTAGTTATCTTTCTACAAATTTAATCACTAATAATATCAAACTAGTCTATGAATTGTTTCCCATGACAAATAATCACAATAAAAAAGTACATCCAAACCTCAAAAATTATGGGAATCCTCATTTCCAATTATCTTATGCATCAACACTATGATGTTGTATATATTTTTCACAAAATATGGCCTATGTAAATTCTTTGGAAAATTTGATTTTCCCTTCTTTGTACTTTCCAACCATTAATTCTCAATTATATTTGACAATGGATCTTCTTTTCTACAAACCATTGGTATGAGGTAGAGACATTTATGTCTGCATCCTAATTTTTGTTAGGTAATTTTAGTAGTGAATGAAAAATGTCTCTATCAAGCTTGGTGATGTCACTATTATCATCTATTTTGACTCCCATCATCTAGGGGTCATAATGGTTGATGAACTCTATCACCAAATTTGGGCACTAGACTGCAATAAGGAAACTAGATGCTTGCAACAACCCACTCTCTATCAACCTCTATGTGAAAAGGGTTTGATTCTCCATGTTCATTCTCTCAAAAAATATTTTAAATCTACATGCCCTAGTTTGGCATCTCCAATTTAAAGGAGTGTACTCTCCAAGCCAAAAAGATGTTCATTCTCAAGGTATTTGTATTGAATTTTATCCTAAAAAAATTACAAAATAGCTTTCCCAACCCACTCAACAAAAAAATGGCTATATTCAAAGGAATTTTATCTTTGAGAAGGGAATTGTGTGTTTTGCAGATATTCATGAAAATTATTTACTTTTACAGGATTCCCCTTTCGACAAAGATAGATATGGAGGAATTGTGTACCATTAATGATGACTATAAATTTTTGCACTATAAATCCCAAAATATTTTAGGCTTCCTTTGTTACACAAGAAGTTGTCGTTGCACCAAAAAATCAACTTGTTAATCCTTGATACAACTACTAGATTTATACAAGATCCAAGATCCACAAAAGGTAGTTAAACCATGTCATGAAGCCAAAACATTGCACTGGCCCATGCCGAGGAGAAAAAGGTGTTGGTGGTTTTTCTTGTAAACCAGGTTGGTCTCCTATTCTACCTATGGAGTAGCCAACTCCAATCAAGGGCAGCTCGGAGGACCTGGACCAACTGACAAGATCAAGAGATCTTCTGCACTTTAGGCTCTACAGAACCAGGGCGGGTATACCCACAGAATGCCTCAAACAAGACCATACATTGATTTTTATAGCAGATAACTTCTAATTCCAAGCGTTGAGGACCTCAAATGGGGCTAGATTCTCAGTAACACAATACTTGCAGCAACCAGGAGGTACGACACAAACTAAATAAGGATATTCAATGATTTATAAATTGTTTCTGAGGGGAACAGGCTGCAGGACAGATCAGTGCCTAGTTTTGGGCCACAGAGTCAAACACAACAAAGGGAAATCATCTGCAAATAGACCTCAATCAGTGGATCTTGTTTTGTTGATGCCTTACATCAACTATTAGTGCCTTACACTGATAATCCAGCTCCTGTAGGAACTAGACTCTTCTTACCAAATCCTACCTACAAACAAGTAATCACTGCTATCTATTCAAAGGATTTAACTTCTTCCTTGAAGCAGACCTATCAACAAACAACACAGTCTCATGAAGTATGAGAAGATGAACAAAGACACCTTATGCATTCATTCAAATGATTAAAAGTGCACAAATAAGGAGACAATCTAATAACATGCTTGAGAGACAAGTGTTTTCATGTTTTCATTGCTCAAACTAATTGTATTTACAAAGGAATTCAACATTACAGACCATAGACTCAAAATCATGACTCAAAACTAAACCCTAATCTATCCCAGACTATTCTAGAACTCAGAAAAATGTGGAACAAAACACCAAAGTTCAGAACGCTACATATGGCCATGAATTCTCCCCTTATAGGAATAGGGAGAGCAACAAGCAACTAGCCAGATGAGAATACACATCACCAAATGACTAGGACAAACCCTGAAATAGTGCGTAGGCCAAGTCATTATTTCCAACTGCTTCACTGGTCTCATAAATGCCTCTGGTCGGGTTGTTGCAGGAAAGACATTCCCACACGAATGAAGCCAGGAAATCAGTGTCAAATCCGGCGCTAAATCCGGGCGCCCATATTCGAGCCATGTCGTCCTTGTCCTAGAGTCATCACCATGAATGTTGGTTCAGTGGATCCAGTGACCCTCTCATCTGCCACCATGAATGCTCCAAGTCTTCACATGCAAACATAACAGAAACCTTGATACTTGTGAAATTGAAACTGGGTCGTCAATTGTCAAAGATCGGGAGGCCACCTTTGAATCCCATTGGACCATTGAATCAAGTCCACGCCATCAGCAAGACATAAAGAGATCAGGGAGACCATAGGCCAAAAATCATATGTTGCATCGAGCGCTCATCATAGTCGGCAAGAGGCAACTGGGTCGGTGAAACATCCTAGTGAAGTCCGCAAAGGATACTGAGTGCACCATAGAGTCGAGGAGAGATGGTCGGGTCAGCTAGACATCATGGCCAAGATCTATGTGTTTGATCGAGCAATCAAGTCGGCAAGACCGGGTGCACATCGGTGTGAGATTATAGAGATTTCACCAAGCTTCATCAAAGACATCATTTCAAGTCGCTATGACTTATAACATCTCTCGCCGATGAATTCACTTGCCAAATGTATGTCGCTGTAGCACGCAATCCTCGGTGAGAGGTTATGTAGACATTACATTGTTATACCAAGAAGACCTTTAGACACCTATTCGCTGAGAGAAATTAGAACTTTCACCAAAAGTCACATATTGAACCGCTGTCGGTAAGACCTAACCCCATCGCCATGACCACACACGAAATAAAAGTCCCACTGAAGCATCAAATCCTCCATCACCGATCGGCGTAACAAGATGACATCACCGAGACCTTTCAACGAAAGGTATAACTCACGCCGAAGACCAATCACAAGATACTATCAGTAAGACTGAATAGATTCACTATGACATATTGATGCCTCAAGCCTTTGCCGATAGAACCCCTACTCGATCGCCAAAACAAAAACCAGGGTCTCATCGACAACCACCTGTAAATAAATTCCAGTCGCTGTGACAAATGATAAGTCTTGCCAATAGGTAACTCAGACTTATGCAAGAAAAAATGCAGAGCGAGGGGCGGCCAAAAGGATCTCGGGGAGACCAAGGGGAGTCGAGAAGACCTCACCCTGAGCGGACACCAACACACCGATGGGAAAAATCCCATTGATGAGACACAAAGAAGTCAGGGAAACATCTCCCCGACCTCAACCAACAAAGGCCGACAAAGATTTTGGGGAGACAAGCCGGGGTCGCCAAGAGGTAATCTCGAGCGCCAAAGGTCTCAGTAAAAACAACACGGCGCTGGTGAAAATGATAGCAAGGGGCCGGTTTCCAATGAGAAATAGGGCATAAAGGATAACTTAAGTTGCATGCGTACCGGCTAGGCAAGTCAATGAATCAAAAAGCCAGCAGAATGGGAACCAAACAAGGTCAGAGCCAGAACTAGGAAAGAGATGGAGACGGAGCTGAAGCAGGGGAAGAGATGAAAACCAAAATGACCACCTGAGACCAAAACCCAACTCGGATCTACCTCCGCAAAAGATAAAGGAAGGGAGACGAGAGCGGAACAAAACCCGAAACTAGGACCCTTGAAAAGGTCCCAAAACCTGTTCTCATTCTGATCCTGCGCCCGCCAAAGGAAACAAAGCAAAAAACAAAGGGAATAACGCGGAGACAAAAATGACCAGCGACCGACGTAGGGCAGAAAGGAAAAGAAACTCCAATCACACGGGATTGGAACCGGGATGGATGCGTGAACAGGAACTAGAACTTTAGAATTTGGAAAAGTTCTAGTTCTGTTCAAGCATCCATTCCACCTTCGATAAAACAAAAGAAAATCCAAGGCAAGAAAAAGAGAAAGGGGAACCGAACTAAAAGCCCAAAAACGGGAAAAAGAAAAGCCAAGAAAAACCCTAACACAGGCTGCCCCACCAGAGAGATGAAAACTAGCATGCTGGGCTCAACCCTTGTGGGAGCCCATTTAACCCATGTGCTAAAATGAAAGATAAAACTCACAAGCCAAGGATTTGCAATAAAAAACAAGGGCACACAACCAGAACCCGAAAGACAACCAAAAAAGTCTCTAACATAGGCTCCAGTTGGGGATGTATGCCCCCCGTGGGCATAGCAAGAATTCAGATCACTGGGAGAGTAGACTGGAACAAAAAGCCAAAAAATAGACCAAGAGCTAACTAAACAGGGTTAGCAGACACAACAAAATAAAACTGACCAAAAAAGCAAAAAACTAACCTAATGTTCATGGAAAATGAAATGCTTCAGATGAAGCACCACTTCGAGAATTGTCCATGAATAGGAAATTCAAGAGTCACATTGTTGATTCATTATTTCATTTGATGACACTAGGCCACCAAATGAAAATGAGGGCGAGCACCTACCTCTATCAAACACAATTCTACTAAATGAGCTGACATTCCCTAACTTGTGCTTGCCTCTGCCAAACTACAAAAATATAAATGAATGCACCTCTACAAACACAAGTATCTGATTTCCTCTTTGCAAGTGAAAACTTGTTCTCTATTTAGACTTATCTTCAACTGGCAACTAGATCCAATAAACTTCATCATTACCACCTTCTTGATTCTTTGATTCTGTATCATGTGGTAATACATGTGAATACTGATCAAGACCACATAAAAACACAGTATGATCACAATTAGCTACCTAACAAAACATGTTAGTACCTCTCAATAGGCTGTCATATTCATCATTATAAACATGTACATGATCCTTATGCATTTGAAAGTCAGGCATACTTTCAAAATGCTGATTGTTATGTGACAACAAGCTATCATATTCACTATTTACATTACCCTGAAGCTAAAAACAACTAGCTCCAGTGCTCTGCATACTGTCACATTCTGTGAAAACTTCATCAAGTGTATACAAAGGGATACACTCACCATTCAACACATCTTGCAACTCGTCTATATCATTTTCAGTAGGAGGAGGCACATCATTAGTGCAATGATGGTTTAAACTACTACTCCCACTTCCACTTTTAACTTGGATCTGTTCTTCATCATGCTAGTGGTGAGGATGATCAAAGAGTTCTGATTCATCTTCACCTATTATCCAACTGTCATTATCTTCTGAACATGAGGTATGATCACCTTTTGTATCATAAGCTTGCTCAATAGCAAACAATTTTGGTTCAAAAGCATAAATTGATCCCTCATTGGAATCAACACCATCATCCATGTGAAAAGATTCATGCCTAGGCTCATTTAAGTCATCAGAAAGAAACTGCACTTTGTCATACACAACATGATCAGCTGGTTCATCATCACAGATAGAACCAGACTCACTTGTATCATACCTTGCATCCTGTAGGTCCTCGTCATCAAGACCAATATGAGTTTCCCACAACAACCTAGAGTTGTTGTGTGCAAACCTCTAGTATTCTATGGTCAATAAATCTGATACTTGTTCACAACTTAGTAGGTCAATGTTCTGTCCTACCCTCTCAACCACTTCTTCCTCTTCTTGACCTTCACCAGAACTAGATGCAACACCCAGCAGAAAATCAGGATATCCCAAGTTATCTTCAAAAAGATAATCCTCATGAGAGTGAATTTCCACACCTCCTCTATCAAATCTGATATCCACCAGAGCACTCCCTAAATCAGCAACTCCATTTGTCTTCTCATCAAGACTTGTGTCAAGACTACACTCATTTGTGCACTTGAACTGCTTAACTGTCTCATCACATTGCTGATTACACCTCCCTTCTTCAAAGAGCCAATCCAACTAATGTTCCTCTTCGGGTTCTTGGCTTGGGAGACTCAACCTCTGATCTTCTGCTTGGGGCATCACTTCTGAAAGTTGTTCAAAGACAAATTCCTCACCATCTGATGTAGCAGCACCTCCAGTCTCAATTTTCTCAACTATGCACCTGTCTGAAGAAGACTGAGCATCCATTTGTACAAAGTTGTTATCTTTATCAGCATGTGTCCTGACAAATGAAGACAACAGGCTCTGTATATATTCATTTCTCTTCTTTTCCAGACTGTCTAGGATTGTGTAGGCCATCTGCATGCTCAGTATCTTGAATTCTTTCAATAATGCACTAGATCCTTCTTCATAAGCTTCAAAATATATGTGGATACAACATGGAGTGCTAGGTCTGAAATTCTCTAGGATTAGTGACAAGGCAGTAGAAAATATATGACTGAAATCAACACTTGACTCCTCATCTTGTTTTTTAATTTGCCTTAACCTTTTGACCAAGTCTAAAGGATCTCTTGCAAATTTTTCTCTATAAGCAACCACTAATTCATCCCAGCAAGGAAAAGATGTATCAGGGAAACTCAAATACTAGTCCTGAGCTCTAGCTTCCAGGGATCTAACAAAAAATCTCATCCATGCATCCTGATACTTAAAAGAATGTTTCTCCATGAAACTGGAGAAACTCTCGACATGTGCATCTCCTCCACAAACATTATATCCATGAAATCTAGGCATTTATTTATATACCTGAGCTGACATACATTCAACTTTGTAATCAACCCATGACAAATCTAACTGAGCATACAATGGGTCATAAGAATTAACAACTGGTGTGACAACCTGACAAGTAGATATGGTTAGACTGTCTCTAAGCCGTTGAAAAATCAGATGTCTCTCATCCATCTCTCTGAGACCTCTTTCAAATACAGCCTTCCATTTAGGCCTTATCTTGGTCTTGTGCATCCTTGATTCTTTATCAAACTTAGGAAACCTTTTGACAATTTTTTTATGGCTTGGTGCTCCATAGATATTACAAATCAAGGCTCATTGACTATGCATAATTACAAAAATAACTAGCATATGAAAAAACAAGTGGATGACCACCCTCAAGGTGTATAAATACATTCTCATCATCCACACAAATTGAGACTTGAGCACTAGACACAATCTTACAATGGAACTGCAACTATATTCAACAGATTCAGCAAATGGAAATGTGCTAACACCATTTACTACCTTTCCCTCTGGTAATCCTGAATCACTAAATAGGGAAACACATTATTACTTTCTCAAATGTTCAAAAACATGAAGAATAGCTGGAAACGTTGCAGCTCTGGAACATTCTTCAAATCTTCAATGGGTTTACCTTGATAGAGTCGCCACCTCTTTTCAGAGGACAGAACTTCAAATCGTATGAAGCTCACTTACATATAAGTCCTTCTCTGAGCTCGTTCCACCAATAGAGCACCATAAATATTTTAAGCTGAATGCAACAAAACTTTCTCTAGGCCTGAGATTCCTCAGACTTTCAACAATGCCAACATGGAAAACAAATATATGACTCTATTACACACTGATATGACCCGTTTCTGGATTCTTCAAGATATTTGACAAGAGGGGGAGGCACACCGTAAAAGCTATGATGGTCTAAACTTCTACTCTTGTGTTCTCTTCTTTTTATATCTCCCCAGTAGAGTTTCCAATTTGTTGGTGGTTTTCCTTGTAAACCAGGTTGGTCTCCTATTCTACCTATGGAGTAGCCAACTCCAATCAAGGGCAGCTCGGAGGACCTGGACCAACTGACAAGATCAAGAGATGTTCTGCACTTTAGGCTCTGTAGAACCAAGGCAGGTATACCCACACAATGCCTCAAACAAGACCAGACATTGCTTTTTATAGTAGATAACTCCTGATGCCAAGTGTTGAGGACCTCAAATGGGGCTAGATTCTCAGTAACACAATACTTGCAACAACCAGGAGGTACGACACAAACTAAATAAGGATACTCAATGATTTATAAATTTTTTCTGAGGGGAACAGGCTATAGGACAGATCAGTGCCTAGTTTTGGGCCACGGAGTCAAACACAACAAAGGGAAATCATCTGCAAATAGACCTCAATCAGTGGATCTTGTTTTGTTGATGCCTTACATCAACTATCAGTGCCTTACATTGACAATCCAGCTCCTATAGGAACCAGACTCTTCTTACCAAATCCTACCTACAAACAAGTAATCACTGCTATCTATTCAAAGGATTTAACTACTTCCTTGAAGCAAACCTATCAACAAACAACACAGTCTCATAAAGTACGAGAAGATGAACAAAGACACCTTCTGCATTCATTCAAATGATTAAAAGCACACAAATAAGGAGATAATCTGATAACATGCATGAGAGACAAGCGTTTTCATTTTTTCATTGCTCAAACTGATTGTATTTACAAAGGAATTCAACATTATAGACCATAGACTCAAAATCATGACTCAAAACTAAACTCTAATCTATCCAAGACTATTCTAGAACTCAGAAAAATGTGGAACAAAACACCAAAGTTCGGAACGCTACATATGGCCATGAATTCTCCCTTTATAGGAATAGGGAGAGCAACAAGCAACCGGCCAGATGAGAATACACATCACCAACTGACTAGGAAAAAACCTAAAACAGCGCGCAGGCCAAGTCATTATTTTTCAACTGCTTCACTGGTCTCATAAATGCCTCTAGTCGGGTTGCTACAGGAAAGACATTCCTACACGAATGAAGCCAGGCAATTAGTGTCAAATCTGCCGCTGAATCTGGGCACCCATACTCGAGCCATGCCATCCTTGTCCTAGAGCCATCGCCATGAATGCTGGTTTAGTGGATCCAGCGACCCTCTCATCTGCCACCATGAATGCTCCAAGTCTTCGCACGCGAACATAACAAAAACCCTGATACTCATGAAATTGAAACTGGGCAGTCGATCATCAAAGATCAGGAGGCCACCTTTGAATCCCATTGGACCATTGAATCAAGTCCATGCCATCAACAAGACATAAAGAGGTCAGGGAGACCATAGGCCAAAAATCATATGTTGCATCGAGCGCTCATCATAGTCGGCAAGAGGCAACTGGGTCGGCGAAACATCCTAGTGAAGTCTGCAAAGGATACCGAGTGCACCATAGAGTCGGGGAGAGATGGTCGGGTCGGCCAGACATCATGGCAAAGATCTATGTGTTTGATTGAGCAATCAAGTCAGGGAGACCGGGCACACATCAGCATGAGATTATAGATATTTCACCAAGCTTCATCGAAGACATCATTTCAAGTCACTGTGACTTATAACATCTCCCGCCGATGAATTCACTTGCCAAATGTATGTCACTGTAGCACGCAATCCTCAGTGAGAGGTTATGTAGACATTACATTGTTATACCGAGAAGACCTTTAGACACCTATTCGCCGAGAGAAATTAGGACTTTCACTGAAAGCCACATATTGAACCACTGTTGGTAAGACCCGATCCCATCGCCATGACCACACACCAAAATAAAAGTCCCACTGAAGCATCAAATCCTCCATCACCGGTCGACGTAACAAGATGACATCGCTGAGACCTTTCAATGAAAGGTATAACTCACGCCGAAGACCAATCACAAGATACCGTCAGCAAGACTCAATAGATTCACTATGACATATATTGATGCCTCAAGCCTTTGCCAATAGAACCCCTACTCAATCGCCAAAACAAAAACCAGGGTCTCACAGACAACCACCTATAAATAAATTCCAGTCGCTGTGACAAATGATAAGTCTTGCCGATAGGAAACTCAGACTTATGCAAGCAAAAACGCAGAGAGAGGGGTGGCCAAAAGGATCTCGGGGAGACCAAGGGGAGTTGGGAAGACCTCACTCCGAGTGGACACCAACACACCGATGGGAAAAATCCCATCAGTGAGACAAAAAGAAGTTAGGGAAACATCTCCCCGACCTCAACCAACATAGGCTGACAAAGATTTTGGGGAGACAAGCCAAGGTCGCCAAGAGGTAATCCCGAGTGCCAAAGGTCTCAGCGAAAACAACGCGGGGCCGGTTGCTGGCCAGAAATAGGGCATAAAGGATAACTTAAGTTGCATGCATACTGGCTAGGCAGGTCAATGAATCAAAAAGCTAGCAGAATGGGAACCAAACAAGGTCAGAGCCGAAACCAGGAAAGAGACGGAGATAGAGATGGAGTGGGGGAAGAGACAAAAACCAAAATTACCACCCGAGACCAAAACCCAACCCAGATCTGCCTTCGCAAAAGACAAAGGAAGGGAGATGGGAGAGGAACAAAACCCGAAACTGGGACCCCTAAAAAGGTTCCAAAACCTGTTCTCATTCTGATCTTGTGCCCGCCAAAGGAAACAAAGCAAAAAACAAAGGGAAGAACGCGGAGAGGAAAATGACCAGTGACTGACATAGGGTAGAAAGGAAAAGAAACTCCAATCATGCGGGATCGGAACCAAGACGAATGCGTGAACAGGAACTAGAACTTCAGAATTTGGAAAAGTTCTAGTTTCGTTCAAGCATCCATTCTGCCTTCGATAAAACAAAATAAAAGCCAAGGCAAGAAAAAGAGAAAGGGGAACCGAACTAAAAGCCCAAAAATGGGAAAAAGAAAAGCCAGGAAAAACCCTAACACAAGCCGCCCACTGGAGAGATGAAAACTAGCACGCTGGGCTCAATGCTTGTGGGAGCTCATTTAACCCACGTGCTAAAATGAAAGATAAAACTCACAAGCCAAGGATTTGCAATAAAAAATAAGGGCACGCAACCAAAATTGGAAAGACAACCAAAAAAGGCTCTAACAAAAGGGTGACACCTTGCAACAATCCCCCTAGTACAAGCAAGGGGTTTGAACCTGTGACCTCAGTTTTGATACCAATTGTTACACAAGCAGTTGTTGTTGCACCAAAAGATCAACCTATCAATGCTCGATACAACCGTTGGATTTATATAAGATTCAAGATCCATAGGAGGTGGTTAAACCATGTCACAAAACCCAAGTGCTACACTGGCCCATGCCGAGGAGACCAAAGGTGAAACCTTGCAACATCCTCTTGCTCACACTGGCAATCCACTCTTCGCTCTTTATGTTCTCCTTAGAAATTGTTGTGAAATAACTCAATTATATAAACTAATATTAATTTATAGGTAGGCAATAAATTCTCTCAACTTTTGAAATGACATTAATTGTGACTTAAATATTGGTGTGTGTCAATATTCTTCTCTTTTCAATACACAACTTGTCCTCAAATTTCCTTTTGTTGAAACTTTGAAAGGTTTTCATAACTTGAGTTGCCTCCTTGATGGGTTTTTCAAAACATCTTACTTTTCTAGAAACATACTCAATTTCCTCCAACAACTTGTTACACTAATGAAATCCTTTGGTTTTAAAATAAATTTCCTTTTTTGGATTTGAACTTGGTTATGAGAACCTTTTTAGCTTTTGACAATGTTTTAGGAACCCCAATGATCTCTAAAACAAGTTTGGGATTATTTAGATCTTCACCATTTAAATTGTATAGACTTTTTCTATTTCCATTTTATTAAATTTTATGCTAATTCTTGACTCCCTTCATGAGATCAAAATTTTGGCTATGAGCTTGGTTTTAGAAACCCTTTTGACTTCTAAAAAGGTTTTAAGAACCTCATTAAATTTTAAGAAATTTATTATAATATGGACCAAAGAGAAAGGAAGACTTCACACACCTTGAGGATATGATATAAGATATCCCTTTTCACTTTAAATGTAACTTACAAAAACTCCAATAGATTCCAACAATGTTTAATGAATCTATTTGTCTATTGACAAGGTTTAGTGGATCTCTCCATATGCTAACAAAATAAACCTTGACACTATTGGCAAGAGACACTGCAATTATTCTTTGGTGTTGTCATTGATGGATACCTAGTCGATAATTGGATCCGCATGACACCATTTGCTCCTACCAATAGGAAGAGTGAGGATAGTCAGGAAGAATAGAGTATCCGACAGTTTGGTGGTCATCGATTCACTTGCAGATTTCCAGTTGTTATTTTAAGTTGTTGATCTCATGGGAGGTTTATTAGTATATTTCTTATGTTATCCAAAAATCTCAATGCCTCATACCAAGCTATCTGTAAGTTTGGTGATCCGGTTGATACTTTTATGTTTATCAGTATTTTAGGGCCGACTTAGTTGATATAATGTATTGCAGATATTTGAGGAATGTTTATTCAAATATTTTTGTGTTTGATCATTATATTTTGGGTCTGAGCTAAGTTGTGGCTGACCATTGTGGGTGTGCATTGGATAAATCTCAAGATTTGAGCCAACAATTGCTAATATTTTTAAGTTTTATTAAAGTCGACTTGTTGTGATTAAATTGTTAGTTGCGGATATATATGTATGATCTATTATATCATTTTGTGATGTATGTGTGGTGTTTCAATGTGTATTGTGACTATCAGAAGAGTGTTAGAGTGATTTTATGCACAATTTCACTTGCGCATAAAGATTTTATGGTGCAAGTTAGAGCAGAGTAGAGCAATGTGCAGAATCAGTCTAAAGGACAAAAGATTGACTACTAAGCCTAATCGAAACTATAATTAAGCATTTGTAGATGCTATTCTTTTAATTCATTCTCGTGGATCTAATCCAAATCTCTGTAAGGTAGTGTTCCTATTTGAGTAGTGAGCTCTAGGCAGTGAGCTTGAATGCAAGTGCATTCCCATACTACAAACTTCTTTTTGAGTATACTAAGATTATATTGTGGATTGGCCATCCATCGTGGTTTTTCCCCAAATAGGGTTTCCACATAAAAATCCTTGTGTTATGGTGTTGTGGTTTCTTTCTATCTATTTTTGCATATTACTTTTGGTTGAATGTTCTAAGTTGATTAAAGATCAGATTAATAAAGTTAATTTTTGCATAACACTGATTCACCCCCCCTCTCAGTGTTGCTTGTTTCCAACAATTGGTATCAAAGCTAGTTCCTTGAAATAATTCTAATACCTTGGGGAGATCTTGGAAAAAAAATTCAATGGATACAACCAATCTTCAACAACAACTTATGGTGGCCCTGGATGAGCTTGACTAGTCAAAGTCTAAGAACCGAGAATTGCAAAAAGTTCTTGAGAATGCAGAAAAATTCATCCAGTCATTGAAAGAAAAAATCAATGAATCAAGGGAGAAAAGAAAGGAATTGTGTGATTAGCTTAAGCAGAAGAATAGAAGCATGGAAGATGAACAACTCAGTCTTGCCTTGAAGGAGAAAACAAAAGAGTGTGAAAATTTTTCCAAAGAAAATGCTTCCCTGAAGTGTGAGATGGAATCTATCATGATGAAGATGACCAAGGAGATTGAAGATAGAAAGAATCTTGAATGAAGAAAAGCTTGCTCAATCCTTGAACAAAAAAATATTAACAATGCAGTCAATTGGAAAATGAATTGGAATAATCTAAAAACAATGAGGAAATGCTTGAATAATAGCTTGATGATCTCATAAATGAACTTACTGCTACAAATGAGTACAAGGAGAAATTCAAAGCAAGTTCAACCAAGCTTGATGAACTGATTAAAGGTTAGAGGACTGATGGTGATAAGTGAGGTCTTGGCTATGAGGAAGGTGAAAGTTTTGGATCTAGACAAAGGAACTTTGGACAAAGGAATACCAGACAAGGAAGATTCCAACAAGGAAATCAAATGAATAGAGATAGAAGGAATCTGGTAAGACAACTAAATACTCAAAGATTTAATGGCTACTATTTTTCTTGCAACAAATTTGGACATATGGCTTCTTAGTGTAGGAGCAAGCTAAACACAAGTGGACCATCATTCTCGAGTCAATGCTTTAATTGTTACAAGTATGGTCATAAGTCAAGTAAATGTAGAGTTATGATGAATAACTTTCATAGAGATATCAGATGTTATGCATGCAATAGACTTGGGCGTATTGCTAACCAATGTAGATCAAGGAAAAATCAGTGGAACAGTTGGTTTGAACAGAGAAATGTTGCATGTTACAACTACAACAAATTTGGCCACACTGCTAGATTCTATTGGAGAAGAAGAGGTTTGATAAATCAAAATAGACAGTAGGATGTTAAGGGAAAAGGTAAAATCACTACTAATGTGATCAGGAGGAAAATGCAGAAGAAATGGGTGAAAACAAATCGCTTTGTTGAAGGAAATGTACCAGCACTAGAATCTGCTTCTGGTAATTCCTCTGGAAATTAGTTTTAGGCCTTTCGCCTAGGGGGAGCTATTAGAAAAATCCTTTAACCCCCTACAAGCAATGGATACTGGAATGTGGACTAGTCCAGTAGGTGGATCAATGCTTTTTAGATTTTTTTCAACCGATTTGAGAAGGTATTATGCAGTATAGAAGATCCACAGAAGAATTATCTATCTCAGTGCATGAGAATAGAGTAACCGGATGAACTAGAGTAAAGGAATTTATTGCATCAAAAGGGTTAATTGTGAGAATGATAAAAAGCCACTTTTATCCTTCATTTGTCACTTTACATTGTGGAGGAAAGCAGTTTGAAGAGCTTTGGAGTGAACTTTGCTAAATTTTGGAGAGATTCAAGCATGAAGAAGAATCTGTGATCAAACTTTGATCTGATGAAAAGGTATTTATCAAAAATCCTATGAATTTGTGAATTTTCAATCATTTCCACTCCTCTAGTAGTCGAATTCAAGGATAGACCCCGTCCTAAGTTTAAATGGCACCCTTATAAGTTTGTTGAGACCAAGCCCCTCGCATTTTCATCTGTGTCATACGGAGTTTTGTACATTGAGGATATTAGGGCTTATATGCATGCTAACATTACTAAGTTAGGCACCTCTCAAATAATGAATTTGTATTCAAGCCATATACTTGGAGGATACTTCACTATCAAATCAGAATACCAAACCCTAGAAGGAAGGAAGTTCACACAGGTTGCAAAATTTCCCATATTTAAAGAAAGTGAATGGGTTAGATAAATTTTGATCTGTGTTCATAACGAGTTCATGTGGCTAAATATACCCTTTAAGATCACAAAAGAGGCTATATGTGTAGTCACAGTTCTCAATTCCACCGGTAGACTTCTAGTCTTGAAATTCATGAAGAATGAGAAGGTTACAGAGGCAACAAGTGCTCAATGGGATAGAAGGGCAATGACAATAGAAGACATTGCTGAAGTGGATGTAAAATTTTCATCAATGGTCATTGGCTATAAGATATACCATTCTAGCCGGGATAATTCTATATCCGGTTTGACCATCTATGTAGCTTATGAAATGGTAAAGAAAAATGGAGAATATGACTTGTGCAAGCTGCTCAAATGTCAGTTGATGGAGAATCTCAGTAAAATCAAGAAAGATAAGAAGAATACTTTCAAATACGGTAATTTGTTGCTATGTTTATTTTTCTATTTCATGGATGAGGTTCTAGGTGTTGGAAAAGTACATTGGAAAAATGATGAGCATGTAGTTGTTTAGATAAGGAACACGTTGTTTGGAATTGGTGATCGTCAGGTCAAAAATACTACCCTCTAGGGGTGCTTCAAAAATTTCCAAAATATTATGCATGTCAGAGAAAGAATTCCCACTTCAATTGTGGAACAGTACAAAGATACTATATGCTTCATGGTGGATATTGACCAATGTCATATGGAAGCTATTGATCCCAAAACAATATGGATCATGCCTATGGGGTACGAAGTAGAAAAGAACATCTTGAAGATGTATGAAAAACACTTGCTAAGTTCATCTTTGGATCAGGGAGAAGATAGGTTTGGAAATTATGCAGATAAAAGTATGTAGGTTCATGAGGAATTGAAAAAATTGGTGATAGTTAGGAAAGTAAGAAAAGAGGTAGAAGTTCTTGCAGAAAGTATGGGCTTACCTATAGAAGCTTTGAGAGAAAAAAGGAGGAGAGATGAGGTAGAAGCAACAAAAGAGAAATCAAAATCAGAGTCTACTAGTCTGGGAGCATCTTCTGCCCACACTAGATCTACCAAGAGTTCCCCTTGCAACCAAGCCAGCTCAAGACAACCCTTCCGGTAAAAGGAAGAATAATAAAAGCACAAGAATATATGAAGCTATTTTAGAAGATGAGGAAATAGAATCAGAAGAATTTTTGAGAGAAGTGAAGGCTACGAGAACTCAGGCTGTCAAGTTAAACAAGAGAAAATCTTTCAAAAAAGAAGAAAAAGCAAAGAAGGAAAAAGTTGACAAACTTGGTATGTCAATTGAGGAAGTTGAGAATGTAGTTGTCAAGGATGGTAATCTTAAGCCCCTCTGTGAATTGTATGAAAATTTTGATGAATCCGGTCAAAGAATTCTTGAAGATGCTACAATAAAACATATGAACATTTTCAATAAGGTTCTTGTTGAGATTATGTCTGGCTTACCAAAGAGTCTGTATAATATTTTGGAGTCAAGAATATTAAGTGTCAGAATAGAAGAAGAGAATATAAGGAAGAGAATTCTTGTAGATTTATGTCTCAAAATGTCAATTGTGGAGATGAATTCACTCCTTGAAAAATCTAGAAAGGAATTTAAGAGAAAGACCAGAGTGAATAAACTCATGATTGGTGAAACTGGTGTTGTTGTTAGTGAAACCAAGAAAATTTTGGAAGAGTTTTTGTCAAAGAATAAGATAAATCTTGAAGTAAATATTGCAAATGTTTCAAAGAATGAGGAAGTGAATGCAGATGTTGAGGATTTTTAGATTCCTCCTAATGTGGAAAATACAGACACCTATTGAAAATGAAGTTCGTAAGGTGGTATTAGCTGAGGAGAAGGAGGTGAAAAATGAAGAGGTTGAAGCACCCAAATGCAATCCAGAAATAGTCTCTGAAGAAGCCAAGGCTGAAGAAGGAAAAACTCAAGTCAAGGAAATAAGAGTGGAGTCAATAGACACTACCAAGGTAGTGAAGAGATCTTTGATGGAGAAACAGGAAGTTTTTTATCCTAAATTGGATGAAATCTCAATCAATCTATCTAATTTGTCCCTAATTCCTATGATAAAGGTCGCATCAATTGCTCAAGCTAAGGCCAGTGAGAAGATTTTGAAGTCTCACATAGAGGATAGTGAATTACTAAGCCTTGCATCTAGAGTCATGTAGAAATTAATGCTTACTCATGTCATGGATCTGTCTGGTTCCTCTTTCGGTGAGCTAAAGAAGATCATAAATGTTGTAATTACTCAATTTGAGTCTCTTGAGAAATCTACTAAGGATAAAATGCAAAAAGAGTTTAATGATAAGAGACTTAGTTGGTTGAAGGAAGTGATTGTAAAGGATAAGAATTTTTTAGCCACTTGCATGAATAACATTCAAGATTCCATATCTAAACCTGGAAAGGCCTATAAGGCATGTTTGGTTTTGTCCAAGTTTACTGAAAGTAATGAGAAAAAGGTGAAGGATCTTGAAAATCAATTGGCTATCATTTCTAATACTTTTGATCCATTAGTTTGTGATGTTGCTCAGCAAGAAGGTCAAGTAACATCTGGGTAAGTGCACTAATATGGTTCCCAAAAAGGGGGCTTAAGTGGCCACGTTTTTTTTTGAAATCAGGAAATGTTGACCTTGGACGTGAAATTGAGGATAGTTACACTCAAAATTTTGAGATGGAACAAAAACAAGGATCAAAGTGCTCCGAGTCTACTTTCTAAACTACTAATTTATTTTCAAAATGGTTGAGATTAAGGGTTCAAAAGAGGGATGTATAGAAATTGGTGTTGTTTTTGTCAAAAAAAATAACATAGCAACTCTTGTACGACCTAAGCACGGTGAAATTTTTTGTAGTATTTTTAAAATCGCTATAGTCAGAAGTTAGAAAATAGCATCTAGTTGGTGCACAATTTGTCTAATAATTTTTTAATGAATATTTGATTTTTTACTAATTTTCTAAGTGGGCACTTCCTGAAAATTAGAATTTTGGCCGTGCTCCCCCTACAAATTTTTGAAAATAATTGATGTTTTTTTCTTTTTCTTTTTTAAATTTGTAGAATGAAGTATAGTTTCTAAAAATATAATTTATTTGAAAATTTGATGAATGGTTAATTTATAACAAAAAAAACACTAAACACTACTTTTTGGCAAAAATAGACATACAATCAAAAGAAATTATGGATGAAAGGCTTAACATTGTCGAAAAGTGAAAAAAATTACATTGTTGGATAGCTAAGAGAGAACCTAACATTACCCATATTTTTTATTTTGTTAATATTGAACTAGATGCAATCTTGATGGTGAGCACGGACCCGATTATGTGAAAAATTGTAGAATTTGCAAAAACACATCTTTGGCCTTGTTGGGAATGCCCTCCAAGCCTTTGGGTTGGTATTCCAAGGCAAATAATTTCACTTTTTTCCTTGTTTTTAACACGAAATAACATGTGCACGTTATAACGTGCTCACGTTATAATGCGAGCACATTTTTTAAAAAAATTTCATAAGTGGCCAGAAAATTGGTACCCAATTTCATGCACCTGCCCATCTCTACTAGACAAGATAAGATTCTTGAAGAGTGAAAATGTAAGGATTGTTGGGAGAGTTAGTGAACTCAGAGGACTAATCTATCTGAAGATTGAGATAATGGTGAATGCTTTGAAGGAAGCGAAAGTTGCTATGGCAGTTAGTGACCTAGTGAACCTATAGAAGCTCAATTTTATTTAATGTGTGGTTACATAACAGTTTTAGAGAGTCTCAAAAAGGTTTGGAAAAAAATTTAAGAGTACTAAAGCAAGACTTTGCAAATGTTTTCAAAATTTTGTAAGTTACAAGTTCATGCTGCCTATACAATTTTGGAATTTTGTTTTGGTTTCCCCATCTTTTGCCATTGATGTCAAAGGGGGCGATGTGTACAGTGAAATATGTATAGTCATCTTAGGGGGAGTTTCTTTTTTGAGCTAAGATTGAATTTTCTTTTTGAAGTTTTGAAGTGGCAGTGTAATTCATGTTGATTTTGATTCGACACTGAGTCATTTTTCACTAAGTGTTGCCATCAATGCCAAAGGGGGAGATTGTTGGCAAGAGACACTGCAATTATGCTTTGGAGTTGTCATTGATGGAAACAATAGTTGGTAATTGGATCTGCATGACACCATTTTCTCCTACCGACAGGAAGATTGAAGACAGTCTGGAAGAACAGACCATTCGATAGTTTGGTGGTCATCGATTCACTTGCATATTTCCAGTTGTTATTTTAAGTTGTGGATCTCATGGGAGGTTTATCAATATATTTCTTATGTTATCTGGAAATCTTAATGCATCGTACCAAGCTATGTGTAAGTTTGGTGATCTGGTTGGTACTTTTCTATTTATCAGTATTTTAGGGCCGTCTCACTTGATATAATGTATTGTGGATATTCAAGGAATGTTTATTCAAATATTTTTGTGTTTGATCATTATGTTTTGGGTCTGAGCTAAGTTGTGGCTGACCGTTGTGGATGTGCATTGGATAAATCTCAAGATTTGAGCCGATAGTTGCTAATATTTTTAAGTTTTATTGAAGCTGACTTGTAATTAAATTGCTAGTCATGGATATATATGTATGATCTATTATATCATTTTGTGATGTATGCGTGGTGTGTCAATGTGTATTGTGAATATCAAAAGAATGTTAGAGTGATTTTATGCACAGTTTCACTTGCACATAAATATTTTGTGGTGCGAGTCAAAGAAAAGTAGAGTGAAGTGCAAAATCAGTCTGAAGGACAGAAGATCGACTACTGAGCCAAACCGGAACTATAATTAAGCATTTGTAGATGATGTTCTTTTAGTTCATTCTCTTGGATCTAATCTAAATTTTTGTAAGGTAGTGTGCCTTCCTATTTGAGCAGTGAGCTCTAGGCAGTGAGCTTGAATTCAAGTGCATTCCCATATTGTAAACTTATTTTTGAGTATACTCAGATTATATTGTGGATTGGCCATCCACCATGGTTTTTCCCCTAATAGGGTTTCCACATAAAAATCCTTGTGTTATGGTGTTGTGGTTATTTTCTTTCTATTTCTACATATTACTTTTGGTTGAATGTTCTAAGTGGATTAAAGATAAAAATAATAAAGTTAATTTTTGCATAACATTGATTCACCCCCTCTCTTAGTGTTTCTTGTTTCCAACAGACGCTTGATAACTCGATTACAAGCTTGAAACTAGGAATGAGTAAGAATGTTGATAGGGGAATTTTTTTATTATTTAGGATCACCATAAAATACAAACAAAAAAAGTCTTATTAATCATATAATAACATGTGAGTTGTCCTTTCTAGGTTTTCACTTTATATAGTTTCTTGGTCTGAAAATGACTTCTCATTATAAGTACATGTGGTACCTTTACTAATGAACCAAAGGAAAATAGGGTGTTTTCCAACTTTTGGGAAATGGAACTTGGACCTATCTCACACTTTAGTTCATTAAGAAACCAAGATCCCTCAACTAAGTGACTCAATTGAGGGAAGGACTAGGGGTTTCCTTGTGTGATTAGATGTGGGTTCACTATTAAATGAAGCTTCAAAGGAGAAATGCAAATTGTCATGCAAAAAACCCTAGAAGCTTAAAGACATGAAATCAGATTGATAAACAAAAAGAATCAAAAGAGTAGCTAGAAGAAGGGAGAACTCAAAACAAGGTCTGTAAACCTTGGAAATTTTTGTTTTAAAGTGCACTAGGACTGATACGCCAAGATGGACCACGATTTAGTCCACCTACAAGAATCTAGGAAAAATCTAAAATCTTTTGGTGACTGATCAAGATCTATAGAAAGATGGAAAAAGGGCTATACTGGGACTCATACATCTAGTAGGGTGATATAGTCCTAGTACTAGGGTTTGACTGATAATTTTTGTAGCCTCTAGAGATCTTCTATAGCTTTTTTCTTGTTTGATATTCAAGTCTAAATGTCTGAATTCAAGCCTGTAGGTGATTTTTCATGAAGATGACAAATTCCAAACAACTTTGGAAATTTTTGTATCTTTGTCTCCAAAGGATCTTCAATCTATAATTCACCTAGATCTACAAACACACATTGAGAAAGAAAATTGTTGTTTTTTAAGGGAATAGAGGTTTTCCTTGGTCAAACCTTGTTTTGGTAATGAAACCTTGAAATCAAATGAAATAGCAAGAAGGAATGTTGAATGAAAAAATACAATGTTGCAACTCACCAAACCCTTGAGATAAAGGATGGAAACTTGTGTGAAATGGCTAGCATGAATGTGGATCTTGACTCTCAATTGAATGATTGAATATTTGTCTTGGATGCTTGCTTGAATCATGAAACCTACATCACAAATGTTAGCTTAGAAACACACATGATTCATGAAGACTTTGGCATGATGCTTGAATCTTGAATATAGCTCCAAATGCTTGATGATTTGCTCTTGAATTCTCTTGTAAATTGCTCGCTTGAATGCTCATAAGATCACTTGAATTTTTCTAGGAGTAATTATGTGAAAATAACCTTGTATGTATACTTGTTTATGCCAAATTTCCTAAAATTACAACAAGTTGACATCAGATCTAGGATAATAAAATACCACCAAGAATATGATTTAAAATAGGTCCAAGTTAATGTGAGACTCATACACCAGGTTGGGCATATGACTCCCAATAGCTTAAACATAGGACACAAACTCCAAGAAGTGTTAAGTTTAATGTAACATTTGAAACCAGGCCCTGAGACCTAGGTGGGACCCATACACCCAAAGGAGTGTATCAATCCCAAATCCCTATATCTATAACATAGCCAAAAACATTAGATTATGATTTGTCATTTATTGAATGTCAAGATTATCCTCAAAAAATGCATTTAATTAGGCTTTTGGATGCAAAATAGGATCAATTAGGGCATAAATAAACCAAACTTTATTAGGGAGGGCCCAAAAAAGTGTGAAAATGTAGAGCTCAGATACATTTTTCTACACTACACTTTAGTTAGAGGATGACCTTGCATCAAACTCACACTAAAGTAGAAAAATTTGCATCAAGAGGGCTCCAAGTGTACCAATTATAGTGAGATAGGATGATAACAATCAAGAGGGATGATCAATCCCCCAGGAGATCCTATGGAAAACCAACATAGGCACAAAATAAAATGCATGTGAATGATGTATGAAGCAACAACAAGGTAAAAGCATACACCATCAAAGACATAAAGAAGAAAGAAAAGAAAAAAGAAAAAGGGGTGGATCAAGCCTTGACTATATTTCCAACATGATTTGGATCAAGCCTAAGTTTTTTATCCAAAAAAATTTTTTACAAGTGGAACACGATTTCCACTATGCAAAAAAAATGAATGCTCACATAAGCTAATGGAATCTAGTATCCACTAGGTGAGCCCCTAAAGAAGTGAGACACATACACACATGATCGGTATGCACCCACATAGACAAGCAAGTAGCTATTGGAAAGTCATGCCTATGTTCAGCTCTGATACGTACTAACCATACCAAAGCTATACCTCCTGATAAATTTGATAAGGTGCCACAAAAAATGAACAATGGGTTCCATGAGGCAAGCAAAACTTTGTATGCTAACACCCATGAACAAATAGGATGGCTCCACACGCAAGCAAAGTGTGTTATGCAAGATGGCCATGTAATGGTTATTGAAAATAAAAAATAGTATAAGGTATGTTCAAATGGGTTTTCCTTAGTTCATGTAAGGTCTCAACTTAGGGAACATTGTGCCTAATGTCTCCAAGAGAGGACCAATTGAATAATAGAAGATTCACAACTTAGGGAATGTAATGTGTCTCATCAAGCCACTAAGAGGAATATAATATGCTAAGACAAATCACTCTCTTGAAGGACATCTCCCTCAGTGTCACCACAAAGAGTAATATGCATCACATGAAGTAAGAAGACCACATAATGAAACATGAATTGTAACTGAAATGAAAAATAATAATGCCAATCTATGCCCCCGTTTTAAAAAAATTACTAAACACCATGTTGTGAGTAATTACTTTAAAGTAGAAAATGATAAATGCTAACAATAAAGAAGACATGAGAGGTTATTTGGTAATTCTTATGCCACATCATATGTTTCAAAATGAAGCTACGTCATGAAAAGGGGTTTCCCCCATAATGAAATCCCAAAATAACACACAAGGGATCCATGGATTTAGGTCAGTATGTCTTTGCGACAATATTTTTATAAAGAGATTAGAAATTCCGTTATTTGAAAAATACTCATGGAATAGGAAGAATGACACAAAGACTGAAAATAAAGTAAATATTTTTAGTCAAGATACAAGATACCTAAATGTCTTGATGCCTTGCATCATCCCCAAAAGGAAAACACAAGACAAATAAAAGATAAAAGGTTTACGACATAAAGAAGAATGTAGATACAAAAAGAGGAATGTTACAAAGAGAGATACATCAAAGAGAACAATATGGGAGATCACATTACACACATGCAATCACACACATAACATGAAAAAGGAAACAAAGACAAGACTAGTAAGGCACATGCGAGTCAACCTATAGCAGGTCATCTACATCCCAATCTTTTTCATTGTATACGGAAGGCTGAAAACTATCCAAAGGGACAAAAAAAAGTGTGGTATTAGGATCATCACTAAGTTCATCACATGGTGAGCCACTCTTTTTAGGAGTGTAACAATGATATTGGCTTCCTAATCCTTTCTAGCACTTTTAGGGTTTTTCACCTAAAACGAGAAAGAAGGCCAAAATGGGAAAAGTTACACTCAAATTCAATGCAATATGGAAGGAATATGCCTATATGAGATAAACTAAATGTAGAAAACTAAAGAAAGATATTTTTATTGAATGAAAACTAGAGAAATGCAAGTTGTTTGAAAACACATTATGTAATGCAAAAATACCTAGAAATGAATACAAAATGTAACAAAATTTGATGAAACTAAAAGTGTGCACTTGAGATCCTGATGGAGACTAGAAATGACTTCTAGAATGCTTTTGATCCTAATTTTTAGGCCTGGTGGGACTTATTCACTATTCTGGGCGAATTAGTCCCAAATCTAGAAAAATATTTTAGAGCCCGTTTCGAACAAATGGGTGTCCAAAAATGTAAAAAACCAAAATTAGACCTGGTAGTGGGACTCATTCACCACCCATGGAGAATGAGTCCACTTTTTAATTTCTAAAGATACAAAAGTGGAAACAGGAGCCTTCAGTCTGCACTTTCTGCTTCTTCAGGTGTCTGGTTCTGAAACTATCAAATTCGAGACTGAAAGTGACTTTTTGTTGATGTTTTACATTATCCAATGAAGAGATGAATTCAAAAAATTTACAACATAATATTCAATGATTTCTAAACCTCCAAGATGTCTAAAATTGAAAACACACAAGACAAGAAAGAGAAATGTTGGATGTTAGGGCATGGGGGTTTGCCTTGGTCAAACCCTTTTGTAGGTAATTAAACCATATGAAGAGATAATATGAAGAATTCACATGAAATGAAGGGATTAATACCTTTCCATGATGATTGACCTTGAATTTCTGCAGCAAAACATCAAGATTCAGCCCTTGAATGTCTTTGGAAGCTATCTTTGTGACTTAGAATGTCAAAACCCTAACTTTTTTTACTTGAAAGAGAAGATAAATGATGAATGAATGATAAGAGATGTGTGAATGAGTTATGATATGTAATTTATGGTTTAGAGACTTTATTTTATAGGCAATTTAGCTTATTATCCCATTAATTGGATCCCTAGGGCCGACATGAAGAAAAATTAAACTTAAAACCTAATTTTTCCCACTCAAAAGTAAAAAATGGTCCAAATGGGACTCATTTGCCACCTTGGGAAAATTAGTCCCACCTAGTAGGGACTCATTCACCACATATGGTGAGTTAGTCTCAGTGGGGTCCATTTTCTAGGTGGATTGTTGGGAGATAAGAAAATCAGGTTTATATGATGACTTTACCAGTTATTTGATCAATTTATGCTTCAGGATGCACAATATGGGGTAATAGGGGCCTATTAATGATGATGTGAAGGTCAACTAGGGCTTGGGCCACAAAATTCAATGTGAAAGTGTGATTAAATACACATTACAACACTAAAATGAGGTCCACATAGCCTAGGAAGGCACAACATCCAATGTGAATGTGTAAGACACATTACAACACTAGATTCACATTAATTTTATTTTACAAGCCTTCTAGATTGATGTGAAAATTCAATTAAATACATTTTATAATGTTGAATTAAGGGAAAATGGGTTCATTAAGTCTAGAGAGGCATGAAAGTCTTTCACAACACTTTACAACACCTTCACAAGACATCATTAAATGCATTTTTAAAGGGTCCAAGACCTAGTGTGGATGCATAAAATGCTTCACAACACTAAATCAAGACCTTATTAAGTCCAAATTACCATCAATTATTCCCATTTAAAGCAAGAAATGTCCATTTTTCTATGGTACAAGGAGGATCATCATGGTTGTTATTTTTTAAGCTCATGGAAGAGGAAAACAATTAATTCAATTCATTATGCACTTCCTCATCAATTTTAGCAATCTCATCATCATTCATTCAACTTAATCACAATGGGAGATCAAATGATAATGTCAAAAGAAGGTGATTTTTCCCTATTGTGGGTACAATATTGGATCCTTTTTGTTGTGGCAAGGAGGGAGACTCATTGTGTATTGCTTCACTTGAGTTTGGATATTGATTTTGTTTGTTGTTTTGTTCATTTAACCTTTGATCAATAGCACAACATCTATGAATATGCTCTCTCATATTTCTATTTCTTTTGGTATGGTTTTTGAGTTGTGTTTGTCTAGGAGAAATTTTATCAACCATAGGTTTATTCTCTTCCCTTAGAGGAGGAACGAAAGGAACCATGGGAGGTTGTTCAATCACTTTATCTTTAGCTTTGTAAACTTTTTTATTTTAGGAGGCACGATGGGATTGTTTTGGTTGTCTCTTGGTCGTTTGTAGGAGATATGCAAAGGATCATTCTTGGGTTGCTCTTGGTCATTTGGTAGGTCTTTTGGTTAAATCATGATTTCATCAAGGATAGGAGGCTCAATCATGGATTGAGGCATGTTTTGAAGGGATAATTATGCTATTCATTTCATCTTAAACTTTTGATAGGATTTCAAAAATAAATATTCACAAGGTTTAATAGGTTCAATAGGTTTGGGCCAAAATAAATCCACTGAGAAATTCCCATAGGAAGACACAGGATTAAAGCCACTATGGTGCATAGTAAAGATCTCATCATCAAAGGGAAAATTAAAAAAATTTGCACAACTGATGGGATGGATTCCATGGAGTGTAGCCATGGATAACCAATCTTCACATGGAATTGATCTAACATTGAGATGATGGAGAATGAGACATCTAATTATTTCGGTCCAACTTTTAAAGGAAGGATGATCAAACCTATCATAGGGCAAGCAAAACCATTATGTTTTTAATGCATTTTTTCTTTTTATCATATGTATCTTGATAGAGTTCATGAACAAGTAAGAATTATTTAGTGATCAAATTCTCTCCATAGACGAGATCAATCAATATCCCATTAGTGGGATTTTCATTGATTCAGCCAGCTATGTAAAGAGGACCATTAGGTACCTTTTTTATTATATCTTTTGATGAGAAAGAAATTTCAAGAGGAAATTTAGTTTTTCCATTACAAGATTGAATTTCTATCAATCCAACCATATTATCAATAGGACTTTGTTCATTAGTATCCATGTTTTCATCATCCATGTCAACACTCATCACATCATTCTTAGTTTCACTAGATTTGAAAAATGAAATATTATGATTTGGCATGGGGTTGGTAAATATTTTCAAGTTTTGGTTGGGAGGGGCAACAAACATAATACCTTTATCATTAACACCACCAATTTGAATGTGATTGGAATCAATGAGGTATTGCACTATGTGTTTAAGATGCTTACAATGTTTCGTATCATGTTCATTTTGATAGTGAAAATGACAATAGGGATTTGATCTAAAGTTAGGAGGTAATGGATTAGTAGGATCATAATTTTTAATGGGAGGTAAGAAAATCAATTTCTTTTCTAGAAGTTGTAACATGGTGTTATGGAGGGTATCAGGTAAGGGAGTAAATTGTCTAGTCGGATCCCTAAATGTAAAAGGATTTGTCTTCTTTATAGAAGCCATTTGGGTATCAACATGTTGGGTTGGTTGAGGGGGATTTAGTTGAATAAATCCTTTATTCTATTTCCTAAAATCTTGGTAATTTTTTTGAGTTGCGGATTCAAACTTTTTAGGACAACTAGAGGTGGGTTTTGTTTCAAGACTACTAACCGATTTTTGATAATCACGAAGGGCGATACAAAAATGTACAAAGGAGGGAAATTTAATCATACCAAGCATATATTGCATCTTATTTTGGAAGTCTTCAATGAACATTTGTTGAAGATGAGGATTGGGAATCTTTATGTTGATTTGGGAATAAAGCAATTAGTAGCATGAAATGAAGTCAATAACCTTTTCATCATCATTTTCCTTACATCTCATCAAATTGATATATTTCAAGGACCTAGGGAAAAGCTTAGCCAAGAGCTTATCTTCAAGGATGAAATCACTACATAAGGGAATATAAGAAAAAACATGGTTAGAAGGATCTCCTTTCCCTCCATATTTTGCAAACCTAGGAATCTCTATGCCTTGTGGTATTGGCATTCTTAATATCTCCAAGGATAAGGGATTGCTTTTGACATAGTATGAAGGTTGGGAATTTTGATTTTGGTTTATGGTGGAAATTTTTCATTGAACTGATGAAACATTTTGCAAAAGTTGATTTAGGATGGTGTCTATAAAGCAATTTTTTCTTTTTAATCTTTTTGGTTTTTGACTTTTACCTTTTTCCAACATTGGGAAGAGTATGTGCTTAATGAAAAGAAGACTTATCTGAAAGGCACACAATCTACCACATGGTGGCTATGTGGCTCTTGTATATCACTTTCCTTTTGGGTGTGAGCTGAGCCACATGTCTGCTTGGCATGTATTTTCTTCACAACCATTCTCATAAATCTTCTATTGTCTGCCCGCTCGACACATCATCTATTCATTAGAGAAATTATTATTTTTGTGGAATAATCTCTTTGGACCGAGTTTCTTGGAATGTGATGGGTTTCATGTCTTCAGGGTGCAACCTTTGAGTTAGTGCCATCAATCTATATGATTGATCGATCAATTTTTTCCAAGCTATGTTAGAATCCAATTGTTTTCTAATTGCAATCTTTGCTAAATATCTAAGCCATTAATAAAATAGTTGGGACTTAATGAGAAAAGATTTTTGTAATATAATCTAGATCTAAGATTGAATCATGGGCTATTAGGTGCAGACACTTTGCAGTTTCTACTTTTGGAATGTTGGTGGCAGTGTTCTCTTCTTCCAAGTTATAAATAGGGGTTGGCAGCATAAGCAAAACATGTTTTGGAGGTAGAAAGAAGTTACTTTGAAAACCTTTTCGAGGTAGATAGATCTAGTAGGGATTTGTTTTAATGTTTTTAGAAGTATATTTTTTTACAAAATATTGCTATTCTCTGGCATGTTATATTTTAACTCAAACTATCATCGGATTGGCATTTGACCTTTTTTTTCAATTCATTTAATATTGAAGTTTGATCTATTTAGAAGAAATATTTGAAACTATGCATGTTATGGCCTTTGTCAAATTTCTTTTTTATATTTTTGTTCATGCTAAAAATGTTTTGTTAAGCTTATTTTGATAGTTTGGGTAGCTAATTCCCATGTTGTTAAGCTTCTATGTTGAATAATAACTTCTAGAAATTGGATTGTCTGTCAAACTTTTCCATTTTCTATAAAGGTTGTTATTTTTCATATTATGCCATAAAGGGAGGAAAGGGTTTCTATAATTTTCTAGATATTTCTTTTAACTTATAGATTTTTCTTATGTCTGATTCGACCTTAATGGGTGCTTTCTGTGGGGATATTTGAAAGACTGCATTGTGCTTTTACTTAGCCTCTATTACCCATTCTCTTCCCAACAATGAATGGTATGTTGAATTTTGTGTCTATTATATAATTTGTAGGAAATAAGTTGAGGTTTGGAATGTTGTAAAAGCTTTGGTGCATCGCCATTTTCCTTTTTTTTGCACTTCTTTCTACCCTTTACTCCCAGCACAAAGAAGAGTTGGGTTTCTATAAAAAATCATGAACGTTATTCAATGAGGTGCAAATTGGTCCCCCACTCACTGAATTTCACATAAGACTATTAGAAAGGTGTAAGCTTTGATGATCAATTATTTTCTTTCTAGCATGCCCGATGGGACCAAAGTTTTTCAAGCGTCTAATTAGAAGTCAAAAATATTTCTAAAATCAGACCAAGAAAAGAAGTTGGAAATTTCATGCTAGAATCCAAACAAGAGCATCCTCAAGAGGTCATTTCCAGTACTCCCAATTACCTACCTCGATATCAAGAAGAAGAAGACTTATAGATTTCGTATCACCTGTAAGGAGCAATAAGGAAAGAAGAAAAATCCCAAGATCCAAAGCTTTATCCACTCCACCAGGAGGCCAAACTTTTCAAATCAGAATACCAGTATACCCTATCCATACCTGAATCTATTTTCAATGGCTCATCTAGATGCTCCCCCTCTTAGAAATTTTGTAACCTGCAATATTGGTAGTCTACTACAACTTCCTACACCCCCAAATGTATGGCCTACCATACCCATCAATGCCCTCAAAGTCATCCCAAATTTTTCTGGGGAGGATTTCAAAACCCCCTGTGAACATCTCCAAGATATAGTGGAGGTATGTAGAGTACATAACATAGCAAAAGAAAATATTTCTCTTAGGATATTGGCCACATCTTTCAAAGGAAAATCTTGGGATTGGTATCGATCTCTAGCTTCTAGTTCTATCTACCCTTGGGATCAGCTCAGAGAGGGGTTGTTCAAGCATTTCTTTGAAAAGGGAGATCGCTCCTCATTATTGTATCAATTAATCACCATCAAAAGGGCCCCACAAGAGGCCATGAGTGACTTCAACACTAGGTTTCATAAAATCTAGCAAAGAATTCCTATCACCGCTAAGCCTCAAACTACGATGGAATTTATGTTTTACCTAAAATATTTCAATTCAGACATCGCGGTCATGATAACCTCTATGGGAGGAGATATTCTACCCAATGCATACGATCTGGTTGTGCACATAGAGAATAGTTTGATTGACGCTAAGAAGCTTCCACTGTACCCGCTAATGCCTATGTTTGTAAAACTATTTGGTGGTCCCCAGGAAGAAATCACTCTGAGCACTTCTACTCCACAAGAAACCACATCAACTATGCCACCATCCATGTACGTATATCCCACTGTGCAACCAAGCATGTCAGGCTCCTCTTCACTAGCGGTCAACGTCAATGATATGACAAGTCTCATGTGGTCCTTTGCTAATGAGTTAGTCCTCATCTGACGATAGCAAGAAACACCGCCAAAGAAAACCACATAGACCTATCAAGGAGGAAGGTCCTCTTATCAACAAAACGTGTACCAAGGAGCCTCAAAAGGAGGAGGTCAACAACCGATGTCCACAAACCAGATAGTCCCAACTACCATTCCACTTCAATTTGTCAAAAGAAATCCAAGGAAATATTTAGTCTTGGGCCAAAACAACTTGGTTGGAGATGAGAACACATGGTGCTTCCCGTGTAATGATAGTAATATGCCCTAGAACTACTCGAGGGGAAATCTGCAACAAAAATTAGTGGAGAAGAGAAGCCAGGGCATGTTCTTGAATACAGAGGAATATTAGTCTCCTGAAATGGAGAATTCCCACTTCAAAGTGCAAACACAAGGAATGTCTTTACAACAAGAGCTGGATATTGTACCAGACCAAGAACTTTTCTCATGGATGGAGGAAGAGGATGTAGTATTTTCAAATGATGCTTTGATAACTAGTGTCTGACAAGTACAATCAAACTACAACAAGAGGTCTAAAAGAAGGCTCATTGGAGAATATGTGCAACAAGCTTCACCGCATCCACAACTACGTCAACCACACCCACAAGAAAAGAAAGCTCCACAAGTCATCATCCAAGCTACTCAACAATTCCAAGCTCTGCCATTGCTAGAAAAGAATATGGACAAAGCATCGAGTTTTCTCATGTTGGATTGGATCCTCCCGAAGATGAGAGAGATACCACCATTCAAACCTAAGGCCCCAATAGTCAGAACACTCAACATGGTTGAACAATTAAAGAAGGCGCCCGCTAACATATCCCCATGGGATGTAATATCCATTCCTAAACAAAAGACATTGCTCCAAGAAGTGTTAAATAAGGAGGAACAAATATTATCAATAGATATGATTCCACCACGTGATCAAGTTAAAGACAAAGGGCTCGCATTGGAACACCAACCTTCAAGAGCCACAACTTATCTAAACATCACAAACAATGCAAAGGAGAAATAGGTAAGCAAGCCAAATCCCATTCACTTCTTTTTAACACTCATTGTGGGAGATAAGATTTTGCATAATAACATGATTGATTCGGGAGCTAGTACAATGGTCATGCCTAAACAAGTGGCCAATACCCTAAAAATCAAGTATGAGCCTCTTGAGAAAGAAATTATGCAATTAGAAGGGAAGAAAGTTTTGATAGTCGGTTGTATCAAGGATCTATCTTTGACCCTCTTCTCATGTCCAAGCCAAACGGTCATGCAAGAAGTAGTTGTGATAGATATCCCCCCCAGTATTCAAGATGTGTCTTTCAAGGGACTTCACAACAAAGCTTGGCATATATTTAGCAATTGATTGGTCTCACCTAATATTGTGAACCAAGAATGGGGCAAAGATGAAGATATTTTTTGAATCCTTACATTTAGAACACATAGCAGATAATGTGGTCCTATGCTTTGAAGCAATGCATACCTCCTCACAAAGGGAGGGGTATTGTGTAGAGATGTTAGAAGATGAGGAAGGAATGAGTGATTGGACCCTGAAGAAGAGGTCCTCCTCAACCAATTTATTGACTCTGACCTGTTCAGAAACTTTCATGCTACCGGGTTAGGCACCTATGTGAACTTTGACGATGACCAAGTCTTCCCAAAATTGGTAAAAGAATGGGAAGATCCTAATGGTTTGGGGGAAAATAGTCTATGGACATTATATTTTGATGACACAAAATGCAAAGCTAGTTCTGGAGCAAGTGCCTAACTAGTATCCCTGATAGGGTTAGAGACACTCAAAGCTTTTCATTTCCAGTTCCCATGCTCGAATAATGATGCAAAATATGAGGCATTGGTCCATGATTTGTTCCTCGTAGAATGGATGGGCATAAAAATAATACAAGCATTTGAAGATTCAAAGTTGGTGGTGAGTCAAGTCTATGGGCAGGAAGCTACGAAAAATATGGGATCTGATCAAAAAATTTGAGGCTTTTAACATTCAAGCTATCCCACATTCCTAGAATGATGTTATCAATTGGATGGCTTAGATTGGTTCACAATTTGAACCAGATTTTGATTTAGTAACAAAGTAGAATGCAATACAGATCATCGTCCAACTGGAAATTCCTGACAATGATTAGAACTGGAAAGTATTTAAGGATGATGTTTAGATTGCCACCTTTTATGGAAATTAGGAAAGGCTCCCAACCATTCATAGTCTGAAGCAAAGCCTTCAAAAGGGTAAGTGATCTAGTTAAAAGGAAATAATCTCCCTTGAGGTTTAATTTCTCTTGAAAAAAAATTCGACTGTGAGGATGCTAGAAATAGCAAACAAAGGTTAACTATTGATGAGAAAGACTATGAAGATCTTGATGTCAGAAGTGATAGAAAATTAAAGGTCAGAAGGGAAATTCCACAAAAGGACAAAGAGATTAAAAGGGCTATGTTCTAGAGGATAAGATCCCAACATAATTTAGCATACTATTGACTTAGCTAAAGGCTCAAATCCTATCTGACAAAATCAAAGGCTAGTCAATCCAAAGGTCGAAGCATTGATGGCACAAGAACTCACCAAGTTAATTGAATCAAGGATCATATAACCGATTAAGCATTCTACTTGGGTGTATAATCTTGTGCCAGTTAGAAAAAAGAATGGTGATATTTGACTATGTGTGGATTTCATGGATTTAAACAAATCCTCGCTAAAAGATCACCACCCTTTGCCATCAATAGAGAAAATTTTGTAGATTATGGTCGGATTAGAAATGTTCTCATTGCTCAATGGTTTTATGGGTTATAACTAGGTCTATGTAAAAGAAGGAGATCAACATAAAATATTGTTTACTACTAAGTTGGGAATGTTCGTATACTCAAATATTCCCTTCAAAATCTCCAATGCTAGTGTGAATTTTTAGCGAGCAATGGATATCGCTTTTAGAGGTTTAATTAATCAGATTATTCTAATATATCTAGATTAACTAACAGTCTTTTCAAAATCAAAGGATGATCACTTTGATCATCTAGAAAAGGTTTTCTAGAAATGCCAATAGTTTGGGATTTCCTTAAATCCCAAAAAATGTGTTTCCGGAGTGCCCCAAGGCAAGCTACTTGGTTTTGTGGTATCAAAGGAAGGAATAGCAATAGATCTTGAAAGGGGGAAATCTATAATGGAGCTACCTCTAGTAGTCAACCAGAAGGGGTTGTAGTCTTTTTTTGGGAAGATTAATTTTGTTAGTTAGTTCATTTCAAACTTTGATGGCATCACGAGACCTATCGTGCTCATGCTTAGAAAGAATCTAATGTTCAAATGGACCCCTGAAGGAAAGATAGCTTTTGACCAAATAAAGGCAACCATCTTTGTAGACCTAGTGTTAGCTAACCTAGACTTCTCCAAGGATTTCTTTCTCTATGTCTATAGTGGCCAACATAGCATAACTTTAGTGCCCACTCATAAGGATGAAGAAAATAGCGGAGGGCATCCTGTCACATTCCACTCTAGGACTCTCAAAGGATATGAGGCCAGGTAAAAAAAATTTGAGAAATAGGCTTTTACTATTATTAAAAGCCTAAAGAAATTCTGACACTTGGTATTTTCAAACAAAATCACCATTCTCGTCACCCATCCTAGTGTTCGGGAGTATATCACTAAGAGAAAAATAACTAGAAAGAGGGCCAACTGGATCACTAAGATCCTTGATTACAATGTGGATATTAGACCAACCAAGTTGGTTCAGGGAAGAGGTCTTTGTGAATTACTTGTGCAAGAGTTAAGCTCATCAGCGAAGCAAGAGATAGATCAATCTTACATAAACTAGTTCGAGTCCAACAAGTCGTGGGTAGCTGATCGAAAGTAATATATGCAAAAAGGGAAGTACTCGATCAACATTCCACCTCACAAAAGGTGATACTATTGAGTGCAAGGAACCACGTATGTACTAATGGAGGTTATTTTGTTCAAAATAAATTATGATGGCATCATACTATAATGCTTAGATAAGCCACAAGTAGAAAGAGTTTTAAATGAATTGCATAGCAATCCTGAGGGTGGAAATTTCTCTGCCAAGACTAGTGCTTTGAAGATAATATGGGTAGGATATTACTGGGCTTCCATGTTCTTCGAGGCAAACCATCTGGTGCAAAAATGTACTCAATGCCAATATTTTATTGGCAAGCGGAAGAATTTTGCTATGCCCCTAAGCCCGATTGTAACTGAAGAACCCTTTCTTTAATGGGGTTTGGATTTTTTCAAAATGACAAATCCTATTTCTAGCATAGGACGTAAGTGGATACTTATGGAAACTAACTATTTCACAAGATGGAAGAGGCTATTGCTCTAAAAATGCTACGTAAATTGAAATTGTCAATTTTCTTGAGAAACTGGTGGAAAGGTTTGGTTCACCAAAAACTGTAATATCTGATAACGCACAAGCTTTTGTGAGTTTTAGAATGTCATATTTCTCTCTCAAGCATGAGGTCTACCTCAAGACTTCATCAAATTACTACTCGCAAGGAAATGGGCTAGAAGAATCAACCAACAAAAACCTAATTAGGTTAATCAAGTGCATCAGGTTAGAAAGAAAAAGGGAGTGGCACAAGCACCTGTGAGTCGCTCTATGGGTTGACAAAATTATGCCCAAAAAAATCTTGAAGGCTTCCCCTTATGAGATAGTATATGGAAAAGAGTTGGTTTTACCTATTTCTATGGAGATTTTGGTATTACAGCTAAAGGCTTTGGAAGTCAAAAAAGTAGCAGAATGGAAGTAAGATTGGTAGAACTCCTGAACCTTGAAGAAAAAAGGGAAAAGGCCTATGAAGCCATGATCAGTCACCAGAAAATAGTTAAATGATGGTTCAACAAAAAGGCCTCTAACCAATATTTTTGGGAAGGGAGGCTGGTGCTAAAATACAATGAGCACGCTGCAAAACTAGGGCAACATGCAAAATTTAAAGTCTTATGGAAGGGTCCTTTCTGCATTCATGCATGGAAAGAAAAGAATGTGTATGAGATACAAGACATGGATGGTAACATTTTGGATATACTGGTAAATGATATTCATCTAAAATTGTTCCATTAAAGTGTGCAAGTTCTTTTTAAAATTTTCATAGTTATGTACCATATGTAAAAAAATTATAAAAATATGATTTAGTTTTGTGAAGAAAGCCATGAGAATAACATAGGGAAGAAGCATAAGTGTATTATATATTATGTTCATTAAAAAATTTACAATATAGTATGAGCCTAAAACTTCAAGAAGCTTGAAGCTTTCTCGAGCAAACCCAAAAAAGTATAGTGTAGAAAGGAAAAAGAAGGAGGAACGCTCAAAAAGATACTGAATTTTAAAGCCTCTGGGATGTTGTGAGGTAGTCAAAATGGCACTTCATCAGGTTCTTCTTCTTCAGCATGGTGCAAAAGGGGGTCAACACACAACATGGACAAGCTCGACACACCAAGGACCCCAGTCCTCGTTCCCACTACTATAAACCAAAAACTCAAAATTCTTTTTCCAGTCCATCTTAGGAATGTGCTCCATGTCAAACTCTCTCAAAAGGAAGGAAGCCACACAATGAGACAGTGAGTGATGCCTCTCAAGTTCCATGGTTTGAAAATCAGTAAGGAGAGGCAGCCAAACCACATCTTCCCCATAGTCAACATGCCTATGGAGGTCCACAATGTTTGGAATACCACCATCAGGGATAGCCACTTGCATGATTTTTCTAAGCATGTATAAATATAGAGATTCAAACATGACATGACATAGCTCAATTATCCAAGGCTTGGATATATCCAAGTCGAGAAGGGAGGCTACAAAGAGGGAGAAGATATTGGAGTTACATTGTGGATGGTTCTCGTCCTTCACATAGTCCTTGTAGAGCACCTACTTGAATGCCACCACAGTAAGGCAGTCATTCTTCCTCATCAGGAATTTAATTCGGTACCTGATAATTTTTCCCATGAAGGAGTATTATGGCCTTTGTGCTAGGATCCAAATGAGAGTGCCTAGGCTAGACAACATAATAGCAAACAAGCTAAAGCTAGTGGAATGGGATACAAAAAGGAAAGCTTGCTAACTAAAAGAGATTTAAAAGTGAATATTTCACTAAGGTGGATAGCTATTTATAGAAAAGGGTGTTCCAATAAGCTTGACCAATGGTAAATCCATTACCCACTAGATGGAAATGAAAAAATATCAAAGAAACTGTGGGATGAGAGATGAATCGTACGGAAAATTTGTCATCAAGCTTGGAGAAATAAATTTGGCCATTGGGAGTAAATGCTCGAGTATGATGATCGTTGTCGGGTGTCCATTATCATCATCAATGCTAGTTTTCTTGTTTACATGAAAAGACATTGATTAATGCACTAAGTCCTGACAAATTAAATATGCGTGTCTTTTCATAGTACTTTACACCACTTAAGCACACTCCCCATGTCTAAAAGCATGCTTTCCAAAAACATAAAACTTATTTGTGAAAGAGGCGGTGAAGATAATGTACTAATTCCATTCTCATGATGAACTTAGAATTCCTAAGGGAGATAGATCCCAAATCCACACATATCACCTAGGTGGCAACATTTAGTAAGCCAAAGGTAATGATAGTGCCTTAATGCATGTATGTGCAAGAAGAATTGAAAGCACCCAAAAGAAATTTTTGTTGAGGAGAAAAATGCAAGTAGCCATTTCTCTAAGGAAGCTCTCTACAAATTTTCAGGTACAAAAATGGCAGAAACATCAACTTCGGGTAGAAAGGTTGGACCCTGGTCTAAAATACTAGGATATGTGGATATCTTTGGGACAGAATCATTTGCCAATGCTCCAACACCAGAAGAATGACATTTTTCGCATACCAAACCGGTACAGGTAGGCTACCATAGTAAGAAGGAGGTCGTGCTAGATTTTTCAAACAACATTTTTGACCGAAAGGTGGTGGTGAACCCTAAAAGCCTTAGGGAAGGGTAATTTCAAATAATGATCAAACATGGGGAAGCTGAAGGTTTTGCATCACGACTCTGGAATTTTTTTTTGCCACAATTCATGTTGCTTGCTATACACCCATGCCTAGAGTTAGTAGATGCATGTGCCAGGAGGTTTGACAAAGAAACAAGGGCTATATTCAATGGTAGGATAAGGGTTACAATCAATGCAATAGCCATCCAAGATATGTTATGTATCCCTATAGAATGGAACATCGATAGCTTCAAACAGGAGGTAATGGAAGAGTTTTGGAACACCAAAACTAGAAAATTTTCTTTTTATGAAGATGAAACCAAAGAGAAGCTAGAAGGAAGTCAACTCTCCTCCCCTATACCATGCAGGAAATTCAAAATAGATCTTCAATCCATTTTTGTAATGTTGGCCTATGTCTATGGCTACAATAATGATAAAAATGTTTATCATTTTCAAATGCGCATGGACTTTATGCTTAAGAGGGAAAAGAGCCAAAAATATTATGATTTTGTAGAAATAATAGTTGAAAAGATGTTGGAATAGTTGAGGAACTATGGCACTGAATGAAAATTCAAGTACTCTTCTTTTTTGCTACATTTGGTTTTACACCAAAACTCTGAGTTCCTCAAAAGGTACTTGTCATTGTTTGAGTTTGATGTAAAGGGGTCATACCAACCAATTTCAGTCTAGACCCATATGCTTTCAAAGACATGGGATTATTACTAGTTTTTGGATTATTTTATGAGGCTAGTACTCATAGACTCATCCTCATGCCCTTCAGGGTGTTTCTCTCCTAAAGTATTGCAATGGATAAAGACCTCGCAAACCTCGGTGGATTATTTTTTGGGAGCTGAGTTCAGATTCATCAAATTTCATGGTTTCATCAAGGAGCCTTTCTATACTGTAGAAAAATGGATCTTTGCACGTTTTCATGATCATTTAGGCCTTTTTCTTGTGATACTTGGCCTATTTAGCTTGGATTTAATGTTGTAATGTAACTTATACATTCACATTAGGTCTTGAATATTTAAATTATTCAGACTTTATGATATCTTGTAAAGGTGTTGTGAAGTGTTGTAACACATTTCTACACTTTTCTAGACTCTTCTTATTATAATTCATCTAAATATTCCCTTTTTATCCCTTACCAAGTCTTATTTTAAAGTGTTGTAAAGCCTTATAACAAACTTTCATTATTTTCTAGACTTGTCACCACTAATTACACCTTTCTTATGCTTTAATTGGCCCCTTTATGCACTTATAAGCCTTAATTAAGTGTACTTTTGAATATAAACCTAGAAAATATCATTAAATGAGACTTAATCCCCGACACCCACTTGCATACCTTGAGTGGAACCCATTCACCTAGGATGGTGAATGATTCCCTCTTGGCATAAAATTCAAAATAATTTCAAATTTCTTTTGGATTTTTATTCATTAAGACCTAAGGTCGACCTGTGATGTTTTATTTCAAGAAATTAGGGCATAAGTGTGTATAAATAAGTGTTTTTCTATCCATTTTACTACTAATTCATTCAATTATTCATCCTTGCATTCAATCCATCATAGCATTCAAGCATTTTTCATCAAATGTTCAATCAAGAAATTATCAAACATCTTGGAGCAGCCATTGACATATCTTCATACTTCAAGAACAAGGTTTTGGTGAGTTCATGACATTTTCATGTTATTTTTTCATCATTCCTTTCTCATTTCATTTCTTTATCAAGGGTTTTATTACCAAATCGGGGTTTGACCAAGGAAAACCCCTATATTCTAACACTTAACCATTTTTTCCCTCTTTTCATGTTTATTTGCAAGTCTTGTCGGTAGATTTTTCAAAGAGATAGGTGTTGAAAAGTGGTCAACAAGTCATCAAAGATATTCAAGTTAATAAAGATCTATTTCAAGCTTGCAGACATCATTCAACCCATTTTCTACAAATTTGAATCCATCAACCCAACAAGCACACAAGTACAAATATGGACCCATAGAGTTGACTTCAAAATTTGTAGATTTTTGTAGGTGGACTAATTTTCCATCTATGGTGAATCAATCCCACTGCTAGGCTGGAGAAAGTTTTTTTTGAGGTTTTCAGTTCCTAACACCCCAAAACCTATTTCAGTAGAATTTACCAAAAGTAGGACTAATTCACTATTTGTGGCGAATGAGTCCCAGTGGTCATCAAAAGTAATTTCTGAAGCAGTCTAGAATCTTCCAGCATTAGCATTCTACGTCCAGGTGCACTCTATTCAGTTTCAGTAAGTTCTATTTTCATTTGTTTATGTTTCTAGTTCATGTTTGCATACAACACTATGTTTTCAAACACTTCATATTTCTTAGGTTTTGCATAAATAATCAGCCCATTTTATCAATTTATTACATTTAGGTTATTTTATTTAGGTATATTTTCATTGTACTTTCATTAATTTGAGTGAACCACCTATATTTTAGGGTCTATCTCTCTCCTTTAGGCGAAAAACCCTAATTGAGCAAGAGAGTCATAGCACCCTTCAAAAAAATCTATGGTTCATTTTGGTGAACCTGCATTTTGAACATTATCTTTCTTATTTACATCTGCATTTACATCCTTGAACTCATTGCATTAGCTTTTACATTGTTTTACATCCTAGGGTTTTCAAAATTGCATTAGTGAATATCTCATATAGATTTCATTTTTGCACTTCAAAACATTAAAAATACTAAAACTCTACATCTGAATCCTAGTTTTGCATCAAAAAAGCACAAAAATCATTTTAAATTTTTTGAACAATCACAAAAAAATTGGACTCATTCGCCACCCTGTGTGAATGAGTCTAGTTGCACTTTATGCACAACAATTTCTATTATTTTTAGATTTTTCTACATTTATGTTTATGTTACTACATTCTTGTTTCAGTTTACAAATTTTATGTTATTCGCATTTTATTGTTCCTAGTTTTCATTTGCATCCACCCCACCTTTTGTAGTATTTGTATGAGTGTTTGGTGCCCTATTTATAATACTTTAGTGAGACAAAGTTCCCAACTCATGGCTTCCCATGATAGCACATTCATTGTGGACCTTGGGTTATCCAGAGCTCCTACTCCTGGCATTGACAATGGTGCATCAGGCATGGATACTACAAATAGTACACCTTTGCCTTCCCATACAATGTATGTTGACACAAAAATTAATTCCCTTTCACAAGACAAATTAGTTAACATTCATGAGGACTTAGCACATCTCCAACATAACTTGTGTCTTGAAAACATTTCACCCACTACCATTCCTGCTATAGACAACATCCATTGAATGCTTGAAAGTGATGAAGGCTTAGATGTTATGAAACAAATTGTTGAGATATATCAAACACATGCTTCTTCAACTTCTAGCACATCTCAACCAGCAAACACTGTGGTTATCCAAGGAGGATCTCATATTACTCCTCCTCAACCATCACATCCATACCCACCTATACCACCCCTCAAGTTACAACAACCATGCAACAGGTTATTCATGTGACTCCTTCCTTTGTTATTCCTACTAGCATCACTAGTTCTTTTGTGGCATCAAATGTTCCATCCTCCACCACCTTCACCCCTATTAGTTTCCCCTTCACTTTTCCTAAAACTACATACAATCCATCACCATTCTCTCTTCCACCTCATACCACTTACACTAACCCTTGTTGGCAAAACAAGGATAGACAACTAAGAGGGGGGGTGAATCAGTTGTCACAAAATATTTAAACTTCTTCTAGAACTTGAATTAATCTCATATTTGATGAAATATTAATAAACAATAAACAATTAGCACATCAGAGAGACAGAGAACACCAAGATTTTTACGTAGAAACCCTATTAGGGGAAAAACCACGGTGGATGTTAGTCCACAATATTATACCCTATTAAAAGTATAATGAGAAATAAGGGGAATGCACATGCATTCAGGAACACTTCCTAGAGCTCACTACTCAAATACAAAAGAGGACTCACTATCCAAAAGGAGTTTGTATTAATACCATCCAAAATGTGAACTAAGAAAACAACTTCTACACAAGCCTGATTATAGTTCTAGTTAAGCACAAAAAAACCTTCTTCACTCTTCGCTCAACTTCTTCACACTTCGCTTAATCTTCTTCACACTCTGATATGCAAATGATATTCACACATACACACATACGATCACACAAAGCTTTCTTGATCTTCATTTACGCTGATTAAACAACTGTTCTTATATATCTCCAGCATGAGATTACACCAACAACATAGTCGGCCAGGGATATAAAACATATTTTCAATGTTGGCCCAAATTTACAAATAAATTTACAATTTGAATCCACCAAGGTTGGCCACAACATACTGGAGACCCAAATTAACAATTCCAATACAAAAAGAATTAAATTAATTTCACCTCGAGGATCCACAACACGATATCATCAACATGTCAGCCAGGAACATGAAAAATAGAACATACAAATAAAAATCTCTAACCATGAGCACACTGATCAATGTGGATGTACCACAAAGATAGAGCACAATCTAGAAGCATCCAACATCAGCAAGAACTAACAAAGAAACATCCACAACAACAAAAACACATAAACTTCAATCTAGAATACTAATAGAACCCACAAAAATACTGTCAGAACACAACTATTCACAACATGATCAAATCTTCATGTGGACCTTTGAAACTTCTAGTGGATGAACTAGATACACTCAGCAGAAAACCCTTTAATCCACAAGAACTAATCTTCAACATATAGAACAAGACACCTTCACGGCCTTCACAGTTCCACTAGGAACCCGTAACACTTCTTTTAACAATTATCTCAATATCCTCGACATATATAGCCTTTAATACACCAAATGCTAATAGTGTTGACATCAATGACAACCACATATCAGCAACACATCCAAACCATCCAACAATATCCCCCTTTGGAATTGAAGGCAACACACGATGTGAAAAACACCATCAACCCAACTCTCAATCAACATTTACTCCTCCTTGGATTTTGACTTTGCTTCCCTCAACTCTTCTCAAGATCTTGCCACAGGGCTCTTTTCCCCAGATAATCAGCAATTTTTCACATTGCACTTCTCCCCCTTTGACACCAATGCAAAAGATAAGCATTATCTTTCCACATACAAGCTTTGAACCACATATATGCACATCTGACTACTCCCCCTTAGTAGCAGCCATAGAAAACATCAATCCAAATCAGAATATGATCATGAAATGCATGAATTGGTGCAAATTAATGCATCCTTAGTTCATATCAAGAGGGGTAATTACCCCTAGCATCCCTCTGAGATACTCAAAAGTATCCTTTGGCAATGGCTTAGTGAAAATATATGCAATCTACTCTTTGGTAGGCACATACTCTAGTCTAACTTCTTTCTCACTTACTTTCTCCCTCATAAAGTGAAACTTGATTGATATATGCTTGGTCTTAGAATGTAGCACTGGATTCTTAGAAATTTTAATAGCACTTGAGTTATCATAGTATATGGCAATATGTTCATCATATACTACTCTGATATCTTTCAACATTTGTTTCATCCACATCACTTGAGTATAGTTATTGGCAGCAGCAATATATTCTACTTTAGCAGTGATAGAGAAATGGAATTTTGATTTTAGCTCAACCAAGACACCAGCTTCTTCCCTAGGAAGAAGGAACCACCACTAGTACTTTTCCTGTCATCTACATCTCCAGCCCAATCCACATCAGTATATGCATTCAAAGTAAGATCTTCATCCTTAGAATACCAAAGTCCAAAATCAATTGTTCCTTTTAGATATCTGAAGATAGTATATGCATTCAAAGTAAGATCTTCATCCTTAGAATACCAAAGTCCAAAATCAATTGTTCCTTTTAGATATCTGAAGATTCTCTTTACAACAATCACATGAGATTCTTTTGGATCAGCCTAAAATCTAGCAACCATACACACAACATTCCTAATATCTAGTCTGGTCTATGTTAAGTAGACCAATCCACCAATCATAGATCTATACCTTGTTTTATTTTCCTTAGGAGAATCATAATTCTATGTTAACTTGCATCTGATTACCATGGGAGTACCAACAAGCTTTGAATCATCCATGCCAAACTTCTTCAAAAACTCTCTCACATATTTGGACTGGGATATGAAGATCCCCTTGTCTAATTGAGTAACTTGTAATCCCAAAAATAACTTCATCTCTCCAATCATGCTCATTTCATCAGAAAACTTCATACATAGATTATCATCTCCTCCAAAATTAATGTCATCAACAAACACCTCAATAATCAACTCTTTATCATGATCCAATTTGAAATAAAAGTTGTTGTCAATAGTATTGTTGATCGTGTTTTCTGCATAATAACAGCCAGATAGAATATGATATCCTATCTCTCTTGAAAGGTAAATCTCTATCGGCAAGCCTCAAGAGATAACTCCAAGGTCTCTAATGTCAGGTCTTGACAGTGCATAAACAACTCAGTAACAAAATGTGAAAATGTTGGTAATCACAATGGGACCTTACTACAAGCAAAATGCTGAATCAATTTTATTAGATCTAACAATCTGATGAATGCTTCACTCCTAGATTTAACCTAATAATCAAAGAAATAGAAAAAGGATAAGGGTTTCGAAGAGATTTCTAAACCTAATACTAAACCTAAGATTAATAATGAAAGTAACTAACACTTGAAATGGACCAATCCTTCAAAACTAATCTTTGCTTGACCAAGATAAATCTACAATCTCACAGAAAATAGTGCAATCTTTTGAGGTGTTAAGATTTTCAAATCATGAACATTCATTCAACAACCCTTTTTGCAGTTGAAATGAACAAATCCTCACAATCTAACTAAGCATACAGAATATGAAGTCCAGGCTAACTTTGCAAACCAACTAACAATCAGTTGGTCGCGAAAAGTATGGACAAAAGGATTGCTGCAACATTCAAATATTAAATCACAAACATTATTAAATCAAATCTAATCTAAACATGAACCAACTCAAAGCAATTTTAAAGCTAGAATAAAAAGAACCATGCAAAACAAAGAAGACAAGTATGGCACCAAATCACAATGTCATTTCTTGTATTCAAATTGTCCACTGTAGCAACAATTCCATATTTCTATTATAACATTTGCTTGCGAATACCTACTTGCTACTAACTACCTCTACTTCTAACTATTTTCTCTATTTCTAATTCTATATTCTAACAGTCTAACTATTCAACCTATTTATAACCCCTTTACAAATGAGGCAAAATGCCCAATATATTGAATCCCCCAGAAAACACATTGGCCAAGCAAGGGTTTTGCAGCATTAATGGCACAACAACTTGGTCAAGAGAAACCCACAGTCGATCAAATGACTACTAAATGCACATTCCATCCAAGTCAACCTAAGATCCGCAGTGCAGTTCGGATCAATGCGAGAAAAGATAATAGGGAAGCATAAATCGTGTTGCAGCCTATAATTAGCTCCCTTCCCTATTATCTCTGTTCTAATTTGGCTCTTCATGTACTTTATAGAATGCCGCATCCAAGCTAGTGACTGGTGGCAGGGGAAAAACCCTAAGTCGACTCGATGGACACAATCTCCTCTCTTGACCATTTGACTGACTTATCCCAGTCTACCTATACATTAGGTATTTGTCAATAACTACAAGGTAGGTGGCTGCATCATCCAACTGGTTCTCAGACATAGAATCATCATTACTTGGTGCATAAATGTCTTGCCACCATTCTCTCAACTACTCCAGACTTAATTACCTAGGCGTGATCTTCCTTCCTCACGTCATTATCTCGAACAAAACAATGGATCCATTGTATACACCGCTCAAGGTGTCATCAATATGTTTTCTTTGTTTATAGATCCTCTTCAACACCCTCTGCCTAATCTACAGTGACTTTGTTCTTAGGGATCCTGCTCTTGATGTCCAGCTTAATCCCTTCTGCATCAGACATTGAGGACCCAGCTGCTGCTTTGCTAGATTCAGCCTACACTCAACATGAAAATCACAGTAAAAATTATAGGAAAGCAAGGTTAATCCATCAAAACACTGTTAGAATGCATCTCTTGCAACCAAAGTTCCATTAAATCTCTTATGAAATGATCCCACAAATTTCAGGTTTCAGGGCCATCCGTGGAATCTGAGCCAAAGAGGAATTTCAGGAAATTCTAGACCAATCGGATTCCAACAGAATAACTAGGAAACGCCTACTTAATCATTAAAATTGATCATTTTTCACTGATAAATTCACATGGGAGATCCAAATATGACATGAAATAATCATCAAATGCATCATGAATTGTAAATGAATCCAACTATTCCACGTTCCTTCACATTTCATTAGAATTCAGGAAAATCCGCTAGAGACGGATTCCATCGAAGAACGAGCCAAAGAGCAGTTTTGGGAAATTAGAGGAATAGCAGATTTCGGAGAAATCCAGACTCGACGGAAATCCACGGTTAAGGCACAATTCTAAGCCAAACGGTGCAAAGGCAAGTACTCCGGCCAAACAAATTTCATTAGGGATGAGGTCACGCTGAGTGGGGCACATCTCACCGAAAGTGAATGTGAAAGTCATGTCGATGAGAAATTTTCTTTGGTATAAAGTCATAGCGAATCGCCCTTGTGTCACTGACCATCAGATTTTAAGTAATCACTTCGGCTAGACTAAATTTTATCTATATGATGTCTCGACGAACTTATAGAATCTTGCCAAACGTCAATGAGGAACATCTCGATGTGACCAGTGGGTAGTCGGGGTAAGGTCTCAGTGACTTCTCTTGGTCTCACCGACTAGCGATAGAACATGAGAGACTTTCGGTGTGAGAAAGATACAGTCACAGCGAACATATGGACTTAGGAGGGCTTTTAGTGAAACATTTGAGTTCAGCTATAGGTCCCAATGAATACATTATGTCTCACCGATGAAGAGTTCCATCGGCATAACTTCTTGCCAACATTATGAAGTCACCCGACAGAAGATCTGGGCTCGCCAAGAGAAAGGTTTCGCTATGAAGTCCTGGCAACCATTAGGAGTCTCACTAAAATCGAAGGTCTCGGCCATAGTAGGGAGCTTGTGGTAAGGTCTCAGCGAAAGGGGGAGGATCTGCAAGATGAAAGGAGCCCGTTATGAGCTCTCAGCGACGGGGTTTTATCTTGATGACAAAAAAACTTCAGCGTGTGAATTACTGCGTCCTAGCAATCAAATGCAAACCCACAAAGGGCTTCGGCAAGACATAGAATGACCGATATAACATCTCATCGACTTCAAAGGGTTACAGTGACTAAAAAGAACAAAGCTCGGCGAAAGTGAAATGCACTCAATGGGAGGTCTCGCCAAAGAACGGATGTCTTTGCAAAGCAAATGAATATTGGTAAAGCTACTGGATCCCACTATGACCTCCTGCCGACTAGGACTAGTCTTGGCAAAAGAAAATATGATCAAGCATGTTGATGAGACATTTCTTATGGAGTGAGGTCTCTATGAATCATCTTTGTCTCACCGACAAAAATAGGAAACTTTATTGGCGTGAAAGCGATAATGTCATAGCGATGAAAATTTGGGAGGGACAGAGAGTCACTATTTCACCCAGACACCAGATTAGTCAGGAAATTCAAACATTTAAACACAGAGCAAGTTAGGGATGAACCTTTCATAAATTTTCTTTGCATTCTAGGTCAATTTTAAGATGAAATCACCTTATATGGCACTGCCCTAGGTCCAAAACCTTATTCATCTGCCATTAGCACACAATCAAACTCAGAATTTAGTTGTTTCCACTATTTTTTTTTTATTTTTTTTTTAGACTGCAGGAATCGAGTAGCACGACCCCCTATAAACTGTAGTGCGTTGGGTAAACTTTTTAACGTGACCGACGACGCTGGCGCGACACGCCCTCTGGTACCATTGGGGTGGGGGAGACTAGACTTCGTGGCCAACCTCCTGCAACAGGAAAGATTTAGCCAACCAAGCTAGGGCCCCAACCCAATCCACTATTGAGTCATCACTAGGGTTTACTAATTACTCTCAAGAAAGATTCATTAAAATGCAGATGGACACATGAACACAAAACTCACCTGGGAGATGATAAAGGATGCAATATTGAACAACCCCAGCATGAAATAATCCAAGAGACCCAGAAACCAAGTTCGATACACCCCTCAAAGCACACACAAAGCGAACAATGCAATCAATAGGACAGCCAGAGAAGGAATTTTGGGAAGTCGACGACAGGGCATAATCTAGGAAAATCTAGCCCACATAGAAATCCATGAATACTGAAAATCCCCAAAAAACAAGGGTCTAGTCAGAGTTCAAACAGGATCCAGGAAAATCTGACCAAGGCAAAAAATCCTAAATCCAAGCAAAAACCGAAATTCATCCAAAACTTAAGATTTTCAATGAATAACCTAGGGAAACACTTAGGCAATAAAAATATACTTTAAAGCACATGCCTAGGTAAGACAAAACCTCAAAAGAAAGGGCCAAAACACCAAAATCAAAGTGAAAGAGGGTCCCTGCTTTCAAGAGGGTGTGTGTGCAAAAATTGCACAACAAATGGCGACTTCTGCTAGGAAAATGCTCCAGAGCATTTGGTGATGAATAAGAATCGAGAACCCAGAATCTTTGTTTTCAATCTCACTATCAAACAAACAAGTCAGAATGTAAAGGTTTAAAGAATCAGAGCCAAAGGATAGATCAAACCCTCCATAAACTAAAAATCCAAGTGTGTGCATATGAGTTCATTTCCCTCCGTAAGTTACTATAGAAAACCAAGTTCGGTCAAGTCAGGCTATGTAAAGATTCCAACTTCAAAAGAAACCTGGATAGGGCCTTGCTTCCAGTTAGGCGTCCATAGCCCCAATGAGGTTATTGTTGTGACCCTCCTGAACATAGCTCTACTGCCAGCCAGGTGTCTATAGCCCTGGTAGAGATATTCAGGTATCCTTGATAAGTTGAATTTATTCTTTTGATTTTCAGTATTTCACTTTTCTTTCTTTTGATATTCTTTATATGTCTCTTTCGTTTCAACTTGTGAACAATGAAGTTCACACTCAGGGCTAAGAACCACAGTGGCGCTGAAGCAAAAATAGTATTTTTCACTTGACAAAACTTCACAAGGACTCTTTAGTGACATCAAGATTCTTAAGATATATGAGAGATATAATATTTCAGAGTATTTCAAGTTCAAATCCACACCAGTGACTGAATCTTCTATAAATCTAACATTAAGACTGTTGGCAATAGCAAAGACCTCAACCATCCTTTCAAGATGCAAGACTAAAGTTTACCAAAGAAATACTTAGAACAATTCCAGAGAAGATATATTTTCCATGCAAGTGCAACACATCCAGGTGAAAATAGAGAAACCCCCAAAATAAGAGCAGAGCAAAACAAAGCAAACCTAAACTAACCACAACAAACTAATTATAAAGCAATCTATCCTAACTACATATAAGAGAATCATAACCACTCTTCATCAGACAAGGTGAACTGAGACCCATCCTTGACTCTTCAGGGCATGAATAAGCAACAAGGTGATGGTAGCCATCCTCAAGAATGCAAATTTATCTTTATATTTAGAAAAATAAACCTTAAAAATATAGCATTCAAACTCAACCTCATAGTCAGGGATAATCAATAACTGAGATGACTCATTAGGACCATGATTAATCCATATGCAAGCTTCCTTTCCTAAATTCCCATAATCAAATTGATAAGACTCAGAATTTTCAGTAAAGAAAGAAACAACCTGATTTTGTATTGTTGTGGACTAAATGTGGTATTCATCCTTCTTCAATAGTGAAGAGTTGATATCTATGTCATCAGAAGGTCTCCACTGATGATGAAATATCCCTCCTTCTTCATGAGGGAACAATGTTGAAAATGTAAAAGCGTCATCATGCATAGTAACTTCCTCATCATGATGTTTGTCAGGAGGCCTCACAGACTGATCTTCAAGTACATATTTACCTAAAGTAGGATAATCAAGCTCATTAGTGATGGTTGCAGCATCGTTATTCTCAACACCATTTGGGTTTTCCTACACATCCATAGCCATCTTGTCATTAATACAAGAAATATGTGAATTTTTACTGAATTCATCAATAGAATGTGATGAGCGAAGGGACTCCCTGAATTCCTCCCCTATTGGCATTTGTTCTGGTTCTAGATTGCAACTGTAATCCTCAATAAAAGTAGCTTCTTTACCCATAATTTTCTCTAGGGAACGTTCATTAGCAATTTGTTGAGGCTCCTCAATCAAAAGCTCAACCTCCTCCAGGACTACCTCAACATTAACAATATCATATTTATGTATAGGCATATCATATAACATGAGGATTTCATCAGTCTCCCATCCTTGAGGGTCAACTATCAGTACATAATTTCCCAAGCTTGTTTCAGACTGGAATACCTCCTTAAAAGTATTCGCATCAATATGGCCTGAAGTACCCTTTTGTTCAGTAAGCGTATCCTTTTCAAGAGACCCTAGTACTACACCCTTAATGGTAGGATTCTTTAACAACTCATGAGCAGAGAGACTTACTTTGACTTTCTTGAGTTCTATGACCACATACTCTCCTATTTGTTCTGTAGTCATGGTAGAACAGTTTCCCTTAGAGCTATCTATCAATTCATCCCTGCAATTTTCAATGCCTCCTCCTTTATTAGCATTAGACTTTCCTCCATTTAGGAAATACTGAGTAGACACATGATGGAATGCCTGAACTTCTTTAGTTGCATATTCTTCTTCATCTAGTGGGCCTTTATCATTCTCCTCATTACCTTCAAAGGATTGAACTGTAGATTCTTCACTATATACATGCCCTGTTTCAACACCTTTATCCTATTCTTCTTCTGGTTCATTCTCTTCACTTCTTGGAAATGGGACATGATTCACCACTATGACTGATATGTCATAAGGATTAGACGGCACTATCTCCCTTCCGCTCGAACCACCACTAGCATGTTGAACCTTCAGCTGGAAAATGGACACAGCAGCCTGGAATTCTTGACTGTCTAACTCAAAATGTTGATTAGTATTATGAAGCCTACACCATCCTGAAAGAGCTATTTTTGCTAGATAAACTTAACTAGGTTTCTCCTTATTGTTTGGCTGATCTAGAGAAGTTAAGGCTTCTCCATTATTCTGAAGTGGCGGCTGCCTTCCATGATCTCTATCAAGATATTGTTCTTCGTCAAAGTTCTATCTTTGAGCCTACATCATATCCATGTTGCTTTGATCATAATTGGACTGAATCCCCCTTTGGGATGCATGGGATTGACTATTCTGGTTCCTTAGGTAAGTGACTTCAATGTTCAGCCTCTCAACTAGCTCTGTGAGTGCATCCAACCTCTCCTTGTTTGCACTACTTGATGGAGGAATAATACTAGCTGAATTTTGCATATAAACATCCTGTGACCCATGGTTCAAGGGTTGATTAAATATCTCAAGGTTCTGTAAGTAACCAAGTACATTAGCTTGTTGATGATAGAATGTAGGCTAGTTCATATTTGGATGGTAATTTGGCATGAATGTAACCTGACTCAGGGGATGACCTAGGTGTGAAACCAAGGGTGATTGAGGGACTGAACTCATCACAGGTATTTGGTTAGCCAAGGGTCCAGACAAGTGTTGTCTCAAATCTGTACTCACCTTAACAGCCACATCATAAGCTTCAAATAAGCTACCAGGAGGGTTTGCTTTCCACTTGATGAAACTAGATGTTAAACTATCCAAAGCTTCATAATAAACCTCCCTGGCAGAGGCATTGTCTACAACATAAGGGGTTTGCAGCATAGCATAAGCCCATGGAATCTATTATTGAAAGCCACTATTGGTTCATTTGCCTTCCTCTTGATTCCAATGAACTGCAAAAGTAACTCATTTGTACTGATTGGGATCTAAGATTTCTGTAAAAATTTAGTCTCCAGCTGAAGCCAAGTAGTGATAGACCCAACAGGAAGATGGTTATACCAACAAAATTCTTCATTTCCAAGGGAATATGGGAAAATTTTGCATGCAACGTCCTGACGATTAATTCCCCTATCCTTAAGGGTAGTCTCAAAAATCCTAATATGCTCCTCTGTAGTCCTATTTGGATCATTGGCATGGAATTTTGAATAGAAGTGTTCAGGGTTTTTAGGCATAGGATTACAATTAGTGAAACCTAATGGAGATGGGTTGGTCACCAGGAAAGCCATTAGTGGAGGTGGTGGTGGTAATGGTTGATTTATGACTGGCTAAGGTTGTGGACTGGGAATGGCCTTAGACTCTGATGAACCCGATGAAGATGGGAATAAGGGAGATGCGGGATGTGGATGGGATGATGATGATTCCCTTCTTTTGTTGGTCCTTCTTGACCTAGTAGGGTCTGGTAATTCCTAAAACTCTTGCTCTCCTGGAGCAGATCTTGTTCTTCTTCTAAATCTCTTAGGAGAGATGGCATTTAGAAATCGATCTAGCTTGCTTATTCGGGCCCTCCTTCTAGCACCAGTTCCTGTTGATCATGTTTTCTACACAATAATAGTTAGACAAAATATGATATCCTATCTCTCTTGAAAGGTAAATCTCTATTGGAAAGCCTCAAGAGATAACCCCAAGGTCTCTAATGTCAAGTCTTGACAGTGCATAAACAACTCAGTAACAAAATGTGAAAATGCTAGTAATCACAATGGGACCTTACTACAAGCAAAATGTTGAATCAATTTTATAGATCTAACAATCTAATGAATGCTTCACTCCTAGATTTAACCCAATAATCAAAGAAATAGAAAAAGGATAAGCGTTTCGAAGAGAGTTCTAAACCTAATACTAAACCTAAGATTAATAATGAAAGTAACTAACACTCGAAATGGACCAATCCTTCAAAACTGATCTCTGCTTGACCAAGATAAATCTACAATCTCACAGAAAACAGTGCAATCTTCTGAGGTGTTAAGATTTTCAAATCATGAACATTCATTCAACAACCCCTTTTGCATTTGAAATGAACAAATCCTCACAATAGAACTAAGCATACATAATATGAAGTGCAGGCTAACTTTGCAAACCAACTAGCAATCAGTTGGTTGCAAAAAGTATGGACTGAAGGATTGCTGCAACATTCAAGTATTAAATCAAAAACATTATTAAATCAAATCTAATCTAAGCATTAACCTTCTCAAAGCAATTTTAAAGATAGAATAAAAAGAACCATGCAAAACAAAGAAGACAAGTATGGCACCAAATCACAATGTCATTTCTTGTATTCAAATTGTCCACTATAGCAACAATTCCATATTTATGTTATAACATTTGCTTGAGAATACCTACTTGCTACTAAATACCTCTACTTCTAACTATTTTCTCTATTTCTAATTCTATATTCTAATAGTCTAACTATTCAACCTATTTCTAACCCCTTTACAAATGAGGTGAAATGCCCAATATATTGAATCCCCCAGAAAACCCGTCGGCCAGGCAAGGGTTTTGCAGCATTAATGGCACAACAACTCAATCAAGAGAAACCCACGGTCGGTCAAATGAGTATTGAATGCACGTTCCATCCAAGTCACCCTGAGATCCGCAATGCAGTTCGGATCAATGCGCGGGAAGATAATAGGGAAGCATAAATCATGCCGCAGCCTATCATTAGATCCCTTCCCTATTATATATGTTGTGATCTAGCTCTTCGTGTACTTTCAAGAACGCCGCATCCAATCCAATGACTGGTGGCAGGGGAAAAACCCTAAGTTAATTCGATGGATGCAATCTCCTCTCTTGGCCGTTTGACTGACTTATCCCAGTCTACCTATATGTTAGGTATTTGTTAATAACTGCAAGGTAGGTGGCCGCATCATCCAGCTGGAGCTCAGACACAGAATCATCATTACTTGGTGCATAAATGTCCTACCACCATTCTCTCAACTGCTCTAGACTTAAATACCTAGGCGTGATCTTCCTTCCTCACGTCATTATCTCGAACAAAATAATGGATCCATTGTATATACCGCTCCAAGTGTCATCAATCTGCTTTCTTTGTTTATAGATCCTCTTCAACACCCTATGCCTAATCTACAGTGACTTTGTTCTCAGGGATCCTGCTCTTGATGTCTAGCTTAATCCCTTCTGCATCAGACATTGAGGACCCAGCTGCTGCTTTGCTAGATTCAGCCTGCACTCAACATGAAAATCACAGTAAAAATTATAGGAAAGCAAGGTTAATCCATCAAAACATCGTTAGAATGCATCTCCTACAACCAAAGTGCCATTAAATCTCATATGAAATGATCCCACAAATTTCAGGTTTCAGGGCCATCCGCGGAATCTGAGCTAGAGAGGAATTTTGAGAAATTCGAGACCGATCGGATTCCAATGGAATAACCAGGAAACACCTACTTAATCATTAAACTTGATCATTTTCACTCATAAATTCACATGGGAGATCCAAATATCACATGAAATAATCATCAAATGCATCATGAATTGTAAATGAATCCAACTATTCCATGTTCCTTCACATGTCATCAAATTTTGGGAAAATCTGCTAGAGACAGATTCCAACAAAGAACGAGCCAAAGAGCAGTTTCGGGAAATTAGAGGGACAACAAATTTTGGAGAAATCCGAAATCAATAGAAATCCACAGTTAAGGCACAATTCTAAGCCAAACGGTGCAAAGGAAAGTACTCCAGCCAAACAAATTTCATTTGGGATGAGGTCATGCTGAGTGGGGCACGTCTCACCGAAAGCGAATGTGAAAATCATGTCAATGAGAGATTTTCTTCAGTATAAAGTCACAACAAATCGCCCTTGTCTCACCGACCATCAAAGTTCAAGTAATCACTTCGGCCAGACTAAATTTTATCTATATGATGTCTCAGGGAACTTACAGAGTCTTTCCAAACGTCAATGACGAACATCTTGATGTGACCAGTGGGTAGTCGGGGTAAGGTCTCAGCAACTTCTCTTGGTCTCATCAACTAGTGATAGAACATGAGAGACCTTCGGTGTGAGAAAGATACAATCACAATGAACATATGGACTTAGGAGGGCTTTCAGTGAAATGTTTGAGTTCAGCTATAGGTCCCAGCGAATACGTTATGTCTCATTGATGAAGAGTTCCATCGGCATAACTTCTTTCTGACATTATGAAGTCACCCGACAGAAGATCTGGGCTCACCAAGAGAAAAGTTTTGCTATGATGTCCTGGCGACCATTAGGAGTCTCACCGAAAGTGAAGGTATTAGCAAGAGTAGGGAGCTCACAGTAAGGTCTCAGTGAAAGGGGGAGGATTGGCAAGATGAAAGGAGCCCGTTATGAGCTCTCGGTGACGGGTTTTTGTCTTGATGACAGAAATACTTCGGCGTGAGAATTACTACGTCCTAGCGATCAAATGCAAACCCATGAAGGGCTTCGACGAGACATAGAATGACCAATATAACATCTCACCTACTTCGAAGGGTTACAATGACTAAAAAGAACAGAGCTCGGTGAAAGAGAAATGCACTCGATGTGAGGTCTCACCAAAGAACGGATGTCTTGGCAAAGCAAATGAATATCGATAAAGCTACTGGATCCCGCTATGACCTCCTGTCGACTAGGGCTAGTCTTGGCAAAAGCGAATATGATCAAGCATGTCAATGAGACATTTCTTACAGTGTGAGGTCTCGACGAATCCTCTTTGTCTCACAGACAAAAACAAGAAACTTTATCGGCATGAAAATAATACTGTCACAGTGATGAAAATTTGAGAGGGATAGAGAGTCATGATTTCACCCAGACACCAGATTAGTCATGAAATTCAAACATTTAAACACAGAGCAAGTCAAGGATGGAATTTTTGTAAATTTTATTTGCATTCTAGGTCAATTTTAAGATGAAATCACCTGATATGGCACTACCCTAGGTCCAAAACCTTATTCATCTACCATTAGCACACAGTCAAGCTCAGAATTTAGTTGTTTCCACTGTTGAGTCATCATTAGGGTTTACTAATTACTCTCAAGCAAGATTCATTAAAATGCAGATGGACACATGAACACAAAACTCGCCTGGGAGATGACAAAGGATGTAATACTGAACAACCCTAGCATGAAATAATCCAAGAGACCCAGAAACCAAGTTAGATGCACCCCTCAAAGCACACATGAAGCCAACAATGCAATCAACAGGATAGCCAGAGAAGGAATTTTAGGAAGCTGACGATAGAGTGAAATCCAGGAAAATCCAGCCCACTCAAAAATTCGTGAATACTAAAAATCCTCGAAAAACAAGGGTCCAGCCAGAGTTCAAGCAGGATCTGGGAAAATCTGACTAGGGCAGAAAATCTCGAATCCAAGCAAAAACCCGAAATTCATCCAGAACATAATATTTTCAATGAATAACCTAGGGAAACACTTAGGCAATAAAAATATACTTTAAAGCACATGCCTAGGTAAGACAAAACCTCAAAAGAAAGGGCCAAAACACCAAAACCGAAGCGAAGGAGGGTCCTTGCTTTCAGTAGGGCGTGTGTGCAAAAACTGCACAAGTACCTTTATTGAATCCTAGCTTCAATAAATATTTGTCCAACCTTGCATACCAGGCTCTGGGGGCTTTCTTGAGTCCATATAGAGCTTTCTTTAGTTAGCAAACCATGTTTTCCTCATTAGTTAGTTGAAATCCATCCAAATGTTCAATGTATACTTCTTCTTCTAGCTCACCATTTAGAAAAGCATACTTCGCATCCATTTGATAGACTTTATAGTTCTTATATGCAACATAAGCAAGAAATAATCTTACAACTTCAATTCTAGCAACAAAGGAAATTTTTTCTTCAAAATCAATACCTTCCATTTGTGAATACCCTTTACATACAAGTCTTGCTTTGTTTCTGACTACTTCACCTTGTTCATTCAGCTTATTTTGAAAGACCCATTTAGTACCAATCACATTTTTATCTTTAGGTCTAGGAACAAGTACCCATGTATTATTCTTTTCAATTTGCATTAATTCTTCCATCCAGTGTTCATCATTGCAAGCTTCATTGACATATTTAGGTTCAATCTTGGATATTAGGAAGTACTCTTCTATAATATTTCTTCTAGTTTTCACACCTTTATTCTTGTCTACTATAATTTTATTTTTAGAATGATTTAGCTTTACATACCTTGGAGTTTTAGGATTCTCTCAAACTTTTGATTCTTCTGTTCTTTCTTCTCCACTTGCACTTGTCTCTACTTCTTGACTATTCTGATTTAACGGAACAAAAGAAACATATGGAACATATGGCACAATTTGAAGTTGATTTTGTGTCTGAACATTCTTCCCTTTGTTTTTATTGTTTTCATCTAAATCATATGCACAATATCTAGATGATTTGGCAGAATCCTCATCAACTCTGACATTTGCACTCTCAACCATTTTTCTCAATCTTCTATTGTAGCACCGATAAGCCTTGCTTCTAGTGGAGTAACCTAGGAAGATTCGTTCATTGCTTCTTGCATCAAAATTTCCTATATCATCATCTCTCTTGATGTAACACTTGCTTTCAAAGATCTTGAAATATTTAATAGTAGGCTTATAACCAAACCATAGTTCAAAAGGAGTCTTACTAGAATTACCAATAACAATTACCTGGTTCAAAGTATACACAACAGTTCTTACATCTTCACTCCAATAGATGTGATGGACATTTCCTTCAATCATCATTGTTCTAGCAGCATCTAATATTGTTTTGTTCTTCCTCTCTGCACAACTCCATTCTGTTGAGGGGTTTGGGGAGCAAATAATTGTCTTCTGATTCCATGCTCTTCACAAAAGGAATTAAAATCCCTGGAGGTGAACTCACCACCTCTATCTGACCTTAAGCATTTTATTTTCAAACCTTTCTCATTTTCTGCCATAGCTTTGAAACTTTTGAACTTTTCTAATGCTTCACATTTTTCTCTTAAGAAAGAAACCCATATCATTCTAGAGTAATCATCAATAATCAACATAAATTACCTTTCACCATGGAGACTTCTGACTCTGGAGGGACCACATATATCAGTATGCACAATCTCTAGTAATACATTTGAATGATTTTGTTTACTCTGAAAAGAAACTCTTGTTTGTTTTTCCATCTGACACTCCTTGCAAATTGTGCTAGCAGGCTTCACTAACTCGGGTAGATCTCTTACTGCTTGAGTGGAACTTATTTTGACTATGTTATCAAAATTCACATGACACAACCTTATATTCCATAACCAACTTTCATCTACTTGAGCAATTAAACAAATTTCATTAGCAGCATTCAGGTGAAAAATGTTACCTTTTGTCTATTTATTGGAAGCAATTATATTTCCAAAGCTTCCAAATATCCTGCATCTTCCATCTTTGAGCTGAAGATCATAACCCTTGTCCACCATCTGTCCAACACTTAATAGGTTGTGCTTTAATCCTTTAACATAAAGAACATCATCAGTGTTATGCTTACCTCCAAGAAAAATAGATCCTCTACCATGAATCACACAAGCATTGTTACCTGCAAATCTTACAATCCCAACATCATACTTCTATAGACTTACAAATTTGTTTTTGTCACCAGTCATATGATGTGAGCATCTACTGTCAATGACCCACTCATCCTTTTCTTCAATTTAGGCTGCAAGAGCTTTCTCAACTGTAGTAGATTCAATAGAAATAGGAATATTTTCCTTGATAGCAATGAAAACCCAATCATCTTCATTTCCATTATCTTTATCAAACTCATCATCAGTCACTCCTTCAGCAAAATAACATTTCTTTTGGAATCTAGATTTGTAAGGCTCGGATCTAGGAACTCTTTCAAGACACCTTGATGCAAAATGGCCTATTTTACTGCAAGAAAAACATTTGATAGGCATCTTTCCTTTATACTTACCTTGTCCTCTACCTTCTTTCTTCACAATCTGTGCTTCCAATTCTTCTAGTTCTCTTTCTTCATCTTCAAGCTATTTCATTTCTTCCTCATACTTGAATGTATTTCTAGAACTCTCTCCTAGATCATATATTTTCTTGTTTCTTCCAGATATAGTAGCCTTAAATGTAGTTTCAGTCTTAGGAAAAAAATTACGAAATTTTCTCAACTCAAAGGCAACAAGTTTTCCAATCAGTGTATCCCTTGTCACATTCATCAATGATCTGGTTTCTTCAATAGCATGAGCCTTTTCTTTGTAGGAGGGAGGAAATGATCTGAGCACCTTAGCCACAATTTATTCCTCATCTGGGATACCACTGGCACATCTAATTCCCATCACTAGTTCACATACTCTTTGCAAAAAAGAAGAAATATTTTCATCATCACCCATTTTCAAGTTTACATATTTACCTTTCAAACTCTATAGCCTAGCCATCTTCACATGTACATCTCCTTCATACAAAGTTTCCAGCTTTGTCCACATCTCATGAGTTGTCTTTAGACCTAACACATTTGTCATTTTCGAATCTATTAGAGCACTCAACAAAGCTTCCATAATCCAGACATTATTCTCAGCCTCTTTGACTTCATCAGCAATGGAAGGACCACTTGCAGGAATAACATATCAGTTCTTTGTAATTTTCTAGAAAGATTCACCAATACACTTCAAATGACACTCCATCCTAGCTTTCCATAATGAGTAGTTTGTTTCATCAAATCTAGGACTTTCCTTCTTGTATGATGCCATCTCAGATCTCCTCAAGCTTTTAAACTTCTTTAGAGGAACCTACTCTTCAATACCAATCATTGGAAAAAAAAGGATAGACAACTGAGAGGGGGGTGAATCAGTTGTCACAAAATATTTAAACTTCTTCTAACTTTACTTGACTTAATCTTAGATCTAATGAAATATTAATAAACCATAAACAATGAGCACATCAGAGAGATAGAGAACACCAATAGTTTTACGTGGAAACCCTATTAGGGGAAAAACCATGGTGGATGTTTGTCCACAATATTATACCCTATTAAAAGTATAATGAGAAATAAGGGGAATGCACATGCATTCAGGAACACTTCCTAGAGCTCACTACTTAAATACAAAAGAGGACTCACTATCCAAAAGGAGTTTGGATTAAGACCATCCAAAATGTGAACTAAGAAAATAGCTTCTACACAAGCCTGATTATAGTTCCAGTTAAGCACAAAAAAACCTTCTTCACTCTTCGCTCAACTTCTTCACACTTCACTTAATATTCTTCACACTCTAATCTGAAAATGATATTTGCACATACACACATAGGAGCACACAATTTTTTCTTGAGCTTCATTTATGCTGATTAAACAACTGCTCTTATATATCTGCAACATGAGATTACACCAACAACGCAGTCGGCGAGGGATATAAAACATATTTTCAATGTTGGCCTAAATTTACAAATAAATTTGCAATGTGAATCCATCAAGGTCAGCCACAACATAGTGGAGACCCAAATTAACAATTCCAATACAAAAAGACTTAAATTAATTTCACCTCAAAGATCCACAACATGCTATCATCAACATGTCAGCCAGGAACATGAAAAATAGAACATACAAATAAAAATATTCAACCACAAGCACACCGATCAATGTGGATGTACCACAAAGATAGAGCACAATCTAGAAGCATCCAACATCAGTACGAACTAACAAAGAAACATCCACAACACCAAAAACACATAAACTTCAATCTGGAATACTGATAGAACCCACAAAAATACTGTCAAAACACAACTATTCATAACACGATCAAATCTTCACACGGGCCTCTGAAACTTCTAGTGGATGAACAAGATACACTCAGCAGAAAACCCTTTAATCCACAAGAACTAATCTTCAACGTACATAACAAGACACCTTCATGACCTTCATAGTTTTACTGGGAACCTGGAACACTTCTTTTAACAATTTTCTCAATATCCTCGACATATACAACCTTCAATACACCAAATGCTAATAGTGTTGACATCAATGACAACCACATATCAGAAACACATCCACAACATCCAACAACCCTCTCATAATGCAACTCTTTCACACTGTTTCTTCCATGCAACAACAAATATCTACCATAAACCAAAGCCAAAATGCACCAACTACCTATTATGTCCATAGCAGTCCATTATCTTTGGAAATATTAAGAACACCGATGCCACAAGGAATTGAGATGCCTAGGTTTGATAAGTACAAAGGTAAAGGAGAGCCTACTAATCATGTCAATCCCTATACCACCTTATGCAGTAATATTTTCCTTGACGATAAACTGTTAGCTAAACTATTTCCTAGGACTTTAAAGGATATTGCCTTGGAGTGGTTTTCCTCTTTACCCAATCATTCAATTTGTTCATTTAATGAACTTTTTGATTCCTTTATAAGTAATTTCCAAGTCCATATGATTCCCAAAAAGACAATGGTTGATTTAATGAGGTGTATACAAAGCACAGATGAAAAAGTAATTGATTTTATTTCACGGTATCAGTCCTTGTATGCTCAAGTAGATGTCAAGGTTCCTAATTCGCATCTCCAAAAGATGTTTATTGAAAACTTGAAAACTCACATTCAGGATAAATTGACCATGATGAAGTTTCCCTCTTCCATGCATTTATGCAAAGCCCTTTGTGACTATCACAACTCGGTTACTAGTCATGATGCCAAATCCACTTCTAACCGAGTTGAGAAGTCTAAACAAAGCAACCAAAACAACTCACAAAAATTTAGAAAACAAAACAAAGGCTTCTTAAAGTTCAATCCCCCTCCTCTTCAACCAACTCAACCCATTAATAATCAAGTGGCAGCTATTAAAACAATAGTTCCCTTTACCTACGGGGACCCAAAGAGACAATCTACCCCTTTACCTGATAATCTCCATAACACAATGAATCAACTGCTACAACAATAGATGATTACTTTTCCTACAGTTAAAAAACTTGATCCTACCAAGCCTTTACCCCCCACCTTTAAACAAAACACTTATTGTCATTTTCATCACCAAAATGGACATGACACAGAACAATGCAAGCATCTCAAACACCTAGTACAAGACCTCATTGATTATGGTCATCTATCCATTGTGGGTGTTAATGATCAGGGCAATAAGTTTGTCGCCCCTCCCAATCAGAATTTGAAATTTTTTACCAACCCCATGCCTAAACACAATGTTTCATTTGTCAAAGCTAGTGAGCCTTCAAACACTGATGTAATGAATGTTGAGGAACAACATGATCTTACTCCAAATTTACCCATGATAATCCTATGGGTGAAATGGTGGATACAATAGACGTTATACCTTGTAAGGGCCCAACTAACAAATCTCTTGATATTACTTTTTCTTCTCATGATATACTTAAAAAACTTTGTAATGGTCCTCTTTACATACCCAGACGCATCTATGATAAGCCCACCAATGGAATATTAATAGATCCTTCCTATGGCGAGAAAATGATCATGAAGGAATTTTTAGTACTACATGAGCTTTATCAAGATGATTATGATCAACCAATAGCATGGATTAAAACACATCATGGTTTTGAGTGCCCTACAATTAGATCGATCGTACTCCCATTATAGATAGGACCTAAAACATTGGATTAACATTCTCTATCATTCCACAGTTAGATCAGTTTCATCTATGGCTAGGCCATCCTTTGCTTTTCTCAATGAAAGTTCTCCCTTTAGTCATTGACAAATGTTTGAAGTTTCTGCTTGACAATGAGATATTTACTGTACACCATAGTGGCTTTAATTCATTGTCTTCTAAAGATAATTTTTCCTTGGAATCATTCTGGCCTGAACCTATGGAACCCATTACCCCTCACAAAGACTTCTTTTTCTTTTCCTATCAAAAGTTCAAGGCCAAACGAATAGCTGAATTGTCTCTTCGCCACATGTCCCCGTCCACTTCCACCACTCCTATCCTAAATGAGACACTGCTTCAACCTGAATCTAAACTTGAACAAACATTACAACCTTCTAGAGAAACCAACAATAAACACTTCACCTTCATCCTCTAAATGCCCAAGAGATAATTAAACCAACCTCGTCATGCCTCCTAACATTAAAAAAGTTTATAAAAGAAAAAGAGAAAGTGATTGACCCACCTCCTTTAGTTCCTTCCATTCCTCCCCCTTAGGAAGACAAGGAGCCTCTAGTGGATCAACCCACTACCTAAACAAATTCAAAATAGATTAGTAGGAACAAAGGTGCTATAGATCATAGGTTTTGTCACCGTCTCCTTGCTTGTCAAATAAAAATTGCAGAAAACAAAGAACATCAACATCCAACTTTGATGGAAGCATTGCCTGATGACCCTCCTCCCCAATCACAACAAAATGATCCAATGCAACAACTACAACTCCTGATACACCCTTCATTGGAAATTACCATCTCTCCTCCTGTTGTGATTAATCTGGATAATGATGAGATAGCTAAAATCGACAAAGAGGTTCATAATGATCTGAATACATTATATTCCTCTTCCATTAGCTTAAATGACAAAACTCCTGCATCAAGTGTAGAACCTGGTACTTCCCCTAGTTCGGCTCTTGAACTTGTCCCTTTAGCTAGTTGTCCACCTTCTGAACATGATTGGGAGGTGGATGACTTGTTAGATGGTTGACTTGCATTCCCCTTACTAGCCTTTTATATTTTTCTTTTATTTTCGGTGTGATTGCATGTGCATAATGTGATACCATGTGATGTGTTGGTTGATGTTCTCTCTCTCTTTATGTCATTCCTCTATTTGTATCTTTATTCTTCTATATGCCATACATTGCTTTTTCTTTTCTCTTTTCACTTTTGTTTTGTGTTTCCCTTTTGGGGATGATGCAAAGTGTTGAGACACCCTATGTCTCTTCCATGTTGACCCAAATGGTCCCTTTTATTTTTTTCCTTTTGTTTTGTAATTTCCTTTTGGGGATGACACAAAGCGTTGAGATGCCCTGTGTCTCTTCCATGTTGATCCAAAAGGTCCCTTTTTCTTTTACTTTGTCTTTTCTTGTGTTTTCCTTTTGGCGATGACACAAGGCATTGAGACCAAAATGTCTCCTTCATGTTGACCCAAAAGGCTTTCTTTTTCCCTTTCACCTTTTGTTTTTCTCTTTTCTCTTTTGTTTTGTGTCTTCCTTTTGGGGAAAATGCAAAGCATTGAGACGCCCTATGTCTCTTCCATGTTGACCCAAATGGTTCTTTTTCTTTTGTTTTCACTCTCTTTGTGTCATTCTTCCAGTTCTATGTATTCAGGGAATGATGATAGTTCTGAGCTCTTAAAAAAAACATTGCAGCAATGAACATATTGACCCCAAATCTATAGATCCCTTATGTATTTGGTGTGTTCATTTTAGGGGGAAACCCCTTTCTATTCTTTCTTTTTCTTTCCTTTGCATGACACAACCTTACTCAGAAACGTATGACTTGGCATAGGAGCTTTTAGAGTTAGCTCTCATTTATGGTTTCCTTTTGCATTTTTCCTTTGCTATTTTAAAGTAATTGCTCACAGAATGGTGTGTAGAAATTCCTTTAAAGTGGGGCCATACATTGGCATTATTCATTTGCATTTTTTTTCCTTTTTCCTAGTTCTTAGTGCAACCTCGTTACTTCATATGGTGCGTTTGTCACTTTGTGGCTGGCATTGGATGTGATGTCTTTCATGAGTGTGATCTCTCTTAGCATATTACATTCCTCTTAATGACCTGATGGGACACACTAAATCCCCTAAGTTGTGAATATTCTATTCTTTTATTGTTCCTCTCTTGTAGAAATTAGACACAATGTTCCCTAAGTGATAGACCTTGCTTGAACTAAACAAGACTCCTTTGAAAATCTTTTTCATTTTACATTTTTACATTTTATATTTTGCATTCATATGGCCACCTTGCATAACATAGCTTGCATGCCTGTGGTGCCATCCTACTTGTTCATGAGTTCTAAGCATGTGAAGCTTTTCTTGTCTCATGAAGCTCGAACTGAATCTTTTTTTCCTTTGTGGTGCCTTATTAAAGTTATTAGGAGGCATAACTTTGATATGGTTGAGCGGAAATCCCATTCTGAGGCACGACTTTCCCCATAGCCATTTGTGTGTTTGTGAGTACATCCTAGTTGAGCGTATGTTTCTCATCTTTTAGGCCTTCTCACTCAGCAGGAAACCATGAGTTTCTTCGCCCCAGAGTGAGTATGTATTTTTCTTTTTTGGACAAATAGCCTAGATCTGATCCACAACTAGTTGGACAAATGATCAAAGCTTGATTTGACTTTTCTTTTTTTATCTTCCTTTTCTTTTTCTCTTTCATATGTGTGTTCCTTTCTTCTTGTAATTAGGAGAAAATCAGATATAAAACTAAAATAGAAATATATCATATCCTAACTAGCACAATAGAGTACAAGCAAGCATGAAAATCACAATAACAAATGAATGCAAACCCAAATCCACACTAAACTCGATTTATCTCCATTGCTCTTCTCCACCTGCATGAGAATGCGAGGTTTTGAAGGATTGCTAATGGAGGAATGTTGGTTGCTCACTCCTACAACATAACAACTTGATGATGATGACAAATGGAGAATGATAGAGACGGATGCAATATTGAGGAATGATTTTGACAGAGTGAGGATGCTAGATGAAGATTCGATGCAAATGGCCTTGAAAGGTGAGATTTATAGAGCCTTGATGTGGATAGATATAAGATTTGATAAGACTCAATAAGGATTTGATTTTTGACAAAAGACGAAATACAATGAGATGAGATAAGATTTTAAAAAGATAGAAGGATTTTGATTCCCTTTTAAAGGAAATAAATCCTGAAAAAGATGAGAAGGATAATTGATGAATTATCTAATTAAATAAATTAATTAGATACACATGAGTTTCAATTTTGGAAAGAAAGCAAAAAGATATTTTTAAGATTTTATTAATTAAATAAATATTTGATTTATTTAATTAATGTTGGATTTATGATTTCATTAATCAAATAATATAAATTATTTAATTAACATTAGAAAAATGAATAGAAATGATTTAATTAATTAAATAATATAATTATTTAATTTACATTAGAGGAATGGATGGATTATGCATAGGAAGGGACTAAATGAAATTAGTCAAATAAATAAGATTTATTTAACTAATTAGATGATGACAAGGGTACCTAGGGCAAAGGATGTGACTGAATGCCTAAATGATGTAATGTTGTGACAAAGTATCATAAGAGGACATTTTTGGGTGTCTACATTTTTCCCCTCTTTGAGATGATGTTCGAGATGATGAGATTTGTGTCGAGTAACATCATTTCAAAGAAGCTAAGGTACGGGTAAAAGAAAATGGATGATGATAAAAAGATAGGATGATGACGAAATAAGAGTGGGATGATGATGATATAAGAATAGGATGATGATGGGATGATGATGCCCCCTCAAGAGGATAGGTAGGTTGGACAAACATGGGTATGCTCTCGAAATGAAATGATAAGGAGGGACAAGATGAATGATGTAAGATAGGAAGTGGATGAAGGAGATGAAAGGATGTGTTATGTTGCAATGAAGGTAAGAAACCATGATGTTTGATATAGCACTAGACGTTATGCACCAAGGTATAAGGACCAAGGTGACGATGTGTCTAGTGCCCCAGCATAATACAACCTTGTTTAGGTGTATGAGGAAGTAAACTTAGAGCATTAAAGTCCTAATGCACAAAAGGTATGATATGACCTTAAATACAAAGGATAGTGAAAAAAACTACTCCAACATACGCAAGATATGAATATTAGCTGGAATGATATGAATTTGATACAAATGTAAGATAAAATGATAACACACACAAGCAAGCATGCATAAATGATTAAAAAAAAACAAGGAATTGCCCCTATCAAGCTGTAAATCGATGATTAATTGATTGATTGATTTTGATTGATGATGATAGTGTTGTCATTGCGGGGAGCGACATATCCCTAGATCAACACAAGGATGATGATAATTGATTGATTGATAGGTTGATTTGGTTTACGACAAGATTAGGATCAAGACCAAAGGATGTGATTGGATAATTTAACAAGATTGATTGACTTGACTGGTATGGATTAAGGATTGACGTGTATTTAGATTATTGCTTGGAATGATGGAAGATGATTTGATGTATGGATGAATGGATTTGATGAAGATGATTGATTTGGTTAACTAGTTGGATGATTGGATTGAGGTGATGGATTGAGTAGATGAAATTGGAAGAAGTAATTAGATGGATTAACTTTATTACTTTGATTTTTGTTGGCTATTTGATTTTTTTTGTATTTTTGGGGATATTTTAATTTTTTTGTATCTTCAAAATATTTGATTTTTTTGGATTTTTTGAAATATTTTGATTTTTTGGGATTTTTGAATTTTTTGGATTTTTTTTTGGATTTTTTTGGGGATATTTTGATTTTTTATTTATTTTTGAAATGTTTTGAGGTGTCAAAGGATGAAAATTTGAGTAGCCTTTGTGGTAGATACCAATGACAAGGGGAAAACCAAGTCTAGGTGCAAGGAGATAGATGGGATTGATGGGATAAGGGATAAAAGGCTCATGATAGATGGATGGATGGAAAGGATAGGTCATAGTGAATTGAATGGATGTATGTATCATAAGAGAGAAAGGATGTGATCTCCAAAGACTATGTCACATAGGAGTAATATGCCCATTTTAGGTACAAGACTTAGTATTTTTCTGGACAAAATGTATGACAATAGGATAATGATATGATTGGTTTAGATAGGATGAGGTATGTCAAGAGATACCCAAAACATGTTTCAACCTTTTTCCCCTATATCTTCATCAAGATCAAAAGGAGAAGGGTAGATGAATAGACTCAATATGATAGGTATGCATGATGGCTAAAGATGGTAGGTAGGATGGAAATGATATGACATGAAAATGATAATATGGATGGATGGAAAGGATAGGTCATAGTGAATTGAATGGATGTATGTATCATAAGAGAGCAAGGATGTGATCTCCAAAGACTATGTCGCATAGGAATAACATGCCCCATTCTAGGTACAAGACTTAGTATTTGTTTGGACAAAATGTATGACAATAGGATAATGACATGATTGGTTTAGATAGGATGAGGTATGTAAAGAGATACCCAAAACATGTTTCAACATTTTTCCCCTATATATTCATCAAGATCAAAAGGAGAAGGGTGGATGAATGGAATCAATATGATAGGTATGCATGATGGCTAAAGATGGTAGGTAGGATGGAAATGATATGACATGAAAATGATAGGTTGGATATATAAGACATTGTTCCCCCAAGTGTACGTGACATAGAATATCAACTTACACATGATGTATGTTTGCCAGGTTTTCATCATGGTACTTATCCAAGGCACCTGTTTTTCAGGTTTTCACTATTGGACGAAGGGATTTCTCTTTACTTTCATTTTTCTTTTTCTTTTTTTTTTTTGAATTTTTTTGAATTTTTTTTTTTTGGATAGGAGAAGGGGAATATGGATGGGAGGGACTCAAGTGTCCAGTTCCATGAAAGGTGGTAGTCCCACTAGACATGGATGTCATTGCATGAACCGTGTCAAATGTCATTATTCTTCTAGATGTTGGTAAGGGAAGACATGAAAGGGAGATGGAGTAGGTAGATGATGGATTATGATGTGGATTATGGATGAAAATAGTGGATTATGATAAAAATTATGTAGGGAACATGATAGGGATTATATGGGACTTATGGAAAAGATGAATGAGGAGGCTTAGAAAAAAGCATGGACCATAGGAAGATGGTGGGGGAGATATGTAGGATAATGGGTGAAGGGTGAGGAGATGGAGGTATGTGGAATTGGTGTGAAATGGAAGGGAACCATGACCAATGGTTGCACACACTATGATAAGCATTGAATCTTTTGATGTGGTCAGGGTGTAGAAAGCAATGGAGATTCTTGCTTAGGATATGGGTGATTTAGTGATTTAGGTACCTATATAGACTTAGTATTTTTATGAATTTTAGTTTGCTTGTGGGTTTTAGGAATTTGAGACTTTTTTATGGAATGAGAATGTGGGGTGGAAGTGGATGGTTGGGATTTTTGTGATGTAGATGCCTCATTTGACTTGCTTAATTTTTTCTTAGGGACCCAAACCATTTTAGTTTTGGCCATTACTTTTGGAGGTATGGGCTTATATAACTTTTTGAATATATTTTTCTTTGAATTTTTGTATTGATGTCCTAAGGAAAGAGAATTTTTAGGATTTTTTACTTTATAAGTAGAGGCATTGATTTTTTTTCTTTTGAATCCCATGGGTATGGTGGAATGAGTGGAAGCTTCATGTTTATACAATGTGTGCATTTGTTGGTCATGATTAGGAATGTTAGGGTATTTATGGGTAAATGGATAAGAAGATTGAATGGTAGGGATATTAGGTGTTGGGAGTAATGGTGGTAAAGTGGATGGAGGGATATTAGGAGTTAGAAGTAATGGTGAAAGGTGTATGGTCACATGCTTTTGACACCTGTAGGATGATGGAGGAGGGATGGCAACATATATTTTAGGCATATGATAGGATTTATGATGGGAAGTGGACTTAGGATGCATGGAAGAAATACCAACATCTTGAGATTGGTGTCCTTGGGGTGTATATCCAAGGGCATCAGGTGTGGAGGGAATTTGACATGGATGGGATCCAACATACCTTGTTCATGAAGGTCTAGACCTTTACCTTGGTGGTTCATGTTTCGGAGTATGCAATGGACAATAGGACTAGGTGTAGGTGGAACACTAGACATGAGTTCCTTATTGGATGGAGAAAATGAAGCAAGGGAAGATAATGGTTGTTGTTGTTCTAAGGAGGAACATTCATGAATGAGGGTGGAAATACAAAGTGGATATGATGGACTTGCAATGGGGTCGATAGTGGGTGATGGACGATCATTAGGATCTTGATTAGCATTGTGATCACTTAGATCCAAGTTATTTGTTTGATCTTCTATGTGTGCTTGGGAGGAACTTATCTCATCATAGGAAGTGGATGTTTGCACATCATGGATGGGTGAGGTGGAAATCTCTTGACCATAGAATGCATAAAGTTGGCTAAGAGGATTATCATGGTCTTCTTGATCATAAAAGGGGTCTTGATCAAAGATGGAAGATTGATCATGAATAGTATTAGGTATGTTATGAATGGAATCATTGGGAGGGTGTTGATCTTTATGTGGATGAGGGAGTAATGTTTCCTCATGATTACGATAATGCCCTTGACATAGCTCTTGGATTGATTGAATGGAAGTGGAATGGTATGACTCTTGAACAGGCTCGACATGTTCTAGATGGTCAACAACATGGAGACATGATGGAGGCTGACTTGGGCTCAATGTGAGAGACTTTTGAATAGGCTCAAGGGGGAGACTACATGAAGGGGTTGTAAGAATGGGCATGGTGTTTGAAGACTCTTTAGTAGGTTCAAACATGTGAGTTAGATGACATGGTGATGTTTGATTCCTTGCTAGTAGCCCTTGGTTCACATCCTTGTAGGTGGATGAGTTGATTTGGGTAATGCCATAGGTTTACTCTTGAAATTTTTGAATTTAGGGTGTAGATTTGATGGAGGATTAGATGATGGTTGGAGTAATGAAGAGTTTGATGGGTTGCAAGGTGGAGATACCAATGGATTAGGACTAGGACATGGTGGCTTATGGATAGGAATTCGATTGGATGGTGGTATGATAGAGTTATAGGGTGCATGAGCTAGACTGGTGTTCCCATTGTCAAATGGAACATGAGAATTGAAAGGCTCTTGATTTTTCTACCACGGTGGACTTGGGCTCCTATGTTCTTGCAATGATAAGGGTGGATGTGTTGATGTGGTATTGACATGCGAAGAAGTGGATGGATTAGATTGGTATGAGGTAGAAGGGGGTGACACATAAGGTTGAGGTGGCATTGGTTGATAATGAATGGATAGGGGATGATGTTATGGTTGTTGAATTTGATAAGTGGCAATGAAATGATTGGCTTGAGATAGGAGGTGTTGGATTTGAGGTGATTTAATTTGTTGAAATTTTTGGAAGAGGGTTTGAAGGCTTTGTATGGTTTGGTGGTCTAGGGGTTGGGGTATTTGGTGAAGTGTTTGAAGGAGGTTGTGAAGTTGGGATGCTAGGTCTTCTAATGTTGGCATGATGTTAAATTATGTTGACTAGATTAAATAAATGATGATGATTAGGATATGATGTGGAATGACAAGATTGGATGACTTGATTGATTAGGATGAAATGGATAGGATGTGGCTAAGAAGGGTGATTAGGATGAAAGTGATTGGATATGAATGTGTTGTAAGAAGGTGTAGAGTGACTAGTCTTTATGTGTTTGGTGTTTAGCTTGATTTGGTAATGTTTAAATGAATGATCACACATGTACACACATAAATCACTCACGCAAGACACATAAGCAAGTTTGAATTTTGAAATTTGAAGACTGTAATGATGATTATTAAACAAGCACACATGGAAGACACATCAACAAGCCCTATGACTAGTCAAGTGGGGTATGGCCAATTAGGTCTCAAGATAGTCTACAAAAGGTTGACTAAGGAATGATTTGAAAGAAAAATCCTACCACATAGCTAGGAGAAAGGGGTAACCCACCCTTCACCTTCACTTCCCAAAGGTATAAAGTTATTTGGGGCTTATCCAAGAGTGACAAGATTTTAACTCCCAAACAAGTGTGTATTTCAATTCACATTTTGATTGAGGTCATGCCTAGGGGTGATGAAATCCCCTAGTAGGCCTCCTATGAAGGGTATGAAAAAAGTAAACCAAGTGAGGTGTTTTTTATCACACATGCACTTGATTCACACTCACAATTGTTAATTGACCTTAGAAATGAAATTTGTGTATGAAAACAATGGAAGCACTTGTTATTTTTAACCCAAAACCAAATGTGTAGGAAGATAGTGGTTAATTTTTTATCTGATTTTTGATATTTGATTGAAGACAAGATTTGTTTGAAGACCCCAAATCCAAATGTATGACAAACAAGATTAAGTGATGAAAGATTAAACGAGTGCACCTGGAAGTTTTCTCTTTCCAATCTGCTATCTATGACTGATATTTCTACTACTATAGCTCCTTATGATCACCTACAAGATCAAAAAATGATAGTATAATGTAGCCATAAAAATAAAAAAAAGCTCATCAGAAAATTGTAATTTCAGATACATGTTTTTAATATAGCCAAATTAGATTTCATTATTTGAAGATGTTATTGATCTAAAAAATAAAAAATAAAACAAGAGATCCCTACTAATTTTATGAGAGATTTCCAGAAATGTAAAGAAGTCAAAAAAATCCCTGTTTTGCACCCAAAAAAGTGGATTTGTGAAAACAATACAGAAAATGAAGATCATATTTTTTTGAATTGTATTGGACCTCCAAATTAAATCTGTAAAACATAGAACCCCATTTTAATTTTAAGATATTTCCAAAACTGTAAAAAAATTGAAAAATTCTCCAATTTACGTCCAAAAAATCAATTTTATGGAAAAACATAAAATAACAATAACTCCTACAAAAATAATGATAAACCCTCAATTTTTTTACTATAGCCTCTTGAGATGATGCGTAAGATTATGTGAAAATATTGTACAAAAATTAATATTTTTGTAGAAGATATGAAGAAATTTGTAAAACTTGGGGTTTTGTCCAAAAAATGGCAGATCTGCAACAAAAAATCAATAAAACCTGCAAAAAGCAAGCTACATCAAAGGATTCATGTCAGGTTCACTAATGTAATTAGGATAAAATCAGATATAAAACTAAAATAGAAATATATGATATCCTAACTAGCACAATAGAGTACGAGCAAGCATGAAAATCACAATAACAAATGAATGCAAACCCAAATCCACGCTAAACTCGATTTATTTCCATTGCTCTTTGCCACTTGCATGAGAATGGGATATTTTGAAGGATTGATAATGGAGGAATGTTGGTTGCTCATTCCTATAGCATAACAATTTGATGATGATGACAAATGGGGAATGATAGAGACGGATGAAAGATTGAGGAATGATTTTGACAGAGTGAGAATGCTAGATGAAGATTCGATGCCAATGGCCTGTGAAAGGTTAGATTTATAGAGCCTTGGTGTGAACGGAGATAATATTTGATAAGAGTTGATAAGGATTTGTTTTTTGACAAAAGAGGAGATACAACGAGATGAGATAAAATTTTAAAAAGATAGAAGGATTTTGATTCTCTTTTAAAGGAAATAAATCCTAAAAAAGATGAGAAGGATAATTGATGAATTATCTAATTAAATAAATTAATTAGATACACATGAGTTTTAATTTTGGAAAGAAAGCAAAAAGATCTTTTTAATATTTTATTAATTAAATAAATATTTGATTTATTTAATTAATGTTGGATTTATGATTTCATTATTTAAATAATATAAATTATTTAATTAACATGAAGAATGAATAGAAATGATTTAATTAACATTAGAGGAATGGATAGAAATGATTTAATTAACATTAGAGGAATGGATAGAAATGATTTAATTAACATTAGAGGAATGGATGGATTATGCATAGGAAGGGACTAAATGAAATTAGTCAAATAAATAAGATTTATTTAACTAATTAGATGATGACATGGGTACCTAGGGCAAAACATGTCACTGAATGCCTAAATGATGTAATGTTGTGACAAAGTATCATGAGAGGACATTTTTGGGTGTCTACAGTTCTTATGTTTAGTTTTCCATGGGATCTTCATCCTGGGGGCTTGATCATCGCTCTTGATTGTTGTTTTCTCATCTTGCTAGCATAAGTGCATTGGGATCCCTCTCAATGTGCATGGCTACTTTAGTGTGAGTTTGAAGTTCATCCTCTCACTAAAGTGGGGGCTAAATGTACCATAGAAAAATAAATATTTGGACATTTTCACAGTCATTTAGGTCTTTTTTCTATGATGCTTGGCCTATTTTCCTTTGATTTAATGTTGTAATGTACTTATGCATTCACATTAGGTATTGAATATTTAAATTATTAATACTTTATGATGTCTTGTAAAGGTGTTGTGAAGTGTTGTAACACATTTCTACACTTTTCTAGACTCTTATTATAATACATCTAAATATTCCCTTTGTATCCCTTACCAAGTCTTATTTTAAAGTGTTGTAAAGCCTTGTAACAAACTTTTACGCTTTTCTAGACTTGTCACAACTAATTATACCTTTCTTATGCTTTATTTGGTCCCTTTATGCACTTATAGGCCTTAATTAAGTGTATTTTTAAATATAAACCCAAAAAATATCATTAAATGCAACTTAATCCCCAACACCCACTTTCATGCCTTGAGTGGGACCCATTCGCCTTGGGTAGCGAATGAGTCCCTCTTGGCACAAAATTTAAAATAATTTCAAATTTATTTTGGGTTTTTATTCATTAAGACCTAAGGTCGGCTTGTGATGTTATATTTTCTAGAAATTATGGAAAAAGTGTGTATAAATAAGTGTTTTTCTGTCCATTTTACTACTATTTCATTCAAGTATTCATCCTTGCATTCAATTCATCATAACATTTAAGCATTTTTCATCATTCAATCAAGCAATTGTCAAGCATCTTGGAGCAGCCATTGACATATCTTCATAATTCAACAACAAGGGTTTAGTGAGTTCATGAAATTTTCATGTTATTTATTCATCATTCATTTCTCATTTCATTTCTTTATCAAGGGTTTGATTACCAAATCAGGGTTTGACCAAGTCAAACCCCTATACTCTAACCCTTAACCATTTTCCCCCTCTTTGCATGTGTGTTTGCAGGTCTTGTAGGAAGATTTTTCAAAGAGATAGGTGTTGAAAAGTAGTCAACAAGTCATCAAAGATATTCAAGTCAACAAAGACCAATTTCAAGCTTGCAGACATCATTCGCCCATTTTCTACATATTTGAATCTGTCAACTCGATAAGCAGCAAGTATAGATCTGGACCCAATGAGTTGGCTTTAGAATTTGTAGCTTTCTGTAGGTGGACTAATTTTCCATCTATGGAAAATTAGTCCCACTGCCAGGCTAGAGAAAGTGTTTTATGAGGTTTTCAGTTTTCGACATCCCAAAACCTATTTCAGCAGAATTTACGAGAAGCAAGACTAATTCGCCATCTGTGGTGAATGAGTCCCAGTGGTCATCAACAATAATTTTTCAAGGAGTCCAAAATATTCTAGCATCACCATTATACCTCTAGGTGCATTCCATTCAGTTTCATTAAGTTTTGTTTTCATTTGTTTATGTTTCTAGTTCATGTTTGCATACAACACTGTGTTTTCAAACACTTCATATTTCTTAGGTTTTGCATAAATAATCAATCCATTTTATCATTTTATTTCATTTAGGAATATTTTCATTGTACTTGGATTAATTTGAGTGAACCACTTATATTTTGGAGTCTATCTCTCTCCTTTAGGTGAAAAACCCTAATTGAGCAAGAGAGTCATAGCACCCTTCAAAAAAAATCTATGGTTCATTTTCATGCTCCCCAAATTTGTAGCAGATAGGGTTTTTTCCTTAGAGTCATTTCATTAGGTAGCTATCATTGATAATACCTATGGCATAGGAAGGAACAAGATAGGGCTTTACTCAACTCCCCCCGCCATCGCCAATAGCGAGGTAAAACCAATAAAAAGGAAGGCATAGGGGGTGCTTATGAACAAATTGGCACACTTGGGTCTAGTTCTCATTTGCAATGCATGGAGCTACAACCCAATAAGGCACCTCCCAACTGTGAAGCATGAGATTCAAGAGTATTTTGAATCAATAGAGAACTCGAACAAAGAGAGGTCGGAATTGTACATCGACTTAGCTTGCATACCATTTGACCAACCACCATGGCTTGACTTTTATGTCAACACGGCAGAATATCAGTCGAACCTTCCGATGGGAAAGTCTCTAAGTACATAATTGAAGTTCTTAGGGTGGTTGGAGAGAAAGAAGGTAGATTTCTAGAGGTTCTGATAGGAAATGAAGAGCCTCAACACCATGTATGGAGAGCTCTAGCCACATGATGAAAAGTTTGATGAAATTTATGATAAAGAGGTTGACACTGAGGATAGTAATCCTAGGAGTGATCAAGAGATTGAAAAAGGAGATATTTCACTCTACACTTCTTAGCCTCAAGAGCCTGACAAAGGAAAGGGGTTGAAATAGAAGGAATCGTAGGTCACATCCTCCATCAATGCTTGAGGAAAAGGAAAAGGGACCCGAAGGTCCCCAAAGAGGTTCGCTGCAAGTACAAAAGGCCAAGTTTTGGTGCGATCAGCCACTAGGGGATCTAAATCTTCCGATCCCACTCATATAAAGAAGAGATGAGTCTAGGACCTAGGTGGACCCTGCACATTAGCTAGAGGAGTTGAAGAAATGGAATCCACTCTGTCAGGATATTCGGCTTCAGTAGCCCAGGTAAGTTTTTCTCCCCCTCTTCTTTCTACCTCTACATCTTTAGACATTCCTTTTCCCTTATCTATGGAAAAGAGTCCTCCATCTATGGATTCTGATCTTTTCATTCTAAATGAACCCCCTACCATATTCAACAATGAGCCCCGTGAGGAAACCCCATGTGCCAAGTGAGCATCATATGTTTCGGTTGCAATTGATTCTTTAATCACCCTATCAAGGGGCCCCATTGAAAAAGTTGAAGTGTTCATGTTGCCAATTTCACCGAATCCATTTGCTTCTAGGAAAATGTCACTTTTTTCACCCACTTCCCCTTTCACTCCAATGGGTGTTCCCCCTCTGCAGTCCCCATATGGTATCCCACCATTTTCAATGATAACACTCCCCTTCACCTCTCTGCAATCCCATATAGTTGAGGCTTCTCCTTTTGTCACCCTATTCAGTCTCCCTCCAGGTGCTCCCATTGTTGCACAAAGCATCGGTGCCCCACAAAGTCTTTGAGGTCATTTCGATGCAACAAAGATGGCCCAACAAGTTAGAAAACAAAAAATATAGATAAAAAATGTGGCACAACCAACTACTAAGAATATTGAGGCTTGTTTCAATGAAGCATGGAATTCCTTGTTGATTACTACCATGAAGCTTCTAGTATCCAAGCCATAGGGATAAATGTAGATGGAATATTATGACATCAGAGCTATGGGCATGGACTTAAGTGAAACTCACCTATGCGACAAGGTGATTTTAGCTAAGGCCACCCAGAAAGTGGTCTATACTAATTATGAGAAGTTGGACAAGAAATTGAAGAAGTGTGAGGCTGAGCTAGTAAATGTAAAGGACATAGTGAGCAAGCTGGAAGGAAAAATCAATGGTACAGAGGTGAAAATAGCTCATGTAAGGAAAATATAGGATTAGCAAGGAGAAGCAACAAAGTTGCTCAAGGAGGCCCAAAATTAACAGAGTTAGCTTTATACCAAGGTAGAGAAGTTAAGGGTTGAGCTTGCTGCTAAACATCATACAAATACAAAATACCAATGTATTGAGGAAAACATGCACGAAGAATTGGATAGTTTCTAATCTTAGGTTTCCAAAAATCTATGAAAGGCCCAAGTGGAAATAGAGAGGGAAAAGAAAGAGAAGTAAGAGATTGAGTCTATTTTGTAGGCTCGTGACCAAGAGGTCAGAAGGTTGAACTCTAAATTAACAAATGCCCTCTAGGAGAAGAACCAAATGGAAGATAATATGAAGGCAAGGGAATTTCAATACCATTAGGAATTAGCTATAGTGCAAGGATTCGGGATCCTCTTGATATTGAAAAGACTGATATCCATGCATTAGGAAAGGATCATAGTTGCAGTTGTTCCTCTAAAGTAGGCCTTGTAGTTTCTAAGTGATGCTCAGGAATTAGATGAGATGGTTGGTCCAATCACCAACCAAATTCTGCAAATTTATGCTCCTCAGGCTGTGAAATTAGAAAACCTAATTTCCAGGTTATGCAAGGCCACTAAAGAAACTTTAAGAGATGTAGAAATTACTAATCAGAGGGCCACCTCAAGGAAAGAAAGTGAATTCATCAATTGTTAAAAGGTCGTGGAAAAAATCAAAGGATTCCAAGTAGTGTTGAATAGAAAGGTTAATGAGATCAAAAAGGATTTCAATGTTCTACTTGATTTTCGATTTCCCTCCCTCTTCTCACCAAATGGAGGAGTGCTATCAATCGAGAAAATTGTAGATGCAATTAGACAAAAGGTCTAGACTTCTACAAAACTCCCAGGTATAAGCCTATCACCCACTATTGACAAAATAAAGAAGGAGATCCTTCCCCTTTCTTGGGTCTATTAACATTTTGGGGTTATTTCATCAAGATGGGGAGGTGTTTCTTTTAAAGAAGCTAGTGAGTTGGATCAAGCATATGAGATTATCTGCACTCTCATCTAGCCCACTTATTTGGATTGGGAAGTAAAAAAATCTGCTTTCCTCAAACTCCAAGAGTTCTAGAGCTCTAGGTTTGCACCTCCACAAGAAAAGGCCTCCTGTGAGTTGCCAGAACTATAAAGAAAATTTTTCTTTCTAATCTTTTTGTTTTTTAGCTTTTACCTTTTTCCAACTATGGGAAGAGTATGTGCTTAATGAAAAGAAGACTACTCTAAAAGGTGCACAATGTGCCATGTGGTTTTGTGCATATTTTGTATATCACTTTCCTTTCAGGTGTGAGCCAAGACACATGTCTCCTTCACGGGAATTTCTTCAAGGCCATTCTCATAAATATGAGATTGCCTGCCCACTCAACATGTCATCTATTTGTTAGAGCAGTTGTTATTTTTTTGGAATTATCTCTTCAGATGGAGTTTTTCAAAATACGGTGGGTGTCATGTCTTTAGGGTGGAACCTTCGAGTCAATGCCATCAATCTGTATGATTGATCGATCAGATTTTTGTGAGGATGTGTTAGAATCTGATTTTTTTTTATTGCAATCTTTGCTAAATATCTAAGCCATGAATAAAGAAGTTGGAACTTAATGAGCAAAGATTTCTACAATCTAATCAAGATCTAAGATCTGATCATGGGCTATCAGGTGCAAAAACCTGGCAGTCTCTACTTTTGGAATGTTGGTTGGGAACATAAGCAAAAAAAAAAATTGGAGTTAGAAGGAAGTTACTTTGAAAACCTTTTTGAAGTAGATAGATATAGTAGAGAGTTTTTTTTTATGTTTTCAGAAGTAGAAAGTTTTACAGAATACTACTATTCTATGGCATGTTATATTTTAACTCAAACTATCATCGGATTGGTATCTGACTTTTTTTTTCCAGTTCATTTAATATTGAAGTTCGGTCTATTTAGAAGAAATGTTTGAAACTGTGCATGTTATTTCCTTTTCTAAATTTCTTCTTTATGTTTTCATTATGTTATAAACATTGTGCTAAGCTTATTTTGATAGTTCAGGTAGCTAATTTCCATGTTGTTAAGCTTCTATGTTGAATGATAACTTTTGGAAATTGGTTTATGCCTGTTAAACTTTTCCATTTTCTATAAAGGTTGTTATTTTTCATATTATACCATAAAGGGAGAAAGGGTTTCTATAATTTTCTAGATATTTATGTTAACTTATAGAGTTCTCTTATGTCTGATCAAACCTTAATGGGTGCTTCCCATAGGGAGATTTGATAGACTGCATTGTGCTTTTACTTAGACTTTGTTGCTCATTCTCTTCCCAACAATGAAGGGTATGTGGCATTCTATGTCTATTATATCATTCATAGGAAATAAGTCAAGGTTTGAAATGTTGTAAAAGCTTTAGTGCATCACCATTTTCATGTTTTATTTACACTTCTTTCTACCCTTTTCTCCCAACACAAATAAGAGTCATATAAATCTATAAAAATCCTAGAGGTTATTCAGCGAGGTGCAAATTGGTCCCCCACTCACCAAATTTCCCATAAGATTGTCAAAGAGGCTCAAGCTTCGATGATCAACAACGTCATTGGTTGTGTTTTGGGATGGAGGTGAATATGGTGGAGGTGTGTATGTGTTTCAGGGTAAAATCAATGGAATACTTATGGGAAGTAAAGTGGTAGGAGATATGACATGAGATACAACAAGGGTACAAGGATTGCTAGAGGAAACACCCAAGGTAAGAATGACATTGTTTGTAGATTGCATCATTGTGGTAACTTGAGGGTTGGTGTAAGTAGGAATGGAGGAAATGGTATTAGGAGAAGGAATTTGGGATCCTCCTTGACTTTGAGAGTTTTTCAAAGTTTGTACTAGTCATTGAGTTAAGATGTTTTCCAATAATCTAAGCTAGGTACGTGTAATCTCTATTCCTTTTCCACTTTCAATCATTTGGTGTATGTTATCTATTGTCAGAATAGCGGTTTTTGAAATTTTTTCAGTAATCATTAGGTTTTGTAGGTTTTCCAATTCTTCATGGATTTGGATTAGGTTTTCTTGAGGAACACTAGCAACCATTATTTCAAAACTTGTCATAGTACTTGAAGGTAAAGAGTTGGCAAGGGTATGGTCCATACCTAGTGCACTAGTATCAACACTATGAGTAAAAGAGCTAGATAACCCAAGATCCACAATGAGTGTGTTATCATAGGATGACATGAGTCTCGAACTACATCTCACTATAGTATTAGCAATAGGACACCAAGTTGTAAAGGTCATGCAAAGGACAATCAAAGAATGCAAGATAAATGCAATGAACACAAGATAAATTATATGCTTTAACTCTAATTATTATGTTTACAAATGTACTCAAAATGAAACCAAATTAAGCTAGATCTAATGAAATAAATGAAACAGAAAATCAAAAAACTAAAACAAGGATCTGACAGTAGCAAACTGAAGCATAGAAATGAAGTTTTTAATCTGTAAAATGAAAATTTAGACCTGATTCAAGAATAAATCGCCCATATGGGAAAATGAGTCCAAATTAAGGTTTCTAGAAGGTTCAAATAGTGAAAAATAGAGAGCACAAAATTGCCAGAAATTTGGAGAAACCACATGTACAAGGACTAAATTGCCCATGTGGGAAAATGAGTCCCTTATTAGGGTTTTTTAACTAGATTCAAAAAATTCTGAGTTGATTTTAAGGTTTCTAAGTTGTATGCTCAATTGACTATTTTCAATTATAGTTTTCCAATGAAATTGAATGATGCAAGATGAAAAAATTCAACCTATATGCACTTTTTCACTCATGCAAGATTTACAATTCCTCAATGCAATTCAACTAATGAAAACCTAACATAAAGTTTAATGCAAACTAGATCTATCACTACAATTTTCTCTAAATCAAAAATTCAAGGGTCCAAAGGTCGGGTTCACCAAAATGAACCAAAGGAAAATAGGGTATTTTCCACCTTTTAGGAGATGGAACTAAACCTATTTCGCACTTTGGCTCATTAGGAAACCAAGATCCATCAACCAAGTGACTTAATTGAGGGAAATACTAGTGGTTTCCTTGTGTGATTAGATAGGGCTTCACCATTAAATGAAGCTTCAAAGGAGAAATGCAAACTCTCATGTACAAAACCCTAGAAACTTAAAGACATGAAATTAGATTAATAAACATAAAGAAGTAGAAAAGTACCTTGAAGAATGGAGATATTAAAACAAGGTATGTAAACCCTAGAAATTGTTGTTTTAAAGTGCACTGGGACTGATACGCCAAGCCAAGTGATTTAATTCTGCTACAAGAGTCTAGGTAGAATCTGGAATCGTCTAGTGACTAATCAAGATCTACAAAAATATGGAAAAAGGGATCCACTGGGACTCATACACCCATTAGGTTGATTTAGTCCTAGTACTAGGTTTTGATTGATATTTCTATAGCCTCTAGAGATCTTCTATAGCTTTCATCTTATCCAATCTTCAAGTCCAAAAGTTTGAATTTTGACCTGTAGGTGAGTTTTCATGAAGATGACAACTTTTCAACTTTTTCTCCAAAGGATCTTCAAGCTCTAATTAACCTAGATCTACAAACACACATTGAGAGAGAAAAAATTTATTATGTTAGGGTGTAAACAATGATTTTGGTTTCCTTATCACAATGCTTTACTCCTCCTAGGGTTTTTCACCTAAAAGGAGAAAGGGGATTGGATGGGGGACAAAAATGAAAAGGTTTACACTCAAGACTAATGTTAATGAGATGTATAGTTCCTAATTAAGATTTCCTAATGCTCTGATTTGAAATGAAATGATTTAATAATGCAAAACTATGAAAATGTAGAATGTTGGAAAACGCATTGTGATATGTAGAAATGCCTAAGAAATGCAACTAAATGATGAAATAAAAAAATAGAATGGAAGAGGTGCACCTGGAATCAGAAGTATGATGTTGGACGATTCTAGAATTCTAAAAATTTGACTAAAATGTTGACCGGGACACTTAGGCCAGTTTGGGCGGCTTAGTCCCAGTTTCAGGAAACTTTGTCGGAATGGGAATCTGCCAAATGGGTATCTAGAAATGTCAAAATTAGTTTTCAGACCCAGAAGCAAGACTAATTCGCCACTAGTGGTGACTTAGTGCTCATACAAATCTTAGGGAATTCTAAACAAAATTTGGAAGTCTCTAATTTGTACTTTCTTTTCCGACAGGTGTCTGCACTTGATTCTATACAAAACGAGGTAGAAAGTCTCTCCAAGCTTGAATTAGGGTAATATTGACTTGATTGACTTTGTGCACTTTTTGATCACTTTTCAACACCTATTGCATGACAAATCTGCATACAAAAGTCACATGCAAAAGGGGAAAAATGGTTGAGGGTTAGAGAACAGGGGTTTGCATTGGTCAAACCCCACTTTGGTAATCAAACCCTAAACAATGAAATAGAATGAAAAGAGAGTGATAAATAGATAACATGCAAGTGCAAATGTCATAAACTTACCACACCATTGATGCTCAAAATTTGAATATGTGCAATGAAGAACTCCAATAGCTTGACTTCATAATGTTTGATTTTCTTGAATGCTTAATGAGTGCAAGAGATTGTATGTGATTTGGAGATAGATGATTGTAGGAGATGTAAAATGAGGTGAAAAAACCCTTATTTATACTTGTAGACACCGAAATTTGGTTTAAGCCTGCGACTTCAATATTCTTCATAATTCGTATTCTTCTATTGATTAAATAATGTCAATTATTTAATTATTCTCTATAGTCTTCATTTCTTCTATTAATTAAATAATCATAATTATTTAATTAATTCACACTTTTCTTTATTCTATATGATTAATTAAATAAACACTTTTTATTTAATTATGTTACTAATTAACCTTATCCTTCTTGTCAAATTAAATAAATTATTATTTAATTTACTCTTTATCATACTTCAACTATAATTAAATAAATTCTTTATTTATTTAATTATTCATTTAAAATCCCTTCATCACTTAATTAAATAAAACTTATTTATTTAATTATTCTTCAAATATCAAATCTTGAATTAAATGAATTATTTAATTCATGAATTCTATTTTAACGCATTCCTCTATATTTAGATAATTGTGTGAGTTATCTAAGTATTCACTTAGAATCAACTCGACACTATTTTAATCGCTCAGTTAACTCTTGCTTTAATGTATGAGTGGCGTTCTCAAGTAATCTCTTTGTCAAATCATTCAATCGTCCAGTTCTATCTCATTTGCATGTACATGCGGATTAATTAAATATTCCCATTTAATTAATTAAACCTTGTGCATGCATTCGAACAAGAGTTGCTTTAATCCATATTAATCTTTGTCATGCAAAGATAATTCTTCTATTTTTGAATACCAAACTGGAAGATTAAATCATTTATTTAATCTTTAATTCTATTTCTAATTTGTATCACTCATGTCACTACTGACAGTTATCAGAATGCATATCTAATCTATCGATCTCAACCATCCATTGATATTTCAATCTTGGCCTATCGTTTGAATAATCAATTTTCTATAAATTGATCTGGTCTTCATCATTCCAATCTCTCTCGAAATCTCTCTCGAAAACTCGCGAAATCTTATGAATTTTGAGAGCACTTATCTTGAATCTTCAATGTTTTGCTAAATCATTATCTTAGGCTATACTTGCACGAACTTACAAAAAATATGAGGGAAATTATACTACAAAAGAAAAATGGAGAAGGGAAATCGAGATGAATCATGGAAATACGTAGCAATTTGGTGAGATTGTTTCAGTTTATTCATGTTTTTACTTTCCTTTGTTCTTTGTTGCTTAACATTAGATTGCATTTGGATTCGCATTGCATGCTTGCTCTTGATCTGTTTCTTTCTGCACTTTCTAGACGTTACATTTGGTGAACCCGACGTGAAGACACCATCTTCACGTACCCATAGACTGCTATTTTGATTTTTGCAGGTTTTTTGTACAGAACGATGCATTAGCTTAACGAAACATCGCAATTGAAATTTATAGACACATCAGTTTGACAAAACAATGCAACTGATTCCTTGAACCGCATCTGACACCCAAAACGCCACATCTGAAAAACCACAACGCATATGAATAATCCTAAATCACAATTGACTGGTGAATACCGAGATGCAATTGAAGAGAATATTGATGCATCTGACTGGTAACATAGCGACACAATTGACTGGTAACCTTTATTTCTATTTTCAGAAATCTAAAATTTTCAATTAATTTGTGTGTTACTAATATCTAATTTTCAGCGTGTGGCCTTTTGGAAGTTAACAAGTTTTTGCAGGACGATTGACGAAGACGATATTGAAAACTACTAACGAATTTTTCTGCAGGACGCTTGTCTAAGACCCTAGTTAATTTTTGAAATAGATTGTTTGGTAGCGTAGCAAATCTTTCATTTGGTTTTAAATTAAGTGTCTATTGTGTTTGGTGTGAAAGAACAAGTTTGGTTACCCTCACGACTTGGTACATCGAAGTATCCTCTCCCCTTGCACATCCATGTGATCCTGGGTGTAAGAGAAATGGTTACCAACTCTAGAACTTGGGCCTGTTCTGGTGGGAAAAAGTACTCACCCTAGGATGACTCAGACCGGTAGCACCCTGAACCCGAGGGACTTCTAGCCGGTATATAAAAGTGGGTTCTTGGGGAAAACCCAAGAATCACGAGTGTGGTTCCGACAAGATGGATCCAAAAGGGGACTCTCACTGTATGGATCATGCCCCATGAACAAAATGCCCGTATTAAACACCTTTTGTTTTAGAGACCAACCATTCTATTGGCCGTTGCTTAGTATAGTGGAGGGTACAGTATCATGCCCGAAGACACTCACTACTGATCCCCTTGAGTAGAGATAGCAGTTCTTGGGAGGTCATTGCCCAAAGAATTTGAAATTGGTGTGCTCGAAAGACGTTAATGAGCCATGGATGGGAGCCAATGCCACCAAATTTCTAAGCTATCTGCTCTCGAGAAGGAAAGGTGTTTATCACCAATCCGGGGTATTTCGGTGGGCTATACCAAGTATACAAACCCTAGGCCTTTTGGCCTATTAGGATGTACTTGTCTGTTGTCAACTTAAACGTTCTTTGAGTCTAAAATCAAACTGAAAACACTTTGTCTTATGATTGTTCTTGTTTGCAAAAATTTGATCACGGAAAACACGGTTGGTTTTAAAATCTCATCACTAAAAATACACAAAGAGTCACAACTATTCACTAGAAGGTCGCAATTGATTTTTAGAGTCGCATCTATTTAACTTTGAGTCGCATCTGTTATTACGAGTCGTATTTGTTTAACTTTGAGTCGCATCTGTTTAACTTTGAGTCGCATCTGTTATTACGAGTCACATCTGTTTAGCATAGAGTCGCATCTGCCAAATCAATTTGCAATTGTTTTGCGAAAAAACCGCATATGTCATATTCTGAGTCGTAACTGTCATTACGAGTCACATCTGTTAGAAGGTTAACCGCATCTGTCAGAGTCACACATTGACCTTTACCAAAGAAATGCAATTGATCACTGGAAAACTGCAACCGGTAAACTTGACCGCATATGTGAGATCCTACAAAGCATTTGTCTAAATATCATAAAGTCAAAATTCACGGTCACTGTCTGGTCAACACGGTCACATCAGTTTCAGTTATCTTACCACAAATAGTCCTTGAACAGAAATAGGAAATGATTTTTCTCAATTTTGCATCCTTTAGGTTCATTTAGTCATTTCCATAGTTGTCCTAATTTAGAGTTGGGTCTCATCTTAGAATACATTTTTTCATTTAGAGTAAACTTCTAGGAAGGTCACATTTACAAACTTTAGAATAGGTCCATCATCTACACTCTAGAAAAATCGTAGCATCAACAAAATCTGTCGTTGAACCTCATCTTATCACTTTATCCTTTGTCCTACAGAGAGTCCTCCTAACTCATCAATCTAGTTAGGAAACTTTACTTTTCTTTGATCTTCGTCCTACATTGGTTCCTTGACTTGACGAAATTGACACCTTGGTTAGACTTTAGGTAGTTGGTCCCTCCGTCTTGGGTTTATTGAATTGATCACTTTAGGGTCTTGCTTAGACTTTGCATCTTTAGAGTTTAGACTAGTGTCATCCTAGAACATTCCTTATTTTGCATTCAGAAAATCCCAAAAACATAGATTAGAGTCATATTTTCCATAGACGTAGTTTTGCATTCCTTGCATATTGAGCTAATCTTACATGGTCGAAACTAGGTCTAAGAGAAGAGAGAGAGAGAGAAAAGATGTCAAACCCAAACGAATTCATCAATTCATTTTCTTCAAGACCTCATAAGACTTTATTAGACAAATTCACCACTAGAAACACTTAAGGACATATTGCAGTAGAAGACATAGAGGTTGCCGCATAGGACCTTGAGTTTGCCTCTTTCGTAGATGAGTACCTAGCAAATGATCAACAATGATACTTAGCCAAATTGCTAGCTGAAGGTGCTACCTTACCTACAAGATTTGATATCAGCACTTTACAAACTCAACCTACACAAGGGACAAATACCATGACTGCTAGTACTACTATACCTCAGGTCAGCACAACTATGCCATCTAGCACACCTACACAGAGTACGACAATCCATACGTCCCCATTTGGTACATCTAGCATGACATCAGGATTTAATTTCACTATAGGGGCTTCATCATCCACTCCCTTCAGTCCTCTTGTTGGGAGTAAAAGGCCTAAAACCTCAGCCTCTACACCTTATGTCGGTGTCACAAGTTCATAGTCAATGGTCATACCTAATGCTAGTATCATGAGCACCATACCACAGTCAACGGCCACACCTAGTGTTCAAGTCACTAGTACTATACCGCAGACTACACAAATAGGAGGTGTTCCCTCATTCCAGTATGGTAATCAAAACCCGCTCCCCCAGATTGGTAGTCAGAATACTTTCACACCAATTCCCAATCAGAATCCATTTTCTCAAATCGGTGGTCATAATCCATTTACACAGATTCCCAATCAGAATCCCTTTTCCCAAAGTGGTACTCAGAATCCGTTTACACAGATCTTAGGTCAACACCAATTTATGTAGATTTCAGACCAAAACACATTTACCAACATTCTGAATCCAAATCCACCTCAAATGCCAACGTTCAATCAAAACCCATCATGAGACTTTGGATTTCAAAATACATACACGGATCTACATAATCCCCCTAGCACATCTTTGACCCAAGTTGACATCTTACAAACACAAATGCATGCATTACAAACACAAATGGATAACACATCGGTGTCAACTAAGAAATCATTTTCAACAAAGGACATATGCCCATTCCCCTTTGATAGATCATTGTACATGACCCCTTTCCCTCACGGATATGTCATACCGAATCTCCCTAAGTACAATGGCAAATGAAATCCAATAGAACATATAAGGGAATTTTTTACCATATGCATAGATGTCACTTATGACCCCATGTATCTTATGAGGCTTTTTCCAAGAAGTCTTGTAGGAATTGCACTAGAATGGTTTTTGAGTCTAGATTCTAGCATTAGATCTTGGGGTGAACTGGTTGAGAAATTTGTAGAGCATTTCTCCTTCAACATAGACCACGAGATAAATATAGCAACCTTGTGTCATACAACGCAAGATGAAGGGGAAAAATTCATTTCTTTCTTCCAAAGATGGAGGACTATAGCTAGTCGGTGTCCTGTCGAGATACCTGAAAAACAAAAAGTTACTATGTTCCAAGAAAACCTTCATGCGAAACTAAGGAGTAACTTAAGGGTGCATTGTTGTACATCTTTTTCAGAACTAGTGGAAAAAGGGGTTATAATAGAGAAGGATCTCATCAAAAAAGGAAAACTTATGACATCAACATCCAATAGAAATCCAATTGTGCAAAACACCCCCACTGACAGAAACAGATTTTGGTCTCGCAACAAAAATGTCACCAATGATGGAATAATTGATGCTAAAACAATACAAGCAGGACCACTCATCACATTACAGGGACCTCATACTTTTTCCAACATGCTTAATGCTATCAATCAACCTCCTAACATGGTCCAAAATACTCAACATCCACAACAAAGGAGATTTCAAAAATGTGAGTTCACTCCCTTAGGGGAACCCATTGAGTCGGTGTTCAAACAACTGTTCCAACATAATCTTATACAGCTGCAAGAACCAAGACAATATGACCCGGGACAATTTAAACCAGCATGGTGGGATGATAATTCCTTTTGTGATTATCATAGAACTAAGGGACATAACTTACAAAACTATCGACAATTGAAGAATATCATATAGGATCTTGTCGAAAGGAGAATTATCGAAGTTAGTGGACAAAAACAAAAGTCATCGAACACTGATCATCAAGTCTTTTCTGACCCACTACATGACCATGGGAAAGGAACTGTCCCTAGTTTGAGTACTAAGACCAATATGTCAGCCAACTATGTGAGTATCAAGCATGATTATAATAGTGGCAAAATCATTCATTTCCTTCGCGCCGCCGATGAGAATATTAATACCATTACTATCAATACAAATCCTGAGTGCGCGGTCAATACTCATCATACTAAGTTCACTATCCAAGGCCCTCCATTGCAACCAACACCACAATCTTCCAAGTTATAATATAATCTACTTGACCAGTTGGGGAAGACCCCAGCCCAAATTTCAATATTGGAACTATTGCGTATTTCCCCTGAGTGTCGATCTGTTCTCAATAAAGCTTTACTGAACACCACGGTCCCCAATGACCTTGATGTCAATCATTTCTAGGAAATGGTGGGCTACTTGACCAATAATCACCATGCCACATTTTCTGAACAAGATTATGCAACTGAAAAGATGAACCACAATGACCCTTTACATCTAGAAGTCCTTGTTGATGATACCAAAGTTAGACAAGTTTTGGTAGACGGAGGAGTAGGGTTAAATCTATGCACTTTAAAACTAATTAAGGAATTAGGTATCTCATAAGCATGCGTAGAAATGACCAAAAGTATTGTCATTAAAGCTTATGATGATGAGGAACAAAAATCAAAGGGGGTGGTAGCACTTCCTATCAGAATTGGTCTTGCAATAATGGAGACAAAGTTCTAGGTCTTGGATCTCACCCTCCCTTATAACCTTCTACTAGGTAGACCATGGATTCATGCCATGAAGGCGGTCCCTTCCACGTATCATCAGTGTCTTAAATTCCCTTACAATGGCATAGAAATACCTATAGATGGTGATCTGGATCCCTTCCAGTATTGCACCAATCTAAAAGAGATCCCCCAACACCAAGTGCCAGTAAATCAAGAGGCCTTATCGTCCAATTCATCCTCCTATGTTGATCTAGCCACTCTCACTCGAACATCTATTTCACCCTCAATTCCTACTATTCCTAGGGTTGAGATCCAAGACAAGGGTTGTGGAGAGTATTACATGAGGACTTCTTATTGTGTTAGCCATTTGATCCCTCCTAAGACATATGGTTTACCTATATCAGATTAGGAAAAATATATGGTCACTATACATGTTCCTCCCACAACAAATTTCATCAAATGGGGAGAATTAAGCAAAGAGGCCGTAAATATAGAAGATGTCACTTCTTGGCTGTATAGGGAAGATGATGAGGAACCCCTCTTACTTGCTCATATTCCTACAAATCTATATGGAAAGGGTTTCAAAATCATGCAAAGCAAAGGATATGATGGACATAGTGGTTTAGGCTTAAACCAAGATGGGAGGATTGAACCAATATTTGTTTCTTAATGGCCAAAAGGAGTAGGGCTAGGGTTTCAACCGATTCAGATTGGTGTTCCTAGTACCCCATTACCCTTACTTGAGGAAGTAAGTGCTTCAGAAGATATTAAGACATCTCACGAACCAGTGGACCAATATCATTGTGACTCCCCCAACTCTAACAATTATGAGTTGGATTCCCTATCCTCTACTTCTTCCATGGACCTTGAGAAGTTATTTGGAGAACTTGACTTGATGTTAAGTTCCTCACCAAATCCCTTGAATTCCTGTCCACCAAAGAAAATGACAAAAGAGGAATGGTTTAAACACTACTATTGGGAATCACTTGATCCTACCTCTTGGCAACCTAAGCCACCTGTTTTCGATAGTCAAACCTTGGCATTAGGCCCACCTATCCATCCACCTAGACTCAAACCTAAGAGTAAAAAGGATTTAGTACAAAACTTTGGTGACCATATGAATAAGTCAATCCTTACCTTGACCCCATTAAACTTTGATAACTCCGACGATGACATGCCCTTAGTCTATCCCCAACTCATTGATTGGGATCAACAAGACACACCCATCTTAGACATTTTTGAGAACGATGAAGCAATCACTGAGTTCTTGGGATTACGAGAAGGCATACCTAATAGTGATCACAAGGCTAGTTTTACCATTGACTTGGACAAAAAGGCATATTTTGGAGAATCTATTCAACCCTCCAGTCACAAAAATGAGAAAAAGAATAAACAAGATAAAAAGGACGAGTCTCTAGGTGAAAACCGAAAGGCACCTTTAGACAATGAAAAAGTAAAAAGAAAGGATGCATCCGAAGGTGAAAACCTCTCTGAGGCACCTAAGGATGGAGGTTTGAACATTCTCCCCATTGCACAGGAAAAGTCACCCATGCTCATTGAAGAATCAGTAGAATTCAACATAGGCACAAAAGAGAATTCTCGATTGGTGTATTTTGTGGCATCATTGACAACAGAAGAGCAGCCAGAATTTCACAACTTCTTTGCACAGAGACAGATAAATTTTGCTTGGTCATATGCAAACATGCCGGGGTTTGATCCTAAACTTGTTCTACATCACTTGCCTTTACAACCAGGTGTCAAGCTAGTAAAATATAAATTGAGAAAAATGCATCCACATATTGCTTTATTAGTCAAGGCAGAACTCAAGAAACTATTAGACGTTGGTTTCATAAGATCAATCGACTATGCCAATTGGATCTCCAATCTTGTTTTGGTCACTAAACCAACTAGGGGCATCCGCATCTGCACTGATTTTAGAGATATCAACAAGGCTTGTCCTAAGGATGACTTCCCTTTTCCTAACATAGACATGATAGTTGACATGACAACAGGATATGAGATGTTGTCCCTTATGGACGGATTTTTAGGAACTAACCAGATCAAAATTGCAACTGAAGACCAACCTAAGACAGCTTTCACTTGTCCTTGGGGAACGTATTGTTGGAATGTTTTTCCCTTTGGACTCAAAAATGTTGGAGCAACCTATCAACGTGCCATGACTATTATCTTTCATGATCTAGTACACACTCTTATGGAGGATTATGTCGATGACCTTATTGTTAAGTCCAAGACAAGGGCAGAACATTTATAGGTTTTGGACAAGATATTTTAGAGGCTAGAGAAGTATAAAGTGAGACTCAATCCAAAGAAATGTGTGTTTGGAGTCAAGTCAGGAAATTTGCTAGGCTATATCATTTCTAGAAGAGGCAAAGAAGTGGATCCGGCTAAGGTGAAAGCAATCATAGACATGCCTTCAACCACTAATCTCAGTCAACTAAGGACACTACAAGGAAGACTACAATCCATCACAAGATTTATAGTGCAGTTAGCAGATAAGACACATCCTTTTCAACATCTACTTAAGAAAGGGGTACCATTTGCATGGACAACTAGGTGTGGAGAGGCCTTTCAACTGATTAAGGAATATTTACTCACACCACCAGTCTTAATGCCACTTGTTGAAGGAAGACCATTGATTCTTTATATTACAACAACCCATTCATCACTCATAGCATTGCTTGCACAGAATGACGATGAAGGTCATGAAAGGGTAGTCTATTATATCAGTCAGACTTTGGTAGGTTATGAACTCAACTATAGTACCATTGAACGTGCATGTCTCACAGTAGTATTTGCTACTCAAAAATTGAGGCACTATATGCTAAACCATCAAACAATGTTGATTGCTAAAATAGACCCTCTGAAATATCTTCTCAGCAAGGCAGCATTAACAGGGCGACTGGCCAAATGGGTTATGATACTTAGTGAGTATGATATCCAGTACGTAGAAATAAAGGCTATTAAAGGATAGGTCATTGTTGATCAGTTACCTGACGTGCCAATACAGGAAGATCACCCATTAGTTGCAAACTTTTCTGATGAGTTTATATTTACAATGGATACAAACCACATGGAAATTGTAATTTGATGGCTCACATACAAATCATGGTTCAGGGGCTGGGATATTGTTTATCACACCATAGGGTGATTCCATCCCTAAGTCATTCAGGATTGCATTTCCATGCACTAACAACGTGGCAGAGTATGAAGCCCTAGTGACAGGGTTACGCATGGCAGTCAAGTGGAAAATTAAGAACCCACAGGTATATGACGATTCCCAACTGGTAATCAGACAGGTAAATGATGATTATGAGACTAAGGATGAGAAGCTTTCCCCCTACAAATGCATGGCTGATAGCTTTAAGGAGTACTTCGACAAAGTCAACTTTCATCAGATACCTCGTGTTTTAAACAGGGCAGCAAATGCTATGGCTACAATTGCATCACTTCTCGACATTCCTAGCAACAACTTTTTGTCCCAGCCTACGATATCTCAGATTTTGAAATGGTGTGTGACATTGTTGGTCCTGATTCCCCATGGTACAAAGAAATTTTACTACCTTCATGCTGAAGTCATACCCGCTAGCCTATCAAACAAACAACGTAGGACTTTCCTTCACAAGTCAGCCAAATACACCATCGTCAGAGACACCCTATATAGACGTGCCTTAGATAATACCCTACTGAGATGTCTTGATTCTACTAAAGCACAAGTGACCTTGCGTGGGGTGCATGAGGGTATATGTGGTTCCCATTCTAGCAGTCCTACTTTAGCCAAAAAGATCATGCAACTGGGTTATTACTGGCCTACTATGGAAAAAGAATCATATGTATTTGTAATGAAATGCTGCCAATGCCAAGTTCATGGAGACTTGATACATGCACCAGCACAGGAGCTCCATCCTATAACGTCACCATGGACCTTCACCCAATGGGGACTCGACCTCATAGGTAAGATCCACCCCACATCATCTAATGGACACAAATTCATTATCACTACCACTGAGTATTTTATGAAGTGGATTGAAGCCATTCCTATGACATACATTACCGACACACAAATTTCTAAATTTATCCTGAACTATATCATCTGTTGGTATGGTGTCCCTCAGTCCATAATCACTGATAATGGCCGCCCATTTAAGAACCAAGAAGTCTGCCACCTTTGTGATGAATTTCATATTCAACATCATTTTTCTACTCCATATTACCCACAAAGTAACGACCAAGCAGAGGCATCTAACAAAACCATCATTAGAATCCTCAAGAAGACTGTCAATGATGCTGGTTGTGACTGGCATTTACAACTTAACCCTACCTTATGGGCTTATCACACAAGTATCCGTACTCCCACTGGTGCTACTCCCTATTCACTGGTCTTTGGTTCTGAAGCTATTCTGCCTATTAAGGTCGAAATTCCTTCCCTAAGAGTATCCTTGAAAGGCCACATTGATGATGAAGAGTACCGGGTATTGAGACTCCATGAGCTAGAATTCCTGGATGAGCAAAGACAGAAGGCATTAGACCATCTTCAAGCATATCAGAATCACCTTCATTGTAGCTATAACAGGAAGGTATTGAACAGAAACTTTGACATTGGTGACCTGGGTTTAATGGAGAACCCAAAGAATCAAGCAGAAAGAGAAAAACCAAGAAAGTTTGAACCAAATTGGTTAGGACCTTATGTTGTTATGGAAGCTTTTGGATTAGGAACATACCAACTCTCTACTCCTAAATGGGAACCATTGTTCTCACCAATCAATAATCTGCATCTAAAGAAGTTCTACACATAGCTTCTGAGAGCCTTGCCTTAATTAGTAAAAATACAAAAAAAATAGAAAATCACAAAAAATCGTTATCAAGGTGAAAACCTAGCAAACAGGCGTCTTGGTAACACCAAAAAAATTAGATAATCTAGAAATAGTAAAGACAAATCATTCATCCAATAGTGAAAACCACTTCAGTGGTGCTTTGGATAGGTACCATGGTGAAAACCTGGCAAACAGGCGCCATGTGTAGTTAACTCTACTCCTTTGTCTACTATTATTCTAATCTAGTCCTTATCCTTGTACATAGTCCTTATCATTGTACATAGTCCTTATCATTGTATATAGTCCACGGCCATGTACATAGTCCACTTCCCTATACATATCCTTTATCCCTGTACATACTATCTATCCTTATACATATCCTTTATCTTTTATATCCATCACTCGTATATACCATTCATAATAAGTGGTAGTCTTTCCCATAAGCTGGAATGATTGACATCGAGTGCATTTCATATCCCCGATTTTACCCTATTCATAATCAATTGGTCTTATACTCGGCTGGGGGCAAACACTTGACATGTGTCATATTGCTTCTTACATTGGTTGTGTTGGAGACATAAAACCATGGAAAATCCACAAACATCACAAAATGACCTAAGAAAACACAAAAACATTAGAAAACTTCAAAAGAAAAAAAAAATCCAAAAACAAAATCAAAGTCAGTCGCACTTGTCAGTATTTGTTGTTTGTCGAACTATGTTGCCTCTGCAACTGGACGTAGGCAAGGCCATCTTCCGATGTGCCCCCGGGGCATTAGCTCAGTCTGTTTCAGTTTTTCTATATAAATTCATGATTTAATCCATATGTCTATATGACAAGGTCATTGGTCGTGTCGAACTACGAGGTCTCTCCATGTATAATGTAGGCAAGGCCATCAATCGATGAGCCCCCGAGGCGCACTAGGTCAGTCCATTAAGGTTCATCACATTCATTTTCACACATGTCTTCTATTTGTAGTCAGTCTTGTCAGTCAATTCAAGTGAACTATGAGGTCTCTGCATGTATAACGTATGCAAGGCCATCAATTGATGAGCCCTCGAGGCCACACTAGATCAATCCTTTAGGGTTTGTCATCACACACAAGTCAATTGTCAGCATATCATATCAAGTCATGCATCAATCTAGTGAACAAGTCAACAATGTCTCTACGTCAAATCAAACAGCTTGCCAAACGAAAAATACGCACAAATCAACTTATGTTTGTTATAGGAGGTGTCCTTCCTAGAAATAGTCATCATCAAAGCAATCAACCTGTGTCAGATTGTTCAGGATGAGTCCTTCCTAATTACTGATATCAGCAAAATGATCTATCTTATACATGATGAGTCCTTCCTACATAATCAACAAGGTCAAACAATCAAACATAGCCTTACATAGGTTATCACATCAACAGTATCTTACTCAACGTCTTATACGATACATGTCTTTCTGAAACCAGGCTTTGTCATGCCTTATACAGATAGTCATAACATCGAAACCAGACTCGCAGTCTTATCCGGTATGTGTATCTCCTGATATCAAGCTCTACCAATTGATCCTTTTATCAATCAAAATAAATCAAACAAACAAATCAAGTTTTGGCAAATATTTTATTGGCTTTTTGACTTTCTGACTTATTTATCTTATCTTTTCAGTTGACTTTATGATGGGAATTATGTTACTAGCTTTCTCAAGGATGTCCCATGAGGGATTTAGAGAAGCAACGATGTATCCAAATTCTATTTTCTTTGACTATTGTCTATCGACTGTCTTTTACATTTGATTTTGAGTTGTGTTACGAGTTTCCTCAAGGATGTCCCATGAAGGATTTAGAGGAGCAATGACATCTCATGACCTGTCTTTTACTTTGTTTGTTGTCTGTGGTTTGTCCTGACAAAAAGACTGGGGCAACTTGTGCCCTTAGTATGAGTTAATGACAATCCTTGTCTGCGACTGTTGGTTATTAGCAAGTGGATGACCTTGCACACCTTGATTTATGTCATATCATGGTGTTTTTCTCCATTTGTATTAGTCCCGCCCAATGATGATAAAGTGCAATACCTTTTGTGATACAGTGAAACATCAAAGATTACTAATACTAACATCTATCTCCTATCTTTCGTTCTTTCTCGATCTCTCTTTCTACACTAACAGTTCTTCTTTCTTGCATTATGACGGAGTCTTGTGACACAAAACATTATACATCATCCTGCATCAACGTACATGTTAGAAAAATACATACATATAGGCATATTTCATATCTAGATCATCATGGCATAATAGACATTCATCATCAAACAATACATATCATAAGAATTCCATATACAAAGCAACTGTAAATATATGCATCATATTACATTTGTATAAGCATCACATGTAGCCGGCATTATACATATAACATCATATTGCATCTCATAATTTATAAACCACATACATCATATAGAATCAACATTATATCATTAGTTGCATATACACACCATAAAATAGATATCATCATCCATCACATAAGCATGCCGTATAAACATCACATGTACAAATAAATAACTGCATAATTAATACATAGAAATGCATGTCATGAGAATCACTGCAAAAATCACATATATATATATCGCTCAACTGTGTCACATCACAATGTCATAATGTATCAATAATACATGGAAGCCCGCAGGCTATAGGATCATAATACAATGTCTCGATGCATCTCAAGAAGTATCCCTATCTTGAACTGCCACTACTATCATGCCTAGAGTGTGTGGAGGAATGATGATGGGAACCCAACAACCTGTGAGCTGAGGAAGGTCTATCATATGAACCTACTCTGTGTGGCTGCTCCACCCCCTCTATGCTAACTGTCCTAGTGTGGGTCCTAGTCTAGGACTTGCTACTATGTGCCTCTGAGAAACTGGGAGCCCGTCTCTCTGATGGAACCTCTACCTCATAAAGATCCCAATATTATCTCTGTCTCTCCCCAGCTCTGACTAGCTCTCTAGCAAAGGCAACTGATGGCCCAGTACATAAGGCTCTGAGCTTTGAAAGTCTCTTCTCTATCTCCTATCACCGAGCTATAGCCTGATCTCTATCCATGATGGCTCTATACCTCTCTGACATCAGGACTCACATCTACTCCTCTAGGGATGCAACCTTGGCTCATAATGTAGCAGTATCAGAATCTACTGCCCCTGTCTCATCCTATTTTCCCCTCACTGTCCCATCCTCCTCCTCATCTAACTCCTCTAGGATCTGATCCCAAATCTCTCTCTCATGATCATCATCCTCCTCATCATCCTCCTGGTAGGTGCCCAACAAACCCAAGGCATCAATATTTGCCTCCTCTCGGCCCACCTCCTTGATACCTACCTTCTCCTATGCTGGGATGTCTGGAATAGTCACCTCCATAGGTTGCACCTCCTCTCCCCCTATCGCAACATCCACCTCTCCTCCTCTACCAATGTCTCGTATGGCCACATCCTCATCTCCTCATCCCTCCTCACAGATCGGTGACAATGGTGGACCTCATCCCCTCTGACCATGTCTCCCTCTCCTACCCCCATGCCATCAACCTCAGCCATCATCTCCTCCATCACCATGGCCTCCTCTATCTCCCCGACCTCTACCTCTGCCACGCCTGCCTCATGGACCTGTCCCTCGCTGTTCTACCTGCACTGGCTACTCTGGATCTGTCAGCAGAATCGGTCTATGTACTACCCACCACTGATCATACTCCTCTGTGGTTGTTGGATCTACCGGACCATCCCTCCATCCCCATGGAACTACTTGCAGTGCATCGATGTCGGTCTCTGTCGTGGCAACAGGAATCTCTAGACCCCATAGGGGGACCTCTCGCGATGATCTCGCAAACTCTGCCCATCCTCTAGGCACATCCTGCACCTCTCCAAACTATTGTCGGACATGATCTGGCAACTGATGCTCTATAATGTGGACATGTGACACTGTCCGCCCAACCAAGAACTATATCTATCGGCAAAACAAAAAATGCTCATCCTCGTCTGACCACTCGGCATAGCCCAAGTATGGTCTCCATGTAAACTGCACCATAGTGTCTATGGCATGTCTGAAATAACTCGTAACTCCTATGTGGTGCTGAGTGTTAGCCCCCACATAGCGAAAGGCATAAGGAGTTCCGTGTGGAAGATCAACTGTCACTGGTGGCTAGAAAATGGTGATGTGTTCCCATGCCCATACCATCAGAAGTGTGGTACCACAACTCATAGACTGTGCCTCTCGGTAGGCAATATCATGCAAATGAAAGTATAACATCTTGAGCAGACATGAACCCCAAGCATACACCACTCGACGCTCTAGCATGCCTACTAGCATCTCCCCCCACCCCACGGGAAAATCATGACCTCGGCAGTCAAGAAGTACTATGCTGCCTATCAATGTACACAATAGACAATCTAGCTGCCTATACCTCTGAGCCAACACATGCCACCTAATCTCATATTCATCAAATCCTAACTGCCTAATGTCTACATGTGGGTAGTATCTGCACATCTCCGCTGCACCCCTCTGGGTATCATACGTCACCCGTGTGCCTCTAATAGGAAGTCTGAGGATCCTGTAGACATCCTCTAAGGTAATAGTGGCCTCTCCAGTTGGTAGGTGGAAAGACGATGTCTCTGAGTGCCACCGCTCACACAAAGTTGTCAATAATCCCCGATTCGCCTGAATCTAGGGCATGTCTGTCACGTGAAGTAGACCTAGGTACCATAGGATCCGTCACTCTACTGGCCACAAACTATCTCTGAATCGAAACGTCGTTGGTCTCAACTCCCGTGTATATATCATGTCTAGCACAACCTGCAATGGCATTATACATGCCTCATGTCAGCATCAATCATCTATTCTAGGGAAAATTGACTATACTAACTACAATTCAAATGCGTCGTTATTTTGTACATGCGTCATTTTTTTTTCACATGCGTCACTCTTTAAAATATGCGGTGCATAAAAATCATATGCATCGTTATTTTTCAAATGCGGTTAATTATATCACAAGTGTGTTACACTAAAACAATTGCGTTGAAATAAATAACATTGTGTTGAGGGATATGCAAATGAGATGCACATTCTCAAATGCGGCTATTCTAAATGCAAATGCGATGCACATTTTCAAATGCGGTTCATAAATCTACACATGCGTTGAACCACAAACAAACTATGCAAAAAGGTTAATGTAAAAATGCAAATGCGTTGTTCCGCAAATAGATGCGTTGTTCGTGCATTCATATGCGGTGTTTTAACAAAGTGACGCATAACGAAAAATACCATTAAATGCATAAAATCATGTGCGTAAGCAAAAATTTCAAAGGTCAAATTTGAGGTACATACTGGGGGGTCCGCGTCAGCTGGCCTCTGAAAAGTCCGGATCCTGTATGCACAATGGTGAGTGTTCAGAACAGGCGACATCCTCGCTATGGGTGCAGAGAAAAATCTCAATTCTAGGGCTAAGTGGGTGAAAATGAATTGGTTTTTACCCAACTTCCTACATATACCTAAGGTTTAAATGGCATTCTTTTCTATTGGTTGTGTCGACTGTCATTTCCACTCCACCTGTACTGTACCTAACGTTCCCAAACTCAATTATGCAAACTCCACTGCATTTCTGGCCATTCAATGGCCTAATCGAGACTATTTCCAAATTTTTATTAACTTTTTCGAAAATTTGTCAATTTTCCCAAGGGGGCATACCTTCACCTGTTTTACACTGGGGCATTACTGGGGCATATTTCTTATCGATTTTCTTTGACACAATGCTGAAATGACATTGTATCAAAGAGGGGAAAATGTAGACACCGAAATTTGGTTCAAGCTTGCGACTTCAATATTCTTCATAATTTGTATTCTTCTATTGATTAAATAATGTCAATTATTTAATTATTCTCTATAGTCTTAATTTCTTCTATTAATTGAATAATCATAATTATTTAATTAATTCACACTTTTCTTTATTCTATCTGATTAATTAAATAAACACTTTTTATTTAATTATGTTACTAATTAACCTTATCCTTCTTGTCAAATTAAATAAATTATCATTTAATTTACTCTTTATCATACTTCAACTATAATTAAATAAATTCTTTATTTATTTAATTATTCATTTAAAATCCATTCATCACTTAATTAAATAAATCTTATTTATTTAATTATTCTTCAAATATCAAATCTTGAATTAAATGAATTATTTAATTCATGAATTCTATTTTAACGCATTGCTCTATATTTAGATAATTGTGTGAGTTATCTAAGTATTCACTTAGAATCGACTTGATAGCTATTTTAATTACTCAGTTAACTCTTGCTTTAATGTATGAGTGGCGTTCTTGAGTAATCTCTTTGTCAAATCATTCAATTGTCCAGTTCTATCTCATTTGCATGTACATGTGGATTAATTAAATATTCCCATTTAATTAATTAAACCTTGTGCATGCATTCGAACAAGAGTTGCTTTAATCCATATTAATCTTTGTCATGCAAAGATAATTCTTCTATTTTTGAATACCAAACTGGAAGATTAAATCATTTATTTAATCTTTAATTCTATTTCTAATTTGTATCACTCATGTCACTACTGACAGTTATCAGAATGCATATCTAATATGTCGATCTCAACTGTCCATTGATCTTTCAATCCTGGCCTATCATTTGAATAATCAATTTTCTATAAATTGATCTGGTCTTCATCATTCCAATCTCTCTCGAAATCTCTCTCGAAAACTTGCGAAATCTTATGACTTTTGAGAGGACTTATCTTGAATCTTCGATGTTTTGCTAAATCATTATCTTAGGCTATACTTGCATGAACTTACAAAAAATCTCAGGGAAATTATACTACAACAGCAAAATGGAGAAGGGCAATCAAGATGAATCATGGAAATACGTAGCAATTTGGTAAGATTGTTTCAGTTTATTCATGTTTTTACTTTCCTTTGCTCTTTGCTGCTTAACATTAGATTGCATTTGGATTCGCATTGCATGCTTGCTCTTGATCTGTTTCTTTCTGCACTTTTTAGACATTACAATACTTGATTTTACTAAAATTTCCTAAAAGTAACACATCACAAGCCGACCTCAAGGGTTAGAGGATAAAATCCCTCTATAAATTTAAAATTATTTTGAGTTTTGTGCCAAAAAGGACTAAGTCGCCCCTATTGGCGACTTAGTCCCACTTAAGTAAATTAAGTGGGTTTTGGGAATTTCAAGGCATTAAAAAATTGTCCCATAGGAATATCCTTAACAACACAATTAAAAACGACTAGAAAGTGCATTAAGGGGTCATTAGACATGAGAAAGGTTGAGTTAATGAAATTAAGCCTAGAAAAGCATGAAATCTTGTTACAAGACTTTACAACACTTCAAAATAGGACTTAATAAGTGATGAAAATGTGATTTTAGGTGAATTGTAATGAATAGAGTCTAGAAAAGTGTAGAAATGTTTTACAACACTTCACAACACCTTCACCAGACATCATAATTTGAATGTTTAAGCCCTAATGTGAATCTTTTGAACACATTACAACATTATACCTAGGAAAAATCAAGTCAAAGCCCATTGGGAAGACTCAAGTGAGCATAAAAATGTCAACTATACATTTTTTGGCAACACATAGGGAATAGGGGTTTTCCTTGGTCAAGCCCCGTTTTGGTAATTAAACCTTGAAATGAAATGAAATAGCATGATGAAATAATGAATGAACAAATGCAATGTTGCAACTCACTAAACCCTTGAGATAAAGGCTACAAACTTGTGTGAAATGGCTAGCATGAATGTGGATCTTGACTCTTGATTGAATGCTTGAAGATTTTTCTTGAATGCTTGCTTGAATCATGAAACCTACATCACAAATGTTAGCTCAAAAATGTACATGATGCATGAAGAATTTGACATGATACTTGAATCTTGAATGTAGCTCCAAATGCTTGATGATTTTCTCTTGAATTTTCTTATAAAATGCTCACTTGAATGCTCATAAGATCACCTGAATTTTGTTGGGAGTAATTATGTGAAATAACCTTGCATTTATACTTTTTTATGCCAAATTTCTCAAAATTACAACACTACAAGTTGATATCAAATCTAGGATAATAAAATCCCACCAAGAATTTGATTTAAAATAGGTCCAAGTTAAAGAGAGACTCACACGCCAGGTTGGGAATATGAGTCCCAGTGGCTTAAACCTAGGACACGAACTCAAAGAAGTGTTATGTTCAATGTATCATCTAAAACTAGGCCCTAAGACCTAGGTGGGATCCATACGCCCAAAGGGGCATGTTGATGATGTTTTCTGCACAGCAACAACTCAAACAAAATATAATATCCTATATCTCTCTAAAGGTAAACGTCTATCAGCAAGCCTCAAGAGATAACCCCAAGGTCTCTAATGTTAGGTCTTGGCAATGCATAAACAACTCAGTGATAAATGTGAAAATGTTGGTAATCACAATGGGACCTTACTACAAGAAAAGACTGAATCTTCAATTTATTAGATCTAGCAATATGATGATACTTTGATCCTAAATCTCACTCAAATAATGAAAGAAATAACAAAAGATTAGGGTTTTCAAGAGATTAATAAGACTAACACTATTCCTAAGATTAACAATGTAAATGATGAAATATTTGAAATGGACCAATCCCTCATAAAATAATCCTTGCTTAACCTAGATGAATCTGCAATTTCACAAGAACAATGCAATCTTCTAAGGTGTTAAAGATTTTCAAATCCTAAACATTCATCCAAAACAACCCCAAAGCAATTGAAATGAATAAACCCTCACAATTGAACTAAGCACAATAGATATATGGTCCAGGCTAACTTTGCAAAGCAACAAACAGTCAGCTAGCTATAAAAGTATGGACCAGGGATCGTTGCAACACTCCAAGCATTAAACCATAAACATCATTAAATCAAATCTAATCCTAAATATCAAAATATCTCCTCAAATCAATTTTAAAGATAGAATAGCTAGAACCATGCAAGTAAGAAGAACACAAGTATGGCACCAAATCTCAATGACATTACTTACATTAAATTATCCACTTGAAGCAACAATTCTAGTTTTCTGTTACAATACTTGCTTGAGAACAACTACTTGCTAATTCCTAATTCACTTCAATATCAGCTATATGTCTACTTGCCTATGTATCACTATCTATATTAAAAATGAGGCAAAATGCCATATTAATAGAGACCCCCATAACATGTCATCCTAGCTAATGTTTTACAATAATAATTGGCCACAAAATAGGTCGGCCAAGAGAAATTCAAAATAATAAACTTTGCATTAAATGCTCGAACTTCATCTAGGTCAGCTTGGGATCTCCAATGCAGCTTGGACCAATGCTGACAAAATAATAGGGAAGCACAAATCTCGATGTAGCCTAGCATTAACTATCTTCCCCTTTGTCTTTATTTCGATCTAGCATTTCATGTACCTTCAAAAGCACCTTATCAAGGTCGACTGTGGGTGGCAAAGGAAAAACCTTAATTCAGCTCTCAATTGATGTAATATCTTCTCTTGATTGTTTCACCAATTTATCCCACTCAATCTGATATGTTAGATATTTATCAATAACAACAATGTAGGTGGCCACATCATCTAAGTGGTGCTCATTAACAAGATCATCACCAGTAGGAGCATAAACATCCTGCCACCATTTCCTTAACTATTCCAAGCTCAAATGCTTAGGTGCAATCTTCCTTCTCCCTGTCATTATCTCAAAGAAAGCAATGCATCCATTGTAAACACCAGTTAGGTTATCTTCAATTTGCCTCCTCTACTTTTGGATCTTCTTTAGAACCTTTTTCCTTATTTGCAAAGCTCCAAACCACTCCCAAGGTTCAACAGCTCTGGAGGAAGGAAGAATTCCATCACTTATAATCTTATCCTTGGTATGCTCCATGATGGTTTTAGTTTTCTGCAACAAGAGGTATGTATCTTCCTTATCTTGAGCTAACACCTCCTTCAACCAATCAATTGCCCTCATAGCATCTTTCCCAGATGAGAGAATGTCTTTGATAGCATCATTTCCTTTGGATTGCACCCCTTGCAGCCAATTTGCAGTAGCAAGAGTGGAAGCCTTCATCCTTTCCAGCTCAGAGATAGTTTCCTGAGGTAGGAGATTTGCGACAGAGGATGAAGAACTAATGGATTGCAAGGGTTTCATCAGATCTTCCAAACATTTCCTATGTTTCTCATTCTCTTTCTTCAGCTCCTGTTTAGTTTGAACTTCTTTCCTCAATCTCCCGAGGATGACTATGCTAGAACCCCGGTATTCTTCAATGTCTTGCTCAACAGAAGTGGACCCTAAATTGATAGTCTACAAGTTGTAATCTTTTGCAGTTACATCGTCCCTATTCTTATCTAGAGCAGGAGTTGCAATGTGGACCACTCTATTACTCGCTTCATCCCTTTCAATCCTTGAAATGACCCTGGCCTTTTTCTTTCCTTTATCCTTTCCAATCTTGGCTAGCAACACATCCCAATTGGGTGGAGTATCTTCCATAACAACCTGCTTTCTCCTTATTTCTTCATCCAACCAATCAGGAATAGTGGATTCTAATTTCACTTCACTCTGTCGCACTTCCTCCTGCTGACCCTCATTCAAATTCTACTTCTCAGGAGTCTCATCTGCCTTACTCTCCCTTTCTTCAGCATGTTCCTCCCTGTGCTCAGGTGGTGGAACCTTTTCTGACATTTCTTCTCTTTGAGGAGATTTAACTCCTTCAACTCTAACTGGTGAATTCTCATATGTGACCAAGGGAGACTGCACTACCTTCTCAACCTCGGCCTCAGCATTATAAAGCTCACCCTCCTAAAATTCCTCCCCTTCCATATCTTGATGATCCCCAACCTTCTCAGTTTCACCTAGTTTATTTTGAGCTTCATGGGAAGAGGGAACATCATCATGCTGCTCCTCTTGAGAAGTAACCGGAGGAAGATCTTTCTTTGGCATATTATCTTTAGGAGAAGGAGTCCTTGACTTCCTTGTGTACACCTATGTCCTTTCTCCTGAGCTCTCTACATTTACCACAAGTGGATCCACTTCCTCTCCTACCTTGGAACTTGCCTTTTGTGACAGTCTCACAATTCTCCTCATTTTAGGCATAGGAGCACCAACCTCGGGACTCTACTTTTTAGTTTCCTCCTTCTTAGGCTTCTTAGTCTTTGAAGTATGCCCCCTTTTCTTGGCAATTAGCTTTCTCTATTTTTTATTAATTGGGCTTCTTCCACTTGAACACCCTTAATCTTGATTTTAAAAGGAGAACCCACCTGGCCCTTACCTTTAGGATCTTTCTTAGTTGATTCCTCAGAAGTGGAGTGAGGGTCCAAATCTCGCATCAGATCATAGGTGCACTATACACCTTCATTTTCCAACTCCCACATTTTATGCTTTAGCCACATCTTGGTATACTTGGTGACTAAGTCCATTATCTGTCCATTATCTGTCTTTTCTTCTTCTAGCCAATCCAGATCACCAATTAGCCTATCCTTGACTACCTCATAAGCATGACCTTGAATCAGGTCCCCATCATCTTCAAGTTGATCAGGAACTGCCTTCACATTATATAATCAAACTGATTCAACTGGAAGCAGGGAAAACTTCTTTCTAACCTCATACTCATCACTGCAGTTGGCCCAGTAATATTCCATATCAACCTTATGGCTATATTCTCTACTGGCCTTCTTTTGGGCTTTCCCCGTTATGTCAAATCTAGACCTCTTGGAATGGAAAGATAAACCAAGAGCACCCATTTCTTCTTTTGAATCTTGGGTTGAACTAATGGAAGGGCATGCCTCTTTGGTGCCTATCCTCAAAGGGAAGTCTCCACCAAAGCCAGTCTTATGTTTGTCTCTTTTAACAATAGTGTCAAAAACACATATCTGTCTAGTAACTTCCAGAAGTAAAATATGATCAGTGGGATACCTCAGAAGCCGATATGGATCCCTTTGGTAGCCATCAATCCAGATGTATGAGAAATTTGGGAACTGAATGAACCAAGCACCATAATTCTTAATGAGCTCCTTGGCCTTGTTAGAAATCCTCATGTGTTATGCACCCTGAAGTAATCTGGTGATATGCATGGTGAATGCATCATTCACCCTCCTATAACTTGAGCTTCCCAAGTGCAATTAAGGATAAACTTCATAAATAACGTCCTGCCCAAAGATGCCCTTTGTACTTAATCCCTTATAGGGATGAAACCTTGCAAGTGCATAGACTAAGTATGAGGTCATTGTGAAAGTCTTGGTTTCCAACACATTGGATAATTATTCATGAATCACCCTACTTATAACACCTTCCCAATGATAGTCAATTCTCTCTCGTTCCATCCTCGCAATGACATGGCACATCCAGTTCTCAAACATACTTGCACTCTTTAATCCAACCACCCTGCTAAGAAGAGTGATGGCATAATAATACTCCTTCTTGAACTTTGCTCTAAACAGTTGTTTGGGCAGTTTAGAATAATGTGACTTGGGCTGCTCCAACCAGGAATTGATGAGCTGCTATGATTTAATAGTCTCCTCCTCATAGAAATTTTTAGCTGCCTCCATGTTGAAAGCCACCACATGAGATCTGTCCAACAAGCCAAAGGTCTGAGATATTGAGACCAGATTCAAATTTTCTGCAATCCTCCCTTGAGGACCAATTATTCTCTGAGTATCACTGTCATAATGTTTGGCACACTCGAGGACTAACTCATAGCACTGCACTGTAGAAGGAAAACTAGCTACATGTGCCAATCCTGACTCCAACATTCTTTTGGCAACCAAAGGAAGATCTGGCGCTACCATTCTGCCTTTGAACTCCTCATAGTCCCATAGTCCAACATTCGTGTCAGTCACCTCTGACTAGATAGAGGTAATCTTGCTCTCCTAGATTTTTCTCTTGATGTCCATCTTAATCTTTTCTACCTCAGACATAGAAGATCCCTCCATGTCACCCTTAGCCCTCCCAGCCACTACCTTGCTAGACTCATCTTGCACTTCAACAAAGGAACCATAGTAAAAACCATAGGAAGCCAATGTTAATCAATAAAAACCATCATTAAAATGAATCCCATATAAACAAGGTGTCATTAAATCTCAAATAGAATGATCATATTAAAAATTCAGGTTTCAGGACCATCCACAGAATCCAAGCCAAGGAGGAATTTCAAAGAATTATGGGCCAGACGGATTCCAGCGAAATGAACATGAAAACACCAACTAGCAACTTAATTTGATCATTATCAATCAATAAATAGCATGTGAGATCTTTAAAATAGCATAGGTTAATCATAAAATACACCATTATTTGTTAACAAGTCCTGCTATTTCATATTCTTTCATTTTAAACAAGAATTCAGGAAAATCCACACGGGACGGATTTCTACGAAGGAGGAGACATTCAGCAAAAATTTGGAAAAAACAGGGGACAACGGATTTCAGGAAAATCTGGAGACAATGGAATTCCGAGAAGAAGATGAATCTCTAAAAAACAACGAATTCTGGGAAAATGAGGAGGATGGGGAAAAATCGGGGACATCCACCAGAGCCAGAAAATTCCAAACTAGAGGAAAAACCTGAACTTTTCCATTCAATCGCGATTTCACCTAGATTAACAGATCGATCATCAATTTCAAGGATCTAGGCTTGCGACAAGTTTGATATGGACCTTTTAAAGATTTTCTTTGAATTCTAAGCCAACTCAAGAGCAAGATGAGGTGAAATGGTGATGCCCTAAGTATCAAACCCTAGAAATCTGCCATTAACGCATAGGGAAGCTCACGATTCAATCCTTTCAACTACTGGGTCTTTATTAAGGGGATTTATGGCTTACAAGCAAGTTATCTCCAAATGCAAATGAAAGAGTGAACTCAAAACTTACTTGGGAAACAATGAAGCAAACAATATCATGCAATCCTAGCCACAAAAATGGTCAAACATGTAGAAATCTAAACCCTAAACAAACCAAACAATGCCAAGGCATCACTTACATTTATCAATCAAAAGCAAGGCAATCACATACGCACCATTTGACGAAGTAGAGACCAAATGCGGCAACAAATATCAGTTTGATGGCATCCAACGAAGAACAGCAACAAAAATTCTCATGAAATCTCCACCAAAGACAAATAACTCGCCAATCAAATGCCACAAATCAAGTTCAATGCTCAAAGAATGCACTCCTTAGCTCAATCAGACATAGATAATAAAGCATAATGGTGAAATCTCCTCAAGAGATTGATTAAATATAGCCCCTTACAATGGTATGAATCGACATTAATGCCACAAACAAGACAAGTAGGAAAATCTGGGAACCCGAAGACAGGACAAAATTGGGAAAAATCCAGTCCACACAGAAATCCATGAAGACCAAACATTCCTGAACCACAGCATTCAACCAGAATTTGAGCAAGATCCAGGAAAATCTGCATAGGGTGGAAAATCCCGAACCGGGGTAAAAACCCGAAATTCACCCAGAACTTAAGATTTTCAATGAATAACTTAGGGAAATCACTTAGGAAATCAAAATAAACATTTAAGAACATGCCAAGGCACAATAAATCCTCAAAATTAAAGGGCCAAGACACCAAAATCAAAGCAAAAGAGGGTCCCTGCTTTCAGCAGGGCATGTGTGCAAAAACTGCACAACATGGCATATGAGTCCTAGATCCCTAGATCTAGAACACCTAGACAAAAACATTAGATTATGATTTTTCATTTGTTTAATGTCGGGATTATCCTTAGAAAAATGCATTTAATTAGGCTTGTGGATGCAAAATAGGACCAATTAGGGCATAAATAAACCAAATTTTAATAGGGAGGGCCCAAACGAATGTGAAAATGTAGAGGGATACATTTTGTACACAACAATTAATAATAATTTTAGAGATTTTATTCAACATAAGAAGCTCATAAATATGCTAAATACATGCAAAAGAAATATTTTTTGTGGTAATGAAGTATATAAAATGTTTGTCTTTTTCCCAGATTGTCCAAATGTAACCACGAGTTCTAAAATTGTAAAATTTTATTTAAATGATGATTAATTTAGGTCTTCTATCTTTCCAAATTAATGCTATAAAAATTGAAAGTTCAATTATAATTTTATTTTCTCTAAGTTTATTGACTATAATTTCCATTATTTTTTCTTATGTAGTATGTAAGATGCAACATTTTTATTTTTTTTACAATTCCTAATATAGTCTCCATCACATTTCTTGGATATGGTCAACACATTATCTTTATTAGATTCAATAGAAATAGATACATTAACATTATCTTTCCTGTTTCCTTTGGATTTTAATTTACTTATTGTCCATGTGATTTTGGAAAAGAGAATAAGCTATTTTTTATCATTTTCAATATAATGAGTATGAAAAAAATGAATATGAACATCCAATGTAAGATTTCTAAACTATTTGTGTATTTTATAAAAATATAATTCTCTTGGATATTTTATCTATTTAGAGATTAGATACATACCTTATTTTGTATTATTATCCATCAATTAATGTCTCTTCTTAATGACATATAGGATAATATTGCTTCTCAATTATGTTAGTTACAATATAACAATATCCAAAAAACCAATATAAAATGTTATCAATCTTGCTTGTAGCTATGTAAACTTTTCTAATGCTCTCATCAATTATTTCACATATAAGGTAATCATTTAAACATAGAGTTTTGAAATATGGTCTAAGGTCATGCATAATTTGTATGTCATCTATTACTTTAGAGATGATGATTTTGTTAGCATTCATGACAAGAAAAATGCTACTATGATTACAAAGAAAATATTAATGAATTTAAATTTTATGATTCAAGTTATTCAATCATACCACATCAAATTTGGTATATTAAAAAAAAATGATACTTGATCATGAATATGAGGTCAAAAAAATACTCTTATAGAGTATTTTTCACACAAATACCCCCAAAATATCCTCAAGCCTAGGTATTACTTTTCTTCAAAATATTCGTACATCTCTTTAATGAGGTAAGGAAATAGAAAAAAAATAGTTCCTAGATAAGCTTAGTAAAAATGTAATTTTGGAGAATATTTATATAGCAACTTATAAGAGATATAAATTGAGATTTTTTATTTTGATAAGATTACTATCTTGAAAGAGGACAATAGTTTTAGGTAAACAATTGAAAAGAAAAATTTAAGTTTGAATGAAAATTTTGCTTGTAATACTAATGTTCCAACTTATGTAATATTGATTATTCTCTTTACAATGATGTGATATAATATGGCTTGATTTTTTGTTAAAATTAGCCGCTCTTTGAAATGAGTAGAGTATTAGATAAACACTTGGAGCATATCTAATAATGTGAGAGTAGATAAAGGTTATAATTATAAGGGAACTATGGAGTTATTCCACTAGTTTTTTCTGAGATTGATCCTTTTAATGGTGCTAATATTTTGAAAGGGGGCCAATGTACCTTGTGTAATCATATGATATCATAAAATTTATGCAATCCATTTAAACCTATATGTTTGAGGATTCTCCCATTTGCAAGCCTAGTTATGAGAAAAGTTTCAACCTTGTTGCATTAACCAATGTTTATGAAGGTGTGACCTATAGTAATTCCTTAGTGTGTGGAAAGTAGTCAACAATACCTTGTATATATTTTACTTAGCACATATATTCCTTTATGGACTCCTCTACATATCTTTAATTATTGTAGATTTGTATTATTAAGAATGTGGTTTCAAAAGGGAGAAATATTCTTTCAACAATCATAAGTTATTTATTTTTATTATACTCTCAACATTTATAATAAACTTCTTTATATGTAGTTCAAGTGTGAAATTTTGATGGATAACACTTAAATTATTTAACCATATGAAAGAATAAAACATAATTTCATTAAATAAAATCTATATAGATAATCTACACAAATATTATAGTCAAAATAAGTAACTAAGTAATTGCACCTCTACACAACAATAAATACAAGCATCCACTTCTATGATGGTAGTCAAAGTTATCTTAATGATTTAATATTCTAGATTATTATACTTTGGTTTTTAAAAGGGAAAGAGACAAACAAAATTCCCACTAAAAGCTATTAGTGTCTTAAACAGTTCATTGTTTGTGATTATGACCAATCATTAAACTTCACAGTATTGGAAAAAGTAAGCGTAAAAAAATAAGGCACCATAAATTGTTAAATTTAAAGTGAAGAAAAATACACAAAGATAAGAATATATTAAAAAAAAATATAGTGAAGGAATGATAGTTTGGTCCATTAGAACAGAAGGTGGCTGGGACCTGAAATGGGTATTCCTGTAATTGGCTAAATTTGTTGGGTGGTGTAATTGAGTGTATAGATAGTTGACGGTTTAGTCCATTAGAACACAAGTCAATGTGGCTGGGACCTGAAGTGGGTATTCCAGGAATTGACTAAATTTGTTGGGTGGTGTAAATGAGTGCATAGATAGTTGACGTAGTCTTCAATGCTGAGGTGGTAGACAAGTTCAGGGTTGATGGATTTGTGAGGATGAATGTGGCAGGCATCCTTATCAAAAATAACAGCAGTCGATAATGTGTTTTTCAGTTTGTCAATCAGGTAAGAAGTGGTCATGATAGCAGACTTTATCGCCAGGGAACACCACTCGCTGTGAATGGAGTTAATGAGAACCGCCACCCCGGCTGCATTCCGAAATTAAATGGACATGATATAATGATGGTAATCATAATTTTTCATGGAATTATAATCGCCAATCATTACTGGCACTTCTTAACTTGACTAGCCGACATGGAGGTGTGGGGTATCGTAGTTTCTTGTAGTGTTATTTTAATTTCTTATGTTTTGTGTGTAGATGTTCTTCACACTTGAAGGAAACAGGATTTCAAATCATAGCGATCAATGTGAAATCACCCACAACTGTTATGCAAACCTAAAAACCTACTTTAATTTAAACTTTTTTTTGAGCCCCCATTCCACATAGTTGAAAGTGCAAGATTTTATATACTACTTCAGTCCATGCTCCACATATCATTTCATCTAAGGTGCACAAAGGTACTGAAGCTTCTCTAAATAGAGTACCTCAACTTTGATCTCTAAAGAAGAGGATTGCATTGATGGTTTTCTGTGTGACAAAGGAGCAATCATTACTCTTTAAAGACCAATGATACCATCTTGTAACACAACGCATCTTTGGGAATGCATGGCTCTTAAATTTCCATTTAGAGTTTTTTGAGTTTAAAGGGTTATTCTACTACATTGCAGAAGGGGAAGAAGGAAGGTCATTTGGGTAGGTCACTCTCCAAATATCTCATCAGGGTGTCTAGCTGTAAGAGAGGGGGACCACTGCATGTAAGACCCTAGGTCACGGAGGGTCAAGATGCGAGAGGTTGCCCTAACTTACCTCAGCTAAGTGTATTGTTTAGGATTATGGGGGTGAGAATGATAAGGATTGCGGAACCCTAAAACCACTCTACAATCCCGAGATGCAAGGTGGGGTTAGGTGATTCAATTTTTAGGTTCAACTCTCCACCTTAGGAAGCTCTCTACCTGAGGACGTCAGCGTGGAATTCAGATGACAGCACAGTGTGCTAGCATCTCATAAATGTGTTGTAGTCCATACGAATCGAATTACAGCAGAGACAAGGTTAGACTCACTAAAACGACTAACAATCTAGTTTAACAACTTCTAAGAGAACAAAACAACACCATAAAATATGAGAAGTGCAAACGAAGGTGATAAAGTAGATATACCAAAGCTAAGGTGATGAAGACAATCTCGTAGAAGAGCCTATTCGCCAACTAGCTCCACAAAGTGCATCCACCTACACACAGGAAGAGAGAAAATGTTGGGGGGCGGGCTATATAGGGGTCTGCCTCAGTCAGACTCTCATTTACATGTTTCCACCTCCACGGATAGCCAAAGGAACAAGATAAAGAAGCAATGTAATGAAAACACAAACACTACAATGTAGTACTATGCTACTCAACCAAGTGATAGAGAACAGGAGAGGGAAGCTTACCACCTCCACCAAGAGCACTCAAGGCTGCTTGGGGGAGAAATGAGAGGAACTCAAGCCTCTACTACAATGGTGTGGTCTAAAACGTTCTCTACCAAAGTGACGAAGTGGAGCTTTTGCTGCAATGGAATGATTGGATGCTTGGAGTGAGTGAAAGTGAGCTTGAGAGTGAATGTGTGTGTGCAAGAATGGTAGCTTGATGTGATGAAGAGTTCTTAGAAGCTCCCAAATGCAAGTTCAAGGACTAAATTTGAAGGAATGAGGAAGGAAACGGCCATATTCAGGTCAGTTGGCAGAAGGAGGCGTTACAACTTCACTGCCAATGGGAAGAGTAATGCCTCTCTTGGCTCAACTATAGGAATCTGTCAAGGACATAAGCACGTCGCGTGGACGTCTACATGCCACATGGGCACCCTTGATAGAAACACCTCCACCGACACACAAAATAGGCTCCACATGGACCACCAACAACGGGTTTAAGTAAATTTAAGCCTTCGACTTTGGTTTTCTAAAGTGTATAAAAGCAAAAAAGGGAATTGTGCCTAGGGTGCAAATTCGCCCTTATACACTAGCAAAAGCCTCCATGATCTTACAAAATATTTGATTTTGTAGGTGTTGTTGTATATAGAAGAACTAGAATAAGTGTTGCCTCATGTCATCATAAATATTTTAAGAATGGAGATGAAACATTACAAATTCTGAATTTTAATTGGAAGGGTCATGATAAACAAAATTGGTGCAAGCTTGTCACTAAATGAATATTTGTTGAAGCCATTAGTATAATAGCTAACATTATAGGTTATATTGCACTTAATTATGAAATAGGTTGTTAATTGTAGAAAGACAGTGTCTTCAAACTATAGATTGCTTCACACTTCGATGTTCTCAAATCTAAAGTAGAGATTAAGTGTGTCATGTTAGATTTTTAGAGAAGTTTGAAATATCCTTGCTTTGATTTTACACTTTGGCACCATTAAAAACTAACTTCTACATTCTTAAAATTCTTCTTATATATATTTTTTCTTTCCTCTTTGTCACATGGATTCAATTTATTAAGCAATGATATTGTATTTTTTTTTTTAAATATTATATATAAAAAGATTATTAACATTTTCTAACCTACTTTGATACCATATCAGGAATCATGATCTCAAGTTGCTAATTATTACAATTAAATATTAAAAAAGTAAAATGAGAATTAAAATATTCATAGAATAAACACATTACATAATATATAAATTAGGAAAACTCATTCAGATAAAAACCCCATCAAACACTATCTTATCATAAAACACTTACAAAATGATCTACTAAAATATAGACCAAATTTGGAGACACACTTCTTCCCACTTCCAAATGGCCAATCATATGTCTTGTTTAGAGTGATATAATTCACTATCAAATCTTCAAATTGATGGCCCTCTCAAGCAATGAGAAAAAACCTCATTGAATATAAGACAAGGGATGATAAAATACCTAAAGATGTAATAGTCAAACCTATTCATTTTTTTTATATAAATAATTAATATTCTAATAATTTATTAGATTTTTAATTATTAAATGGTATATGCTTTGTAAATTGTACAATAATCACAAGGTTTTATAACCTTACATTAGGGAAATATATAAATGTTAGAATGGTATGACCCCTAAGAATATTATTCTCTAACATGATAGTTATTTGGAATGGCTCTCATATTTTATTATTTATGTGTTTTCATATATTTTTAATGATTATTGTGGATGATGAAAATGTCAATTATGAAAAATAATATAAATACAATAAAAGTACCAAATTCACACTCAATAATCATTCAACAAAGCTCAAGATCTATGTAAAAAATGAAATAATAAACAATTATATCATAACAATGAACTTTATTTGCTCCTTTGTTCCTTTAATAGTATCTTGAAATCTTGATATGTGATTTTCTATTTAAAATAGAAAAATCATGTGAAATGGAGGGGTAAGGGAAACCTTTGAGTTACCACCTTAGGATTTGACACATTTCCCCAAATGTTTCATTAAATAAGGGGAGAGAGATGGGATGGATTGGAAATACAAACATGGAATGAGAGTTTTATGGATTTGGACAAGGTATGTGATTGACTTACAACCTAATAAGTGAGTCAACCAGCACTTTAAAAATGTGGAAATGTCCTAAAGATGAAATACAATGATTCAATTGACATAATGATATAAATAACCACTTTAACATAGAAATGTTGGTGATTTGGTTGTCATTGATGTCAATGGAGAGATCAGAGGTGAAATGGATTAGATGTCATTTGAATTTGTGAAGTTTGATGAGGAAGGAGCATGTTTTGCAATTGTTACAAAGTTGCTCAAAAAGTTGCAATGTTCTCATGCAATATGGCATTGGTGTTGCAAAAGTCTCTTCCAGAAGTTTGCAGTGGAATTTGATTATGAATTTGTCATGGGTTTTTTTAGAGGAGTCGATTGGTCTAGGTCGCATGATCTAAAGATGTATACTTTTCTTAGGAATAGATTATTAGTGCTCTTGGCCTGTATTAGGGTTTGCAGATAAACCCTAGGGTTCATAGTCATGGAAGAAGAGCAAATGTTATGTTTTTATGTTGACTGGTTATGATCAGTTTTTGGTTGCTTAAGTAACAACTTAAGCCATTAAGGTCATTGGTGCAACTGACCCCCTTTCCTAACAATATTGGCCTAACAAATAGTCCATAACTATAATATTTCCTAAGTCACGAGTGAAATATGTGTCCTCAACTTGATTAAAGGCTATGGTTGAGGCTTGAAGATGAATTGACTCTCCACTTCCCCGCTACATATGTGGTGGGTCCTTGTCTAACCCTGCGGGATAGCAAGAACTAGTTGAGATTGAGCATAGAAGATCGGATGGTGCTTGCAGGGTATATGGTGGGACCGAATAAAGACCTGGAGGAAACAAGAATGGATGGTGATGTGTAGAAAGGTGGAGGAGAATGATTGATCGATATGGCAATTCACATATTTATTGTGAATTACATGGTGTTGACAAAGATGACAGGTTGTGTTAGCCCACCAAGTTCATTGAAGATTTTGTGGGCCTACATCTAGCTCCCTAAGATAGCAAGCTTGTGACACATGTCTCAATGGACCTCATACTTGGTATGTTGTATATGGTTAAGATCGACAGTAATTATTAAATCATATCTTTAATCTGATGGTCATGTTTACAGATGGGCGATGAAAGTGAATCAATGGATCATGGTGCAAAAGCAGCAAATCAATGACTTAAGGTTTAAAATAAGAGTCCTTAATGAATACAATGGTGTGAGCGAGGGTTTTGACTACAAACCAAATTAGTAAGCAAATTCAATTGGCCCAACTATTCCAATTACTAGTTTTATTGGTGATGGATGATCGGATCGGTGATACAGATATGTAGGTAGTAGAGAATCAGATCATGATCCAATATAGGGAACATGAATTAAATGAGACTAAAACCCTAGCTTTTCAATATGCTAGAAATAGTAAAATCTCTAATTTTGGTAAGTGAATGTGTGGCTCAAGGATACAATGGCGTCCAAGAGGGAATAAATATCAAACCCTAGAAAAAGATCTATAGGGTGTGAGAATCTCGAGGTCATTGTTGTAGGTCGATGATAAACATAAAAGGAAAAACCAAAAGATGGCTAAGTGTGGTAGAACAATGTATTGAGGGTATGCTATAGGTGTGTTTTCTGAGTTTCTTGAGGCAAACAGAGAATGAACTAAAGAAAATGAGAGGAAATAACTACATAGGGTATGCATGATCTTTGAAGGAGGATAGAGAATGCACTAATAGAAAAGGTGCAACAAGGTTGAGTAGTGTATTAGTGAGTTCCTTGAGGCAGACAGGGAATACACTAAAATAAAGAGAGAGAGTGTTGAGGAGGTGTGGTTGAGTAAAACCAAAAAAAAAGTGAAAAGTCTTAATTAGGGTTTATCTCCAAGTGTAGGACAAAGAAGGTGTAGAGTAGAGAACTAGGTTGCAAAATTTGCAACAAGGTGTTGAGCAGTTGCAAATTAGGTTGCAACATTGAACTGTTTTCTAGTTGAATAAATTGTAATACCTTATATTGTAAGTCTGATTGGTGGGTTCCATTAGATATTTGGGTAGGTTCTCAAAGTAGGGATTGGGTGCTTCATTGGAGTGGGTGCTCCTAAAATTAGGGGATTGGTGTCTCCTTAGGGTTGATGCCCTTAAACATTGTAACAAAGTATTTGATTGTGAGGCTAGATTAGGATAGTAGATCCTAGTAGCATTTCTCACTATGGTTTATCCCATCTTGGGTTTTCCATGTACATCTTGTGTTATTGTTGGAAATTTTCAGCCATTTAAAGACAATTTCCTCATAACCCAAAAGAGAAATCAATGCAACTAAGTATTCAGAATCCACATGCAAGAGAATAGACAACATACCAATGAAAATATGACACAAGATATACCCTAGGAAAACCCTCAAGAAGGAAAAAAAACAGCCTCCAAAAGCATCCATCTCTCATGTATTATTCAGCAATAAAGATTACAATAAATCTTTAGAGTCTACATGAACACCATTGAAACAACAGGACCTCTCCAAGAAATCCATGTGAACAAGCATGCAACCACACATCCCATGCCATGCTTCAAACCCTCACAAATGCTAACTAGAGCTAACCTTCCAATTGACCCAACTTAAAAAACTACCTTTGTGGTTTCTTTTATAGAAGCAAGCTCCCACAAAACCACCAAGTAGTATTACACAAAACCATGTGACTAAAACCATGAGATTATAAAACCATGTCCCCTTATTTAATATTGGGTACTTTATTTATTTATTTTCCCCAATAATAAATAATTAAATTTTAGCAACTTAACTTATGTCCCAATGTTACATGCAACATAAAGTGGCCCCAAGAATAATTGTACATTAAATATATTATGCAAGGTGTACAACACACCTTTTCCTAACAGTTATGTGTGCATGTTTATGTTTCTTCATGTCAAGTTTCAATCTACACATCAAGGGATTAAGGAATTAATTTGCAAAGAGGTGTAAGGGATAAAATTTTAAAGTTTTCTCCTAATTCAGCCCCCTCTCAGTAGATAGTTGTGTTCTTAAAATTGGTATTAGATTCCTAGTTCCCTTGGATAAGCTTAATCAACTCGGGTAGATCTTGGTAAAGTGAACACAATGGCCAGTGAAGAATGCTCTTCTAAAAACAAGGCACCTCATTTTGATGGATTATATTATACCTTCTAGAGTATTATGATGCAAGTTACATATTTTGGATCCCTAGGATTTGATGTTTGGATGTCGATCAATAATGGATACACTATTACAACTACACCTCCCACTGATATCTACAAGAAAGAAAGATTATGAGAACAATGAAAAAGAAAAACATTATATTCTCTATGGCTTGACAGGATCACTATTTGTCAAGGTTATGTGTTGTCAAACTGCACATGATGTCTGGGAAAAGTTGAGGAGCATATATGAAGAATATGACATGGTAAAGTTGGCAAAGCTTCAAATTCTCAGAGCCAAGTTTGAACGTTTGAAGATGAGTGAATAAGAAAAGATTGTAGACTATCTACTTAGGGTTGATGAAATAGTGAACTCTATCAGAGGATTTGGAGAAATGAAGGAATCAGTCATTGTGCAAAAATTCTTAATGTCTATGCCATCTAGATATGACTCCAATATATTAGCAATAGAAGAAGCAAGAGAATTGGATAAAATTATTGTTGATAAAAAACATGTCATATTCACTACATATGAAATGAGAATGGAAAGTGGAGAGCCATCTAAAAGAGAAGCTACATTCAAGGCTGCAAATAAAGATAAGGTTGAAGCACCCAAGAAAGACAAGAAAGTTGTCTCTACATCAAATCATGAAGAGACCTGTTGATCATCCAATCTTGTGCCTCTCCAAAATTCTTATGGGAAATTCAGTGAGTGGGGGAACAATTTGTGCCTCACTGAATACCTTTGAGATTTTTATAGAAAGTTGGCTCTTGTTTGGGGTTTGGAGAAAAGGGTAGAAGGAAATGTAAACAGAAAATATAAAATGGTGATGCATCAATGCTTTTACAACATTTCAAACCCAATCATTCCTATAAGTGATATAATTAGACATAGAATGCCACAACCCCTCATTTTTGGAAAGAGAACAAACAACAAAGGCTAACAACAAGCACAGTGCAGACTTTCAAATCTTTCTGCAGGTAGTGTTTATTAAGGTCTGATCAAACATAAAGATTTCAAAGGGTGACAGAAAAACATTCAGAAATTGCATAAACTCTTCCTACTAATACAACATAATATAACAAAACAACAACCCTTCAGAAAAATAGAGAAGTCCAATGACATAATCCAGTTTTCACAAGTTATTATTCTACTATATGAGCATATAGCATGGAAATCACCCACTTAAACTATTTGAATTGACCTTGCAAGACATAGTGTTTCATTCAGAAGGAAAGCATAAAGAAAGAAAGCTTGATAAAGGCCATACATGCATAGTCTCAAAGATTTCTCCTCAATATTTTTTGCTTTAAATATCAAATGAACTTTAAAACAGGTCGGATGCCAATCTGACAATAGTTTAAGCTTTAAAAGATATAACATGCCAGAGAAAAGTAGTTCTACAACTTTCACTTCTGAAAATAGTTCTATATCCTAAGAAAACTAATGCAACTTTTCCTCACCAAAGGAAACTAAAACTTGGAATCCAACCCTTTCATCTGTCATCACCCTTCCTTTATAGTTGCAAAAAGAGGAAATCGCCACCACAACAAAAAAGTAATTATTGGTAGATGTTAGCATTTTATAGCACATGATCTAATCATAGATCTTTAGTTAAATCACAACAATCTTTTCTCATCAATTCTCAACTGCCACATTAATGCTTTTCAAATATTTAGCAAAGATAGAGGTATGTAAACAATCAAATCCTAGAAAGCAGCCTGGAAAAATGTCTAGTTGACCAATCACGTCACTCAAGGGCATCAACTCAAAGCTTCCATCTCAAAAACTAGGAAAATAAAAATGCCAAAAGCTCCAAAAAACTGCCAAAAGATAGTGCTTCATAAGAAAAGAAATTTTCCCATAGTGAAGAGATGACGTGTCAAACAGGTAGAAACTTTGAGCTTATGAATATAGCTCCTTGAGAAAATCTCCAATGAGTTGACATGTGTCCTGACTCTCTCCCAAAAGGAAGGTGAAAAATGAAAGCTACGGAGCCACCACGTGGCACATTGCACACCTTTCTAATAACTCTACTTGAGCACAAGCTCATTTGAAACTGAAAACATTGCACAAACTGAAAATCAAAACAATCAAGGAAAAAATGCTTCACAGTTCTAGCAACTCACAAGGGATCTTCGCTTGCGGAGACATGAACCTAGGCCTCTGGTAATTCTTGGAATTTGAGGAAAATGGAGTGTTGCACCTCCCAGTCTGTATCAGTCGGTAGGACAAGGGTACGGATCTACCTATATGCTTGCTCTAGCTCAAAAACTTCTTAAAAGAGAAATCCCCATTTGGAAGAAACTACTCCAAGGTGATAGTAGAGTCTAGAAAGAGGAAAAATCTCATGTTCAATATCATCAGCCATGGGTATTTCACTTGAACCTAGGAATTCTATAGAAGTTTGGACCTTGTGTCAGGTCACATCCATGACCTACTCAACCATTAGCACATCTCCCTCCGGTGAAAGAAGGGGGGGAAGCCCGAAGTCGACTAGGATGTTGAAATCTTTCTTGATTTCATTGGCCTGTTTGTTCAATATTGACTGGCACTCCTTACACATTGTTCCTACCCTGTGGCAGTTAATGATCTCATTAGATTTGATGGAGGAAACCCTCCGATCAAGAATCCCCACACTTTTTAGGGCCTTATTAGTGACTATGCACAACTTAGAAATAAAGCTTTGCAATTTTTCCACTCAAGGTGAGCATGTTTGCTTAAAATGAATGGCCATTGGGCCAACCTTAACATTCAATTCCCAAACATCTATTAAGAATTGTAAAATGGGCTCAAGAATGGAAACAACAACTATGATCTTCTCCCAATGCATGGATATCATCTTCTTCATTATTGGGAGGGTTTCAGATCCTCATGTAGCAGCTAGCTCCTAGTTAAACTAAGCCTCTCTTGCTCTTGCGCTTTCCTCCATTTGACTTCTTTCTTTGAGGGCATTTGTCAGTTTTGAGCTCAGCATTCTAATCTCCTATTTTGACTCTTCTACTTCTGTGTGGACCTTTCGAAGATCATCAAAAGTTTGAGATTGGACACCATCCAACTCTCTTTTCATATTTTCATGAGAATGCTAGTACTTTGTATTCATTTGGTGCTCAACCACCAACTCACCTTTCAATTTTTCAATTTTAGCATGAAGTTGAACCTGTTCACTCTGAGCTTCTACAAGCAACTTAGATGTTTCTCCTTGTTGACCTTGAATTTTCCTTACATGGGTCATCTCGACATCTTTGGCTCTGATCTCATTCTACAACCTACTCACTATTTCCTTCACATTTACCAACTCTGCCTCGTGCTTCCTCAACTTACTGTCTAGCCTCTCATAGTTTGCATATACTACCTTCTGAGTGGCCTTAGCTAGGACCACTTTGTCACGCAGGTGAGTTTCATTCAAATCCAGACCCATGGCATGGATTTCATAATCCTCCATTTGCATCTATCCTTTAGTCTTGGACATGAGTGACCTCATGTTAGTGACTAGTAGAGAGTTCTGCTCTTCATTGAAGCAAGCTTCAATCTTCTTGGTGGCGGGAAACTTAGCATTCTTTAACAATATTTTCTACTTTTTGCTCTGTTGGACCTACTTGGTAGCATCAAAATGGCCTTAGAGATTCTGAGGGACATCAATTCTCTATGTTGCAATGGAAGCACCAGGAGGGAGTCCGAAAAGGGTGACAGAAAGGGAGATTTTTGATGTATGAGCATATGGGGATGCTAAAGGGAGTGTTATCATAGAAAAAGGTGGGATGCCAAATAGAGATTGGGCAAGGGAAAGACTATTAGGGGTAAAAAGAGAAACAAGCTGAAGGAGAGGTGCCTTCCCTAAATCGGATGGACTGGGAGTGACAAGTAACATGGAGGTGTCAGTTGTTTCAATGGGGGCCCTTGACAAGGCGATTAAAGAATCAATAGTAGCTAAAGCGGATGATGCCCATTCGGCACACAGGGTGACTTCAGAAGATTCATTAAAAGTGGCAAGGGGTGTATTCAAGATTATCAACTCAGGGTACAAGAACGGAGAGTTACTTTCCATGGCAGGAGGTAGAGGAGTAACCAAAGATGCAGAAATAGGAAGAAGAGTGAAATGTACCTAGGCCGCAATAGCTGAAACATTTTGTAGGGAAGACTTCACTTCTTCTTCCCAAAAGGTTAGCACGTTGGGTGCACCTAGATCTTGGACCTGTCTTCTTTTTGCATGACCGAAACTAGTATGTTATGATCTTATGGTAGCCAATCCTTCCAAAACTTGGCCTTTGATGACTACAGTGGACCCTCTTGGGGACTGTCAAGTCCTTTTTCCTTTACTTCGGGCACTGGGGGAGGACGGAGCCTATGAGTCCCTTTTCCTCAAGTCCCTCCAATTGTCAGATTCCCAACGTCGAAAGTGGATTCTCGAGGCCGAGAAGCCTAATGCAAAACTTGTTCCTCATAAATTTCATGGCTGGTCTCTAGATTACAGTTTTCAGAGTTAGCCTCTTGATCATAAATTTCCTCGAACTCCTCATCATGTGGCTGAAAGTTGCCAATGGGGCATCTGGGCATCTCATCTCCTGTCAGAATCTCCAAAAGTCTTCCTTTTTCCTCTCTAACCATCCCCAATGCTTTAACTACGTGTTGATGGATTTTCCCATCAGGACGTTCCTCTGATACTCCACTTGAGGCTCATAGAAATTTAGCAATTTTGGTCAGTGGAATGGAATGCGAGCCAAATCAATGTATACCTCCTGCCTTTCCTAAGTCAAATTTCTCCTTCTCCTTAAATATTCCCAACTCTCATGTTTTAAACTATAGTGCTTTATGAGGTTGTAGCCCCACTTGTTGCAAATGAGGGACAAGGCTAAGGCCGCTAGTAGATTTGTGAGCTCACCCTTAGCCTTCTGCTTGTTCAGTGTTACCTGACTGTTAGCAATGGAGAGGGGAAGTGAATATATCTTTTTTTAATTGCTTCTAGTGCCATAAATGTTGTCGAAAATGGTTGCCTGATGGCATGCCTCCAGCGTGAAAACTCTATCTGTTACAAATTTGGGGAATTGAAAAGACTCCTTGGAAAAACTGTGAAATTTGATAAATGTAAAATCCTCACCCATGAAATAATCTATCGAGGTCGGTAGATCTTCCATCCATTGTATGAGCACAAGAGAGAAATGGCCAATACGGTGGGAAACAAATCTTAAAGCACTGGGCTTAGAAAATTATCTACAAACTAGTAATAATCCCCTATCTTTGAAAGCATATGGGTCCACACAAAAACTGCCTGAAGACAACCCCTTACATCCAACTTAGACACTCATGCATTCCTCTTCAACCACTCATAATTTTGAAGCAAAATTAAATGATCCAAGAAAGAAGAATACCTGGATTTAGACTCAGTACTATAATTCCTCAGCTATTCTAGCATCTTTCGAGCTATCACCTCAACAAAATCATAGTACCTCTGGCTCTTTTCCCTCTTTAGCACAAAATCTAACCCAAATTGAAAAGAACTGACCTCATCATCATTATCAAGGCCAAAAACTCGGGCTAGCATTGAGAAAATAAACTGTCTTTAAATTTCCTATTGCATCATAGAAAAAATTACCCTTTGCTTGACATGGGAATATTTCATGATAAATTGACTTAATGAGGCCTTGATTCAGGTGTTGTGAGCCATTTTATGCATCCACACTAGGTCTTGGACCCTTGCAAATTAAATGACATGATTTTAATGATGTCTTGTAAAGGTGTTGTAAAGTCTTGTAAAGGACTTTCACGCTTTTCTAGACTTAATCAACTTATGTAATTCAACATTATAAAATGTGTTTAATTGTGTCTTCACATCAATTTAGAAGGCTTGTGAATTAAATTTAATGCTAAACTACTGTTGTAATGTGTCTTGCATATTCACATTGGTACTTGTACCTTCCTAGTCTATGTGGACCTCATTTTAGTGTTTTAAAGTGTATTTAATCACACTTTCACATTGATTTCTATGTCACAAGCCCAATTTAACATTTACATCATCACTAATAGGCCCCTATTAACCCATATTGTGCATCTCGAGGCTTAAATTGATCAAATACCTAAAAAGTTGCAATTTAAACCTTATTTCCTTATCTCCTAGCTTCCTAGTTGTCAAATTGGCTCCTGTGGGACCCATTCGACATGCATGTTGAATCAGTCCCATCCAAGTGGGACCCATTCACCATGTGTGACGAATCAATCCCATTTGGTCCAATTTTGACCTTTGAGCTGGAAAAAAGTGAAATTTAAGTTTATTATTACTTCATGTTGGCCTATGATGAGGTATTAATGGGTGAAAGAGGTAAAATGCTATAAATATAAGTCTTTTCACCCCAATTCATATCTCTTATTCATTCCTCATTATTCATCCCTCATTCTTCCATCTCAAGTCTAGTAACTTAGGGTTTTAACATTGCAAGCCATTCAAGATCAATTTTCAGACATTCAAGGGCAGATTCTCCATGTTTTGCTATAGAATTTCAATTCAAAAATCATGGAAAGGTAATCAACTCCACTATTACATTTTTCATTCTATTCTTTTATCATTTTGGTTTAATTACCTAAAAGGGGTTTGACCAAGGCAAAACCCCATGCCCTAACATTCAACATATCTATCTCTTGTCTTGTTTGTTTGTAGATTTAGGACTCCTAGAAGCTTGGAAATAATTGAAGATAAAGTTTCAAGGTTTCTCAAGTCTTCTTCTCATTCAACAAGTCAAAATAGCAACAAAAACTCATTTTCAAACCCGTAAATCAGAGTTTCAAAAGCGGACACTTATCGAAAGTCAAAGAGTGAATCAAAAGCTTCGGATTCCACTTCTAAAAATCTAGAAATTCATAAGTGGACTCATTCAACATAGGTGGTGAATGAGTCCCACTCCAAGGTAAATTTTGAGTTTTCTACATTTTTGGATACCCTTTTGTCAAAAACAAGTTTTGACTCAGTTTTGCAGAACTGGGACTGATTCACCCAGAATGGCGAATGAGTCCCACCAGGCTTGAAAATAAGGATTATCAGCATTTCAAATGTCATTTCTAGTCTTCATCCACATTCCAAGTGCACGCTTTCAGTTTGGTTCAATTTTGTTAAGCTTGGCATCCATTTCTAGTTCATTGTTGCATTACACAATGTGGTTTCAAACAAGTCATAATTCTTAGATTTTGCATTCATAATCAATCAATTTATTAGCTTAGATGCAATTATATCATCTTATTTAGCATTATTAAAATCATACACATCCTAATTTGAGTGAACTAGCTAGATTATTTGGCCCTTCTTTCTCCTTTTAGGTGAAAAACCCTAGAAGAGCTAGAAAGTCTTAGGGTGCCAAAAATCTATGGTTCATTTTGGTGAACCTGATTTTTAAAAATTTGTTATCTTATTTGGATTCCTTTCATTATCATATATTTATCTTGCAATAGGATTTGCATGATTCATTTGCATGCTAGGTGTTAAATTTTGCATTGTTGGTATCTAAATTCATTTAAATTTTCTGAACTTCTTCATTTTTCATTTAGGTCTGCATCATAACACTCAAAAAGCATCAAAATCCTACAAATTTTTTTTGAAAATTCTAAAAAATTTCATACTGGGACTCATTCGCCACCCTGGGCGAATCAGTCCCTTCTAACCCCTGAAATAGCCCTTTACAGAACTGAAAACCCTATTTTTAGGCTTTTGTTTGGTGCCATTTCATACCTGTATTAGTTGGTTGCATTTCTATATCATCCATTACACTAAATCTAGCTTAAAATAGCTCATTTCATGCATTGTTTAATTTCGCTTTTGCATTCACAACATTTCATTTTCAGATTGTTGCATTGTGTAAATAGAAAATTAGCTTCCTTAAAAACTAAAAATTTCATTTCATTTTAAGTCCTTGCATTGCAATCACTTTCCTTGTTCATCATAGCATGTTTTCTTTCAAAAGGTGTGGCTTTTGTTTCATTAATAGTGGATTGTATAAGTGCAACATTCCCTCTTATGAGTTCAATTTTGATTACCACAATGACGACTTTAAGAAACATAATCAAACCATTGGTACAATATGTAACCTTACATTTCCCATTGGTGTGGATAGTAGTGTAGACAATCAACACAATCATAATTGGTCTTCTCCCAATACCTCTCCTATTAGTGATGAAGGTATCCTGGCGTAAGAAGTCACAAGCCTTAAGGTTCTTGATTGTCCATCTCCTTATTGCCCTTTGGATGATGTTAGACAACAAGAGCATGAGATCATAGACACATTCTTACAAGTCACCTTACCTAATCTCCATGGTCATGAAAATCAATCTTTTCCATCTCCTAATATCCATCCTTGATGTAAAGAGGATAGGTTGGTATTAGAAGATATCCCTATTAAGAATCATGACACCCTCGATCCTCCCTTCCCTAATGCTACTCCCATTTGGGAAAACCTATTTGAAATCACAATGGCCCTTCTCTTGATGCCTCTCCTACTTGTGATGAAGCTACTTTACAAACCTAAAACTTGGATGAACACATTAAAATCTCTCCTAGTAGGGTAGATAATATGCTACAAGAGAATGAGACCTTAGAAACAACCCACAATCAATAAAGTCTTCTTCTCTCCTCCCCACTATCAATACTCAAACACATTCAAATTCCCTTAGTGGTGATGAAGTTATTTTGGATGAACCAAACCTTAATTGTCACAAAAAATGTGGTCGTTTTTCTCCTCAAAACTCTCCTTCTAGGGAGGATATTATGACCCAAGACAAAGATAACATGCCCTTCAAAGATAATGAATACTCTCACTTGGTACGGGATGTTAACATCATTCAACCTCAATTCATCATTTATCCCCCTTCACATAAACCTTCCCTTAAACCCAAGTTTACTCTCTACCCACCTTCACACAAACAACAACCTCAACATAAACCGGAATTCACCCTCTACCCACCTCAAACTAATGTGTCGTAGCAATCGAGTTATAATACAATTGCTCATGCATATAACACTCATAATAATCTGCAACCGCCGCAACCAACCCCAACCTCTTTACCTTTACCCAATCCACCTAGTGCTCCTCGTTACCTCCCACACACAAAGGAGTATGATCTTGTTGAACAATTAAAGAATACTCCTTCAAAAATTTCCCTTTGGGATTTACTTCATAACTCACCAAATTACCACAATATTCTTCAAACAGCCTTACAACAAATTGCAGTTCCTCCTGATACAACTTTGAATGATGTGGCAGCCTTAATCCATAGCAAAAATCTTGAAATTAATTTTCATCACCATGAGCTCCCTCCTTTAGAGTTTCAATAACGAAATGAATCTTTCATGATCATTGCTCAATACAATCGAATAGGGATAAAGCAAACCCTTATCGATAATGGTTTCGCCCTTAATGTGTGTAGTGTGAATCTCCTTGATCGATTGCATGTTGAAAAGTCACAAATAAAACTTGATTTCGTATCTGTTCAGGGATTTGATAATACAACAAAGCAACCACTCGATGTAATCACTTTTCCTATTATAGTTGGGGTGCTTACTTTGCAAAATCCTATTCATGTCATGCCTTATGATCTTTCATATAATCTTCTTTTAGGAAGACCATGGATTCATGAGATAAATGTAGTGCCTTCAACCCTTCATCACATAATGAAATATGTCTATAACAATAATATTTATCAAGTTGAAGTAGATACCGAGCCTGAAAGTTGCTTGCACCTTGAAAAAGGAACTACAAGTCCTCTAAAAAAAATTAATTCCAACATCCAATATAGACCCTCTTGAAATTGAACAAACCAATGAGGAATCGGTGTATAATTTATTTGGTGATGATTAGGGATCCTTAGAATTTACACCATCATTTATGGGGGAATACATACTCACACAAAAGAAACATTTGACACAAGAACAACAAACCATCATGTAAACACAAAATTTGGAAGACCTTTCGAAAGCATCCGCCTCCACTACTTTAGACAAAGAATAAAACTACACAATCACCTTTGACGAAGCTTATGATCAACCATCACCCAATCCAAAAGAAATGAAGATGCTTTATGGAAAAGGTTGTGACCTCATGAAACAACTTGGGTATAGTGGAAAAGGATGTGGTGCTCGAGAACAAGGTATCTGTAACCCTATAGATCCTATCACACAATAAACAACTCATGGTCTTGGCTATTGTCATGTGATAGAGATCACCAAACCCTCACTCAACATCAACAAACCCACACAACATACTCCTAAATAAACCTTCACCATCATCCATCTTGAACCCATCGACACTAGCAGTCTTGAACATCACCCTTTACACAATACAACACAAACAACAAACTCTTTGCTTAATGTCAATGTCATCTCGCAAGGCACCAATGATTCGATGGATTCTCCCTCCTCCTATAAGAGTGGGAATAGAACCTCGATATCTAGAGAAACTTGTGTAAGTATGACATCTACTACTAAGCAAGATGTATCTTTAACGCCAACCACATGACTACCTTCTACTATTGATCAAGGGGAAATCTTGTTGAGACTCCTCCAAGATCACTTGATCACTCTTCCCCCTAGAACTCAAAAGAAATTCTATTCCAAGACATCATTTTGCACCTATCATAGATTTCATGGTCACTCCACTAATGAATGTAAGGCTTTGAGTCACAAAATCCAACATTTTCAAGAATTTGGTATGCTTCCCTGTATGGGGGCACCTACTTCCTCTAATTGATATTATTTTCACTCTCGCATGCATAATTTTGGCTCACCTTTGTCCTGCACTAAGTGGGGGAAAGGGGTTTGATAGCCTTTTCCTCGTATGTCACTTGTGGTTTCCTCCTTTTTCTAGTCGTTAACCTTTCATGAAAACATAAGAGAAAGCTTGAGTTGTGGATGACATGCCTTAAGTTTGCTCGTATATTACATACTTCCCTTTTTCATTAACATAGCTTATCAGAAACATATGACTTGGCATAGGGTTTTTCAAGTAAGCTCTCATGTTCTCCTTCTACTTTAAAGCAATTGCTCACAGTACTGGTGTTCGTAACCACTTTAAAGTGGGGGCATACATTACCACTCACATTTCATTGTGTGATTTCTTTCTTCTTGAAATGTGTCCTTTTCATGGTGGAGTCATTTGGCTTGATTCCCTCCAAGAGCGTGATACTTCTTTTGCCTTATCCTCTCTTGGATATGTTAAGCACAATGTCCCCTAAGATGAGACCTTCCACGAACAAATCAAAATCCCTTTGAACATTCCTTACACTATTTTGCATTAACAATGTCTATGAGTGTCAAGCATACGGAGTTTTGCTTACTTCATAGAGCTTGAAATGACATTATCTTCTTTGTGGCTCCTTATTAAAGTTATCAGGAGGTATAACTTTAGTATGGTTGAGTGGGAAACCCATTCAGAGGCACAACTTTCCCCATAGCCACCTATGTGTTTGAGTGCATACCAACTAGCGTATGTTTCTCACCTTTGGGATTTCTCACCCCACAGACAATCAAAAGTTTTGTGGCCCCAGAGTGAGTATGTTGTGAACTTCTCACCCCACAGAAAACTTGAAATTTTGTGGCCCCAGAGTGAGTACATCTTTTCCACACCATTTTTATTCTCTTCTAGTCCTTTCCATTGCATGATTTTGTATCTTGATGGTTTGACTTAGGATCTTGGATTCTGGGGGCTTGTGCAACCTCCTTTGATTTTCTTCATTCTTTTTCATCTGCATTTGTACACTCAGATCTCTCTTGAATGAATACTTTAGTGTGAGTTTGAAGCAAGTTCATCCTCTCACTAAAGTGGTGGTTTAAAGCACTGTAGAAAAAATTACCCTTTGCTTGACATGGGTGTATACACTTAAAAATGGTCACATCACATTGTCTGGTAATTAATTAAATATTTTTAATATTTAATTAAATCTCTGAATTCCATCTGCGTATAGATAAATTTAAATAATTTATTTATATTGTTCATTATTTCATTTCAATTAAATAAATAAGTTTATTTAATCATCTTTTTGTATCCATTTCTTAATTAATTAAATAAACATTATGATTTATTTATATTAATTATCATATAATCTTGGCTTGAATATTTTATTCAAATAAAGATTAAATATTCTTCTTTTCTAATTAAATCCTCTAATAATCATTCACAATTAAATATTTCAAATATTTAATTAATTCCTTTAATTCGATTCTAATATCTATTCACAATTAAATATTCCAAAATATTTAATTAAATTCTTATAATATCTATTCACAATTAAATATCTCAAAATATTTAATTAATTCTTCTAAAGTCACATTACAATTAAATATTTCAAAATATTTAATTAAATCTTCTATAGTTCTAAAATCAAAAATCAAACTCCATAAATGAAATTAAATAAATTTATTTATTTAATTAATTTGGGGATTATCTTCAACAGCCATGAAACAAACTGCCAAAACAGAAAATTAAATTCCTTTGTTCCTGTGCAGGCTTGTTCCCATGGGTTGAAGACAAGCATCCATCCTTCTCTCCAACCTCCCAACTCTTCCATTTTCCTCTCAACCTCTCCATCTCTCACCATTCAAACTTACCAGACAATCTTACAGTCATTGATCCTTGCCAGTCAGGATTTTACCTGTAAAAAAAACTATAAATAGGATTGCCAGGTCTTTGAATTCATATAGAAGCTTTCAACAAAGAAACTATAGTCAAATAGCTCTCAAGCATCCATAGCATAGTCTTACAGCATCCATAGTTTTCAATATCATAGCATATCATGGCCAATCATCTGCATAGTTTAGTTTCAATTTACAGCCCCTGTGTATAATTCGCAGCCCTTGTGCATATCCGTCAGCATTCTCACCTCCACCAGCATATAGGATAGAAAACTTCCTTTGCATACTCATTCTGTAGATTGCCATTTGGAGAAGCAAAGCTTACACAATATGAGAGCAGCAGCTTCGAACAAATCTCTAGAGATAGAGAAAGATGGAACGCCTCTGAAGAATTCCTGTTTATTTTAATTTCATTTCAATTTCTTCAGTTTAAAGTTCTATTATTTGTGTTTATTGTTTTCATCTACATATATTCTAACAACACATTTTTGGCGCCCACCGTGGGGCACTTGCCCCAATTCTTACATCTTTTTGTAGATTTTCTAACAGGTTACGGTAAAAAACAGTGGATTAGCACAAGAAACATGCTTCAGCAAAAGTTATACCTAGTACAGCGCCTGTGAAGACTTCTACAGCGCCCATAAAGAATCCTGCAGTGCCCGTGAAGACTTTTGCAGCACCCGTGAAGACTTCTGCAGTGCCCGTGAAGACTCCTGCAGCACCCGTGAAGACTTTTGCAGCACCCGTGAAGACTTATGTAGCGCCCGTGAAGACTCTGCAACACTCTCAAAGAATCCTACAGTGTCCGTGAACACTTCTGTAGTGCTCATAAAAAATTTTGCAGCGCCCATGAAGACTTCTGCAACGCCCGTAAAGAATCCTGCAAAGCCCGTGAAGACTGTTATAGCGCATTTTTAGAAAATCTGCAAACTGTAATTTGTAAGTTGAATACAGTTTAACTGAATCCGACGCAACCGTGGATAGTTAATAACTTTAACTTAAAATGAAGCAATCCTAGGGTAGACACTTCATTATTTCACTTTGGGACTAAAATGAACTCTATGTTTGTGTGAAGCAATATCTTCACTTAGCATAGCAAAATTTTATTTTGGGCTTAAAACTGAATCCTTGTTTGCTTTGTTTTAAATGGTGATAGGCCTATGCTCTCCCCTTAACTAGGTGATCAAAATGCCAAACTCATCAATTTACCTTTATGTAATTTCCAATTTTATTAAATCCTTTTAGAGAGCCTGCTCTTGTGGGAAAAAGTACTCACCCAAGAGGAACGACTCAAGTGGGTTCAAGCCAAAGCCAGGCTATTCCACCCCACTCTAAAATTTAAAGAAAATTGGGGAAACCCTCTTTTGACGGTAGTGTGCATTGATAACCATCCCCAAAGCCTTTGTTCTAAAGGTAGGGAGGTCTCTCAAGGGAGTCTATCATTTTCCGCACCGAACGGAAACCCTTACTATGAACTTAGTGTAGTATCTTACCGAGTCAGTTTCCAAACATCATATTAATCACAGTGTAGGGGAGGGAAGAATCTACCCCCAAGATGTACTCACCATATAACTACCAAGGATTTTTTGCTCAGGGGATCCGGTATCCACTTCCGTCACTCTGAGTACGCACCTAGAAAAGACAAAAACATGGGCACCCTTTCGGGGGTGACATGGCTGTGTGAGTCGACGCAGTTTTAAGTTGTGGGTTGTTGATTACTATGATGACCTACTTGTCAACTAAGAGTGAGTTTGTTTGAAATGCTTATCATGTGTAAACCCTGTTAAAACAATTTTTGAAAAACATTTTGATTATACACTTGATGTTTAGCATAGGACTTAAGACAACTATTCTACAAATTGTTTGATGTGTTTTCAATACACTAATTCAGATAAGATCATCCAAAACTCAAAATCACATTGATTACTCCCATGTTTCAAGATTGGAAATCCACAACCTTTGTTAAGAAGTTCATTCTCAAAAGAATCAAAAAGCCAAAGAAACCCCTTAGCTACAAGAAACTATTAAAGAAAAGGTGATTCTTGTATCAAAGCTGAAAAGTTTTACTCAAATATAGAACCTTTCTTCATCGATATCACAATTGTGTTAGAGGTCTTTTTGATGATTATGCTATAGAACTTTTGTACTCACAAGCTTTCTTTCAAAGAAGAGCCCTTTCTCAAAGGCATAACCATAGTCAACGTATTTGTTTCTGTTATATTCCCCAACCTGCAATTGAATATTCTACTTGTCCAAATCAAATTTTGCAATAGAGAACTCAGATCACATTAGGCATCCATCACAAAATCCATCCTTTTACAAAGTTATGATCAAAACTTCATAAAGTGCAAAATCATCCTTTTCTCGATCTTTTGCTTAAATTCCCACCAACAGGATTTTCATCCTTTCAATTAGGGAACAACACAAGCTAAAGATTAGAAATTTTTCAAGTCAATAGAATTTTCATTTTATCCTGACTTTCATATCTATCACACAATTGCACTATTTCATTCTTTTGATCAAAGGTGAGTAGAATTTGGAACAAAACCTATGCCTGTCTTCACAAGATCTCAAAAACACATGGAAAAAGACGAGGGAGAAACCACTACAAGCAAAATGGGTGACCATAATGAGAAAGAAGAGGAAACATTTAATGTTGACGAATTAACAGAAGAAAAGCTTCAAGAAGCAGAACAAGATCCCCAATTCCATACTCTTATGGAAAGGATTTTAGAATGAAACAAAGAAAGATATTTTCTTTCATTAGCTAATCAAGGAGCTAAGTTACCTCATAATTTCGACATAGAAGGGATTAAATAGAATCCTAAAACTCCTCCTAATGACTTTAGTGTCGTTACTCAACAGATAAAAGAATTACAAGGGCAAATAAAAGAGATGCAAGGGGGCACAACAAAGAAGTATGTTTTGGAAGACATATCTCCTTATCCATTCGATAGGAGTCTTCAAATGATCCCATTTCCAAAACATTGCGAAATTCCTAAATATGATAGGTACAATGGAAAAACTAATCCTATTGACCATGTGAGGGATTTTCGAAATATGAGTCTAGAATTTGCCTATGACGATACATACTTAATGCGATTATTTCCACAAAGTCTAGGTGTACAATCCATGGAGTGGCTTTCAAAGATCACTCCACCCATCAAAACTTTTGAGGAGTTAATAAATCAATTTATATCACAATACTCCTACAATATCCAACATCAGATAACAATGCTTGATCTTTGTAAAGTGAAACAAAAAGTAGGAGAACCCTTCACTACATTCTTGCAAAGATGGAGAAGGTTATTTGCAAGATATTCCCGTCCTATTCCTAAAAAGGAAAAGATGGATATCTTCATCAATAGCCTAGATCAAGAATTAAGCTATAGGCTTAATCTTCATTGTCCTCATAACTTTGAAAAGTTGATTGAAAACGCAATCACAATTGAAGGGGCCTTGGTTAAACGAGGAGTGATAAAACTTGATAATCCAAGTACATCCAACCAAAACAACAACGATAAAACAAGGTTTTGGAACAGAAATAAAAATGTTGTCAATGATGGTATAGTAGATGCAAATAATCTACGAACAAGACCATCTATCTTTAATCTATCAAGTGCTCCATGAAACAATCAACAAGCAAATACCAACCCACAAGGAAGCAGCAATCAACAAGGACAAACCTCCAAGCAAGAAAGCATGACCAATCAAAACACCAAGGATAATCATGCTAATTTCAATAATAATCTTGGCAATACCCAAACATCAAATCCGTCCAGACCTCCATTCTTTTCAAATAGATATAATTTTACCACTTTGGGTCAATCTCTTGAATCTTCTCTCAAGGAGCTTCTTGATAATAAGGTTATCACCTTACCACCACAAAGAGATTATGAGCCTCGAGTCAAACCACCATCATGGAATGACTCATATTATTGCAATTATCATCAATGTAAGGGTCATAGAACGAATAATTGTCAAGCTTTGTGAAATCTAGTACAAGATTTAATTGACAATGGCACTATTACAATTGAAGGACACCATACCAATGATGATCATCAAGCATTCAAAGATCCTTTACCAAATTATCAAAAGGGGGAAACATCAGATGCAAAAACCAAAAGCATAAAAAATGTTGAAGACAATATAATCCGTCACATCTATGTTGATGATCAACAGGTTAATGTTATCAAAATCAAGGGAAAACAAGAATATCAACAGGTTAATGTGACCACGAGAGGACAAGCAAAGGTTGTTTTAAAAGGAAGTTCATCTAAAACAACTATTTCCCCTCCAAGTCAATATAATCTATTTGATCAATTGAGAAAAACATCAACTCAAATCTCCATCCTTGAACTTCTCAAAATATCCCCCATACACAAGAATATTTTAGAAGAAGCTCTTGTAAACACAACTGTCGACACTGATTTGGATGTAAACAAATTTCAAGCCATGGTGGGACATTTATCTTCCCCCACTTGTCTTTCATTTTCCAAAAAAGATGATGCCTCCATGACACATCCACATAATTCATTGCTCTATCTTGAAGTCATGATCCATAAACACCGAATTAGACATGTCTTAATAGATGGAGGAGCTGGTTTAAACATTTGTACTTTAAAGCTAATAAATGCCTTGGGAATATCATAAAATTCTATTGATCCACGAAGGAAAATAACTATAAAGGTATATGATGATGAAGAAAGAGCTTCCAAAGGACTAATAATGCTACCTATCAGAGTGGGACCTGTTGTGAAAAATACTTTTTGTCAGGTTCTAGATCGTGATCTTTCTTATAACATACTCTTGGGTCATCCATGGATTCATGATATGCAAGCTGTACCATCAATGTATCATCAATGCCTCAAGTTTCTATATGATGGACAAGAAATAACCATACAAGCTGATTACAATAGCACACAAACTTGTTCAAATCTCCGAGCAACTCAAGACGCCTTTGTGCCACATAATAGGGAGGCTCTTGCTCTTTCTTCTTCCAATCTACAAGGACAACTACAAGAATTGACAAAGAATCTTGACACTAAGCTAAATTTTAAAGACAAAGGGGTAGGTGAATATTCACTATCTCTTTCTTATTTACCTCCTTCTCTGAGGTCACATGGTCAGCCTACCTTATCAAATCAAAAGATTGCACCAGCCTCTACATCCCGAGCTTCTGTGCCACTCACAAAGTTTGATAGAAAATTCTTTAAAGCCAATACCACTAAAGAAGAGGTTGAAGACAGGGACATCCTAAATTGTCTATACAAAGATGAAGATGAATCTCTCTTGCACATTAAGTTACCTACAGAACAATATGGTAAGGGGTACGCTATCATGCAGAAAATGGGCTATGAAGGAAATGGTCCTATAGGAAAAAGAAGAGAAGGAATTGTGGAACCAATTCAACCTATTTCAATACATCCAAGTGATAAAATAGGACTTGGATATGGTAAAGATAAAGAAGAATCTACTTCACAGCAAGCACAATCAACTCATGAAGGAGGATCAATTTCAGATAAACCTCATGAATCAGTTTTCCAATTGCAGAATAGTTCAGATACTGATTCTAATGAATATGAATGGGACACCATTTATAATGATGAATTTTGGAGAGACAAACAAGTTGATACCATACATAAATATGCACCTGTTCTTATACAAGGAGAAGGTTCAAGCCCTCCACTTGATTATGTTTTACAAAGCGATCACGACTCAAGTGAGGATGATTCACATTCTAACGAGATTGACGATCAATAGGAGAATACCATCATAGACCTTGTCTACCATGAAGATGATAGCCACATCATGACTTTGACAATTCAAGACCTTACCCAACCTAATGATCCCATGCCTTTAGTTTATCCAGAACTTATTGACTGGGACAATGATGCACCTATCCACATCCCTACATTTCATGATGATGAGGACATTATAAATTTCCTTTGTTCCTCTAATGAGGAAAACAATTGTTTCATCCAAGAATTTCATACTCATGATTTTGATAAGGAGGGTGTCAAGTCTCTTAGCTGCAAAATAAATGAAATAAAAGATGGATCTATCGATGAAAACCAAAAAATGGTAGTGAATCCAGAAATCCGATAGTGAAAACCTTTCCCAAGCATTATCACGAAAGAGAATCTATTTTGATCAAACCAAAAATCTTGCAACTTGTAGCGTCATTAACAGTTGAAGAAATCCTGAAATTCATGGAGTTCTTGAAGGAGAATCAAATCAATTTTGCTTGGTCGTATGCTGATATGCCAGGGTTAGATCCTAATCTAATAATGCATCATTTATCTATCAAGGCAAGGGCAAAACCTGTGAAGCAAAAGCTCAGAAAAATGCATCCACATGTTGCATTATTGGTCAAAGAGGAATTAAAGAAGCTTTTGGATGTTGGATTCATTCGAACTATTGACTATACAGAATGGATTTCCAATATTTTACCTGTTTCAAAGCCAAATGGAAGGATTAGAGTTTGTACAGATTTCAGAGATTTAAACAAAGCTTGTCCCAAAGATGATTTTCCTTTGCCAAACATAGACATGATTGTTGATTTAACTGTTGTCCATGCAATGTATTCATTAATGGATGGATTTTCAGGATACAACCAGATAAAAATTGCACCAGAGGATCAAGATAAAATAGCATTCACATGCCCTTGGGGTACCTATTGCTGGAATGTAATGCCATTTGGGTTAAAGAATGTCGGAGCTACTTATCAAAGAGCAATGACAACAATTTTTCATGATATGATGCATACATTCATGGAAGATTACGTTGATGATTTACTTGCCAAATCTCACACACGAGAAGGACATCTAGAAATCTTATCAAAAATCTTTACCAGAATGGAGAAGTTCAATGTTCGACTCAATCCAAAGAAGTGTGTCTTCAGCGTTACATCTGAAAAACTCCTAGGATACATTGTTTCAGAAAAGGGTATAGAGGTTGATCTAGAAAAAGTACAAGCTATAATGGACATGCCGCCACCATGAAATATTAGTCATCTTCGATCATTGCAAGGGTGACTACAATCCATTAGAAGATTTATAGCTCAACTGGCAGACAAAAGCTTACCATTTACACATTTATTGCATAAAAATGTTCCATTCAAATGTGAAGCAGTTTTCAATCAGATCAAGCAATATCTTATGCACCCACTAGTTTTAATTCTACCCATTCCAGGAGAGCCACTCATACTCTATATTTCAGCAACAGAAGTATCCTTGGGAGCATTGCTAGCACAAGAAGATTCTACAGGCAAAGAAAGGGCCATATACTATATTAGCAGAACCTTAACAAGTCATGAATTAAACTACAATTTCATTGAAAAAGCTTGTCTTGCAGTGGTGTTTGCTTCTCAAAAGTTGCGACACTATATGTTGGCTCATACAGTTAAGCTGATAACAAAGATTGATCCACTGAAATACCTATTAAGCAGAGCTACTTTAACAGGGAGACTTGCAAAATGGGTAATGATCTTAAGTGAGTTTGACATTCACTATATAGATTGAAAAGCTATTAAAGGATAGGTTATTGCAGATCAGTTGGCTGAAGCACCTCTACAAGAAGAAAATCCAATGCACATTGAGTTTCCTGATGCAGATGTTTTCACAGCAACAATTCATAAATCATGGACATTGTATTTTGATGGATCCTATACGCAACAAGGCTCGGGGGCAAGAATTCTTTTTGTCACACCTGAAGGAGATAACATACCAAAATCATATCGATTGATGTTTCCTTGCACAAATAACATAGCTGAATATGAGGCATTGCTCATAGGGATAAAGATAGCTTTGGAATGCAGATTACAGAGTTGCAAGTCTACAGTGATTCACAACTTGTCATTAATCAAATTAATGATGATTATCAAACTAAAGATGATAAGTTGCTACCTTACAAGAACATGGTGGATGATTTCAAAAAGTATTTTGTGTCAATCAATTTTTCACAAATCTCAAGGATTGATAATAAAGATGCAGATGCAATGGCTACGATTGATTCTTTGTTACAATTGTCAGAAGATCAAAAACGGTATGAATTCTTGGTGGAACAATTGTTTTCTCCCGCCTATGATAATCCTGAGACCCAAGTCATATAGCATTTAACTGGTTCTGATTCTCCTTTATATGGTAAGACTTATACCTACCTGAAAGATAACATTTTACCTCTGGATTTATCCTGAAATCAAAAAAGGAATTTCATACGCCAATCATCTCGTTATACCTTGATCGCCAACATCCTTTACCGACGTGGTCTTGATGGTACACTCCTTAGATGTCTTGAATGTGACGAATCTGAAAAAGCCTTACAAGAGGTTCATGGTGGTATTTGTGAGACTCATTCAAGTGGTTTGACCTTAGCCAAGAAACTTGTCAGAATGGGATATTACTGGCCTACCATGGAGAAAGATTCTTTTACTTTTATCAAGAAATGTTCTAAATGCCAGATCCATGGGAATCTTATTCATGCACCTGCACAGGAACTGCAACCTTTTACTCCGATATGGCCTTTTTCTCAGTGGGGACTAGATCTTGTTGGAAAAATTCATCCTTCATCATCAAATGGGCATAAATTCATTATCACAGATACGAAATATTTTACAAAATGGATTGAAGTTGTTCCTTTGATGACTGTGACTGGTAAACAAATCTCTTCATTCATCCTGAATTACATCATTTGTCGATATGGAATTCCAAATTCTATCATTACTGATAATGGGATGCCTTTCAAGAATCAAGATGTGGATGAGCTTTGTGAAAGATTTCATATCCAACATAGGTTCTCTACACCTTACTATCCACAAGGTAATGGTCAAGCAAAAGCTTCCAACAAAACAATCTTAAAGATCTTGAAGAAGACAGTAAATGATGCCTGTCGTGATTGGCATGTCCAAATAAATCCAACTTTGTGGGCATACAGAACTAGCATTCGCACACCAATAGGAGCTACACCATATGCCTTGGTCTATGGAGCAGAAGCAATCTTACCACTAGAGGTTGAAATACCTTCGCTTAGGGTCTCACTTAAGGGATTGATAAGTGATGAAGACTACAGAGTATCTCGCCTGCAAGAGCTAGAATTGTTAGATGAAAGACATCAACATGCAGCTGACCATTTGAAGGGTTATCAACAAGTTATGTCTTGTAGTTATAATCATAGAGTTAAACCACAAACATTTCAAGTAGGTGACTTAGTCTTGAGAGAAAATCCACGTAATCAGCAAGACAAAGAAAAGAAAGGGAAATTTGAACCTAACTGGCTTGGTCCATTTGTCATCATTGCAGCATACGGTTCTAGTGCATATCAGTTATCCACATCAGAAGGGGACCTGTTTGAAGAGCCGATCAATAGCATTCATTTGAAGAAATTCTATGTCTAAATCATAAAAAAATCCCAAAAAAATTAGAAAAAAAGTCCTGAAAAAATCCAAAAAAATCATAAAAAGTCCTAAAAAAATCCAAAAAAATATAAAAAGTCTTAAAAAATTAGAAAAGTCCAAAAATCCAAAAAATCATAAAAGTCCAAAATAAAAAAAATCATAAAAAGTCCTAAAAAATAAAAAATCATAAAAAAAAAAAATCATAAACATTAGAAAAATCCTGAAAAAGTGCAATAAAAACACATGGTGAAAACCTGGCAAACAGGCGCTACTTGTAATCAAAATAGGCTCCTCCATCTATTAGCTTATGTCTTGCATTCACTTTAGGTATCATTCATTCATATCTATCATCTGTACATATCTTTCATATCCACATCATATGGCAGGAATCCTTGTGTTTCATCATGGCTTGATGAAATTTGTACATATCCATACTCCTTAGGTTGTGTTTACACTGGGGGCAAAATGCAGAAACATAGACAAAACAAGAGAGGACCAACGAGTTTTTAGAACATCATAAACAGACAACTGACGGTTTGCCAAAACGCAACATACATTGATGCATCAAGTCAACCACAACATCAAAACAATCACTCAATGCCAATGGAAATTGAAACAACATGATCCAAAACAAACATCGAAACAAAAACATCAATGTTGACAATCAACTTGGATGATCTTAATCTGAATAATGTTTGAAATATTTTAAGCAAGATTTGAATGGTTGTTTGATTTTTCTATCATATCTCTGGAGCAATTCAATGATGTGCTAAACTAGAAAAGCAAGGAAGGAGTATGATTTTTTCTTTGTCTGTTGTTTGCGAGGAAATCATTAGTACTATGAAAATTGGTCGTGAGACATGCTCTACTACATATCATTGATGACATTTCAGAATTTGCATGGGAAATTGGTTAACTCTTGTCTGTTTATGCAAGTAATACTCAGGTCATCTTAGTTCAATTATACCTAGATGCTTGTATTAACTTGCTATATCAAAAATCATGAAAGTAATACTCAGGTCATCACTAGTGCTAACATACCCTTTGATGCTTGTATTAACTTTCAACATTTCAATGCTCTATGATGATACAAAAGGCATAAATAAGTTCTCCAAATGGCAATATTGTACGAATATCCTGCATGGTTAGTATAGATTGCATTCATGTTAGAATTTGCATTTCGCATTGATAGATTTTCCCAAAAAGCTGGCAAAGTATCAAATGGTTCATATCTTTTTGCATACATGACTGAGTATATTTTGACATTCACAAAAATATCATTTCATACATATTTCCATCAGAAATTTGTAAAATCAAAAGCGTACATCATAATCAAAACATTTATAAGCATTCATAAATTATATCATCCATCATTTTCATATAATCATTCATCAATAGATTTCATTCATCTTATAAATCATGCATATATATGCATCATAAGCATAAAATTGAGAAACCATCATATCATAACACATCATGCGCATATAGAAAATAAACGCATTTATCTCATCATAAATCATCGCTGCATTTCATATATCTCAAAAATGAATGTCAAAATGTACAAGGATGTCAACTACACATGATATAACATCATCAAAAATGGGATCATCTCAAGGTGTCTACAAATGTCTCAACAGAGTATCACAAAAACATCATATACAATGTACTAGGTAGTGCTATCCTTTGATGGAGCTAGTCTAGGACCTGTACCACCTGCACCTGATGGACCTCCTCCACCTGTCCCTGATGGCCCTCCTGGAGGTAATGGCTGTGTCACACCCCTACTGGTAGTCCGAGAGTGACTATGGGTAGACCATGACTGTGTATAACTCTCCCTCCACTCAGGTGGAACAACATCATGATATCTAGTCCTATAAAACTCAGCCTCCCAGGTAGCTCTGGTCACCTCTCTCATCATATCACCAGGTAGGGTGCTAACTGCTACTCTCTATAGACTATCCGCCAAAGCAATGGCCTGCTCACCCCATTGTCTGGTTGTATCCCTCTCAGCCGTAACTGAGGTCAGCTGTCCCTGAAGCTATGTGATCAATGTCTGTGCCTGTGCTAGCTAACTCTGTAAGCTCTGCACTGTACTCTATAGAGAAGATATCTGACCTGACACCACTGGATCTACTGAAGGTGATGGATCCATATGTCTCATCCGTGGTCCACCTCTACCACCTCTCCTGCCACCTCTCCTACCACCTCTATCACCACCCCTACCACCACCACCCCTATCTCCACCCTCCTCATCATCATTTCCCTCTGAATCATCATCTCCTCCACTCTCATCATCATCACTACCCTCTGAATCGTCACTCTCTGAAGTTGAATCTCTTTGTCCTCGTCTCTGTGCAGCAACAGGAGCAATAGGCTCATCAGGATCAAACATACGTGGTGTAGGATGCTCTAACACATACTGGCTGTACTCTGGTGTCATCCCTGCATCAAGGACATCAACTCAATAATCCCACATCACCACTCCTAAACTATTGAACTCTGCAACCGCTGCCTCATAGGAAATCCATGGGGCCCATACTGCAAGCTCTGGCTGTCGTTGTGCATAAATGGCAGAACCCATAGGCATACCCTGAATCCGACCAAACTACCGACATACTCGTCCCGCAAGAAATCTCTCAATAATCCACGGAGTACGGCCAATAAGATATCTAGATGTACAGACATAGGGCATCTCCCTCGCATCCTTTGGCGATGCCTCATACTCTAAATATGGTCACCAGCATACTGTATCCAGCCCATCTAAGAGACGCTGCCAATGATCTAGTTTTCCCAGTCTCGGCTGAGCAATAATATTGACATATCTCCATCTGTATGATCGACCAGCTGGTCGCTGTCCTCGAGTCAACGATTGCATGACAGCAAAGTGCTCCCATACCCATATCTATAGTAACGAGCAACCGACAGCAAAACTCTAGCCTCTACCATATATAATATGATGTAATTCATCATACAAGTGAGCAAGCATGCATGTCCCCCACGCATACCGTGTACCCTGCATCACCATACGCTCTAGCACATGACCCCACCTGACTGTGAACCCCTTCGACCTATGGTTGGGGCACAACACACCTCCAATGAAGCCTGCAAGTACGGACGGTAAGGGTGGATATGTATCTGTCATCTCGCCCCATGGGATGAAATATCCAACAATATGATCATCTCTGAAAATCCTCCTCAAAGCATCAGTGCCTCCAACCTCTCGGCTATCAAACACCATTATCTCTCCCATCACTGGGATCCTCAAGATGCGATATACGTCCTCAGGGGTTATTGTAATCTCTCTGGTTGGTAAATGAAATGTGTTTGTATCACTATGCCACCGCTCTGCGAGTGCTATCAATAAAGCCCTGTTGAGGCGCACCTCAAGCATGTCAAGTAATGACCTCAATCCATAGGCCTTGATCACATCTCGATCTGACTGTAACATATGTGGAATCAAGCTCCATGTCCTCGGGAATGTCTCTCGTGACTGCAAAACGCCCAATCTCTCCTATTGATACATCAACATGACAAAGCAAAATTAATATCACATCATCATGATAAATCAATCAAATTATTTGTTTTTCATCATCATGGAAGGCAAATAATCACACTCATGTTTGTTTTTAACAACCTTAGAAATGAACATATCAATCAAACAATTTGTTTTTCATCATCATGAAAGCAAATAATCAAAATCCTGTTTGTTTTTAACAACTTTAAAAGCAAACTTATCAATCCTATTTGTTTTTAACAACTTTAAAAGCAAATTTATCTGTTATTATTATTTTTTCAACAACTTTGGGAACAAATTTATCACTCACAACACCACATAATCAAAGGGGCTACGGAAAGCATCATGGGCACTATGATTTTCATCATGGGCGCTACTGTATCAAGGGCGCTACAAAACATATCATGGGTGCTACGCTTTTCATTAAGGGCGCTCATAAAAAAATGCGCTACAAAAATGATCAAGGGCGCTACAAAAATGATCAAATGCGCTACAGGATTATATGCACTACAGAAATTGTCATGGGCGCTATGGAAACTCTTAAGGGCGCTAAAACACAATTTTCCATAAATCAAAACATCGAAAAATGTGCAACAAATAGAAATTTTTCAAAAAGCAGGAGTTTCACGGGGTACATACCGGGGGTCCATAGTGCACTGGCCGTTGATGTCATTGGATGCGCTCGAAACGGTGCTGGTGAATCGGAAGTGCCATAATTATCAAACCAGAGCCTAAAATTTACAAATTTTACTAGGTTAAAATGTAAAATGACATGGAAAATGACATTTTTAACCTATTTAATGGTAAAATTGGGGCATTTTATCACATTTTTACATAGCAGGGGCAATTTTAGTCATTAATTTTCATTTCACATCTTTCCAGGTCAATTTCTTCACATCATTATTTTCAAACGATGAATCGATATCTTTAAAATCATAAAAATTGAAAACTCCACAAAAATCAAAAAAATTCAAAAAAAATTCACAAAAATCAAAATATTATCAATTCATCGTTCGAGGGGGCATATACCTATTAACATTTGACAATCAACATCTAGGGAAAATTTCAAAAATCTTTGAAGCAATGCGTAAAACACATCACTTCAAAGAGGGGCAAAATGTATACACTTAAAAATGGTCACATCACATTGTCTGGTAATTAATTAAATATTTTTAATATTTAATTAAATCTCTGAATTCCATCTGCGTATAAATAAATTTAAATAATTTATTTATATTGTTCATTATTTCATTTCGATTAAATAAATAAGTTTATTTAATCATCTTTTTGTATCCATTTCTTAATTAATTAAATAAACATTATGATTTATTTATATTAATTATCATATAATCTTGGCTTGAATATTTTATTCAAATAAAGATTAAATATTCTTCTTTTCTAATTAAATCCTCTAAATATCATTCACAATTAAATATTTCAAATATTTAATTAATTCCTTTAATTCGATTCTAATATCTATTCACAATTAAATATTCCAAAATATTTAATTAAATTCTTATAATATCTATTCACAATTAAATATCTCAAAATATTTAATTAATTCTTCTAAAGTCACATTACAATTAAATATTTCAAAATATTTAATTAAATTTTCTATAGTTCTAAAATCAAAAATCAAACTCCATAAATGAAATTAAATAAATTTATTTATTTAATTAATTTGGGGATTATCTTCAACAGCATTGAAACAAACTGCCAAAACAGAAAATTAAATTCCTCTGTTCCTTTGCAGGCTTGTTCCCGTGGGTTGAAGATAGGCATCCATCCTTCTCTCCAACCTCCCAACCTCTTCCATTTTCCTCTCAACCTCTCCATCTCTCACCATTCAAACTTACCAGACAATCTTACAGCCGTTGATCCTTGCCAGTCAAGATTTTGCCTGCAAAAAAAACTATAAATAGGACTGTCGGGTCTTTGAATTCATATAGAAGCTTTCAACAAAGAAACTATAGTCAAATAGCTCTCAAGCATCCATAGCATAGTCTTACAGCATCCATAGTTTTCAATATCATAGCATATCATGGCCAATCATCCGCATAGTTTAGTTTCAATTTACAGCCCCTGTGCATATCTGTCAACATTCTCACCTCCACTAGCATATAGGATAGAAAACTTCCTTTGCATACTCATTCTGTAGATTGCCATTTGGAGAAGCCAAGCTTACACAATCCGAGAGTAGCAGCTTTGAAAAAATCTCTGGAGATAGAGAAAGATGGAACGCCTTTGAAGAATTCCTGTTTATTTTAATTTCATTTCAATTTCTTTAGTTTAAAGTTCTATTATTTGTGTTTATTGTTTTCATTTTGATTACATATATTCTAACAACACAATGGGAATATTTCATGATAAATTGACTTAAGGAGGCCTTGATTCAGGTGATGTGAGGCATTTTATGCATCCACACTAGGTCTTGGACCCTTGCAAATTTAATAACATGCTTTTAATGATGTCGTGTAAAGGTGTTGTAAAGTCTTGTAAAGGAATTTCATGCTTTTCTAGACTTAATGAACTTATTTCTCCCTAATTCAACATTATAAAATGTGTTTAATTGCATCTTCACATCAATTTAGAAGGCTTGTGAATTAAATTTAATGCTAAACTAGTGTTGTAATGTGTCTTGCACATTCACATTGGTTCTTGTGCCTTCCTAGGCTATGTGGACCTCATTTTAGTGTTGTAAAGTGTATTTAATCACACTTTCACATTGATTTCTATGTCCCAAGCCATATTTAACACTTACAGCATCACTAATAGGCCCCTATTAACCCATATTGTGCATCCTAAGGATTAAATCAATCAAATACCTAGCAAGTTACAATTTAAACCTTATTTCCTTATCTCTTGGCTTCCTAGATGTCAAATTGGACCCTATGGGACCCATTCACCATGCATGGTGAATCAATCCCATCCAAGTGGAACCCATTCACCATGTGTGGTGAATCGGTCCCATTTGCTCCAATTTTGACCTTTGAGTGGGAAAAAAGTGAAATTTAAGTTTATTATTACTTCATGTCGGCCTATGATAAGGTATTAACAAGTGAAATAGGTAAAATGCCTATAAATATAATTATTTTAACCCTAATTCATATCTCTTATTCATTCCTCATTATTCATCCATCATTCTTCCATCTCAAGTCAAGAAACTTAGGGTTTTAACATTGCAAGCCATTCAAGATCAATTTTCAGACATTCAAGGGTAGATTCTCAATGTTTTGCTGCAGAATTTCAAGATGAAACATCATGGCAAGGTAATCAACTCCATTATTACATGTTTCATTCTATTCTTTTATCATTTTGGTTTAATTACCTAAAAGGGGTTTTGTGTGAGTAAAATTTGCATAATGAATGACAAAAACACCTAATAAGACATTATATCAATAGATTTAAACAATAATTAAACTACAAAAAGCCAGAAATCTATTGAAAGTGTATTATTGTTCCCTATCTCCAAAGATTTATCAAATCACGGGGCTCTCAGATTGTTAAGCATTGTGACTATTAAAATACCAAACTAGAGAATGAGATGTTGTGAATATGTTGTGAATCTTTTTCCTGTGGAAAGAAGTTGTATTTAGAGATTCTCGGTAACATATTTGTGATGTGGTAGCAAGTAAGGGTATTGATTTGATTTGAAAGATTTGATGGTGAATGATGAAAAAACCTGAGAAGAATATGGATGTTTATTCCTCCCCACAAAAACATTCTACCAAAGAATAGGAACATAGCCAAATTGATTTCCAATTTTTCTATAATTTGTCTCCAAATTTATCCGTAAAGGCTGAGTTGAATTAATTAGATATAAAATATCTAATTTTGTTGGTGGATATGATGAGTGAAAAGAGGAAATAGCTGTAGAAATATGCTTTTATTTGAATATTTGGATTTATTCAAATTAGAAAAAGAGGACATTTAATTTAATACAACAAACTATAGAAATTTGTTTATTAAATAAACATGGAAGAAATGTGGTAATTAAATAAAACAAAGTATGTGAACTTGTTTATTTAATTTAGATGAAAGAAAATAGATAACTAAATAAAACAAGCTATTTGAATTTGTTTATTTAATTAAGATGGGATGATGTGACTAAGATAAAATAAATATATAATTATAGAAGAATTTGATAATAATAATTAAATAAAACAAAGTATGTGATTTGTTTATTTAATTAAGATGAAATAATATGATAAAGATACAAGAATTTAAATGTGAACTATATAAATAAATATTTCTATTTATTTATAAGTAGATGAAAATAGAAGGGTTAATTAATCAAATAAATCGTCTTTAATTAATTAGATTATCAAGACCATTTTTAGGTGTATACATTTTTCCCCTCTTTGAAGTGATGTGTTTACACATTGCTTCAAAGAAAATTTTGTTGCTGCTACTAGTATTGACAAAAAAAAATCGATATGCCCCACACGTTGATGCCTATGCTACTTTTCCACTGGTACTTGTTGGTTTCATTGGAGGGTTCCATTGTCCTGACCGCAGGCCAAAGGGACTTTCAGTTAGGTGGGGTCAGATTCTGGAGAGCATGATCATTCATGGTACTAGATATGTGTGGGGATTGTGCATGCTTGCCCATCTATACCATGATTTTTATCAGGTGGTCTACCTTTGAGGGGCCAGTTTGTCTTCACGAGTTACATTACTTCAGGTGTGGGAGTGGGAGCATATAATGGCCACTCATCTAGTTGCAAATAGACAGTGACCTGCCATAAGGCCATATGTTTATGTATATGCAGGTTCGGTTGCTTAGCCTAGACTAGGAAAATTGTAGAATTGGAGGAGATTCCTTAATGATGTAGAGATAGTTACATGGCAGCCCTACCTTGATTATGAATAGTGGTTGAATGATGATAAAAAGATGCCATACTTATGCCAATCTATGTATTTGATTGCTAAGACACATTTTTTTATCGAGATATTTTTGCTGAGGTAGGTTTCAAGACAATATGGTAGAGTACAGGGCATTCCCCAGGGTGTTGCACATTATGCACGATGTCAAATAGATACCACTAAGTGGGAACCCTACTTATCATATGATGTTGCAGTGCAAGAGTACCAGGGTATATAGGCCTTTATTTGGGAGATTCATCCTGAGATCATCGAGGCTCTGATTACCAAGGAGTATGCATTGTACCTCATTTTACATCCATTCCCACGGATCTCCATCCTAGATGATCCAATGTCAATACTAGGTGAGGAGGAGATGGAAGTTGTGCATGGACACCAACAGAGGAGAGATGAGGGAGATGAGGAGGAGGAGGAGGATTCAAAGGATGTGGAGAGCAGTGATGATGAGGAGGGAGATGGAGATGGAGATGAAGATGGTGATGGATATGGGGACGATGGGGGAGATGAGGGTGGAGGAGGAGGAGGAGGATGAGGCATAGTGTTTGTTGTTAGAGACTTCATGGTGCCTCATAAGAGGTGATCATTGGTAGCTGTAGCAGAGCATCATGTGTAGATTGGAGTACCCTCCCAGAAGTAGTAGACCCAGATTTCTAGCCTACAAGTTTAGGTGTAGACACTATAGGGTTAGCTAGCATAGGCCCAGGGGTTACTAGTCCAGATACAGGCATAGATATAGACACAGGAATAGGCTCTCTCATAGGTACAGGCACAGTTTCCAGTCGCACAGACACAGATAGCATCTTTGACAACAGAGAGAGATGCAGCTAGACAGACTATAGAGAAGGCACAGGGATCAGTTGATAGACTATAGATATTAGTCAAGGGTACCTCCATAGCTGATTACATGAGAGAGCTTATCTATGTGGGTCGAGAGGCTGAGTACTATAGAGGTCAATACCATGATGTAGTTCCTGTAGAGCAAAGAGTTAGTTATGCTTAGTCTTGATCTAGGAGGACTCATTCCAGGACTACTAGCAGGGGTGTGACACAACCTCTTCTGAGAGATTCGAGAGATCTAGGTACGTTTGGTGGGGGAGGCACTATTCCAAAGATGTTGACACCATCTAGGGCTAGCAGCACATAGCTCCATGATTGGATTCCTTGATGTATTTTGAGACATGATGTATACTTTATTTTTTTTATTCATATCCATTTTGATGTTGTACCTCTTTACATTTCAGACATCATTGTATACTTGACATTATGATTTTTGAGATTTATATGATATGTGGTGGATTTGTTGATCTATATGTGTTTGATATGGTTCTATGTTGGATGCCTATGATGGATGTATTTAATTTCTTGTTCTATGTGCCATGTGATGTTTTATATGAAGATGTTATGGATGCAATTTACGATCATGATAATGTGTTATGATTTTATGATGTGTTATTTATGATGTTAAATGTGATTATGCTTATAATGATGATGTATGAATGCATGGTACTCGTAGTATTTACATGGACTGATAGATGTATGACAATGCAACTATATGTATGATTTTGGATATGATGTTTCTATAATATATGACATGATGATGCAAATGGGATACGATGCACTTTATTTTTTTGGTATTTCAAATGCAAATATATGATGTAATGAATGGATGACTGAATGATCAATATGATGATACTTCTAATGTATGATGTATGATATGATAATGATAATGCAACTATGTAGATGATTTTTTTTTTGTTAATGTCAAGTTTACTCAATCCATTAATGATAAAAGATAACATCATTTTTGAATTCTCCACTAGCCTTTGGAATACACTACTCTACAGATGCAAAACAAACATAAATGCAATCTAATTTAACCATGCAAATATACATATGCCAAATTTTTCATCTTAACAGTCCATTTATCATGATTTTTATCATCATTAAGCCTTTAAAATTTTGAAAGTGATTACAAGCATCAATGGTATAATTTAAACCAATGAAGATTTGAGTACTTTCATGATGCAAGTTAACACAAGCTTCTAGGTATAATTAAACCAAGATGACCTAAGAATTTCTTGTGTAAATAGACAAGAATCAATCATTTTCCTATGTGAATTCAAAATTTCATCAGTGATACTTTGTAGAGCATGTCTCGCAAAAATTCACACAATAATAATGATCAACTCACAAACAATAGACAAAGAAAATACCTTTCTCCTTCCTAGCTTCTCTAGTTCAATACATCATTTTGTTGCTCCAAATAAATGATAACAAAAATAAATGCATAACATTTGGACATTCAAGCTAAAGCAATAAAATCATGATTCAAAAGAATATCATCCATCTAGAGTTGTATTGATTGATTTGATTTCAGTTGTTTGATATGGATGGCTGATTTTCTGAAACGTTTTGATGTTTGATGTATGTTCAATGTTGAGTTTCCCTTGATCATTGAGTTTTCTTTTTTTTCATACTATTTTTTTTCTATTTGATTAACCTCAAAGTTTATTGCCCCCAATGAGTTCAAGATTTTTCCCCCAAGCTACGGTGAGACACAACCACATTGCCAAGATATGTATGTAAGGTTTCTTTCCAATGATAGGAAAAATGATGGAGAAAGTGAATGACCAAGACATGCATCTAATAGATGGAAAAGCTAGTTTAAATCACAAGTAGCTCTCATTTCTAGGTTTTCACTATGTTTTTTTATTGCACTTTTTCATATATTTTTTTCTTGATTTTTTTGTATTTTTTTGTCACCAAGACGCCTATTTTCCAAGTTTTCATTAAGGCGACCATTTTTTGAGGACCTTAACCATGCACTAGATGTTTCAAGTATAGAATTTCCTAAGATGGAGACTATTGATAGGTTCATCGAGCAAATCCCCTTTAGGTGTAGACAACTAATGGGCTTCAGATCCATAGACTGATTTAACAACAAAGGGACCTAGTCTTGTTGATTTTGAGGGTTTTCCTTTAAGACCAAGTCACCAACCTGAAATGCTCTAGGTTTTACTCTATGATTGTAGCTTCTGGACATCCTCTATTGATATTCCTTCAAATGGTCCATAGCTTGTTGATGACATTCATCCAACAGTTCCAGCTCTTAAAGTCTAGACACTCTATAATCCTCATCTAAAATAATTCCCTTTTGTGACACACGAAGTGATGGTATCTCAACCTCAATAGGTAGGATGTATTTTGATCCATATACCAAGGCATATGGTGTAGCTCCTGTAGGTGTTCTAGTGCTAGTTCGATATGCCCACAGAGCAGGGTTTAGTTGAATCTGCCAATCATGTCCAACATCATTGACTATTTTATGTAGGATTTTCAGAATAGTTTTGTTTGATGCCTCTGCTTGGCCATTTCCTTGAGGATATTATGGGGTTGAAAACTGATGTTGGATATGAAACCTCTCACACATTTCTTGAACATCTTGATTCTTAAAAGGTCTACCATTGTCTATGACAATGGACTAAGGAATGCCATACCGACAGGTGAGGTAATTTAGTATGAAATAAGAAATCTATTTTCCAATGATTGTTGTCAAGGGAACAACTTCTATCCACTTTGTAAAGTACTCCATGGTTGTGATTATAAATTTGTGTCCATTGGATGAAGATGGATTAATCTTTCCTACCAGGTCTAGTCCCCACTGAAAAAAAGGCCATGTTCAAGTGAACGGTTGTAATTCTTGTGTTGGTGCATGGATTAGGTTACCATGGATTTGAAATTTTTGGCACTTCTTAACAATCTGAAAAGACTCCTCTATATTCTGCTAGTAATACCCCAAACAGAGGAGTTTCTTTTCTAGGGTTAGTCTACTTGAATGAGTTCCACAAATACCTTCATGAACCTCATGTAAGGTTGTCTCAGACTTGTTATGTTATAAACACCAAAGAAGAGTACCATCCAAACCTCGACGGTAAAGTATGTTAGAAATCAAGGTATGTCATGCGGTTTTGCAGATGAAGTTGCATTTCTAGTTTTTTGAAACATTGAGAGGAAGGATATTGTCTTTAAAGGTAAGCATAGTTCTTTCCATAAATTAAGGATTCAACATCAACTAAATGGCATATGGTTTGAGATTCAAGATTATCATAAGTGGGATTAGACACCTGTTCCACCATAAACTCATAGCGACCTCGCTTTTCTAATATCTGTAAGAGAGAAGTAATTGTCGCCATAGCATCAGCAACCTTGTTTTTTTCCCTTGGAATCTGTTCAAATTTGATATCCACAATGTACTTTTTGAAATCATCCACCATTTTCTTATACGGAATCAACTTCTCATCTTTCGTTTGATATTCATCATTTACCTGATTAATGACTAGTTGTGAATCTCCATATACTTGTAGCTATGTGATCTTCCATTCAAATGCCACTTTGATGCCAATGACTAATGCCTCGTATTTAGCTACATTATTTGTACATGGAAACATGAGTCTGTAGGACTTTTAGATGGTATGTCCTTGAGGTGTAACAAATAGAATTCTTGCACCTGACCCATGTTGTGTGTATGACCCATCAAAATAAAGCATCCATTGTTGTGTTGTCATAGTAAGAATGTTCAGATCAGGAAACTCAATGCTCATTAGATGATCATCTAGTAGTGGAGCTTTGGCTAACTGATCGGCTCTAACCTGACCCTTGATGGCTCTTTGATCTACATACTAGATATCAAATTCACTCAAGATCATCACCCACTTGGCTAGTCTTCCTATTAGGGAAGCCTTGTTGAGTAAATACTTTAATGGATCAATATTTGCTATGAGTGTGACTGTGTGGGTTAACATGTAATGTCACAACTGCTGAGTAGAAAATACCACTTCCAAACAAGGTTTCTCGATGAAGGTGTAATTTATCTCATAACCATTCAAAGTCCTGTCAATATAAAAGATAGTTTTTTCCTTTCTCGTAGGATCTTCCTGTGCTAATAGAGCACCCAAAGAAATCTTAGTTGTTGCAATGTATAGTAATAATGGTATTTCTTTTGGAGGTGGCATTAGTATGGGTGGTGACATCAAATATTGATTTTTTTGATTGAAAGTTGTTTCACATTCTTGATCCCTTTTGAAAAGGACATTCTTATGTAGAAAATGATTGAAGGGATGACTTTTGTCTGCTAATTGGAAGATAAACCTCTTGATTGATTGTAGCTTTCCCTATAGAGATCGTAGTTGACTAATATTCTTTGGTGGTGGAATTTCCATTATGGCCTTGACCTTGGCGAGATCCACTTCGATACCCTTCTCTGAAACTATGTATCCTATAATCTTTCCTGATGTAACACCAAACACACATTTCTTAGGATTTAATCTGACATTGAACTTCTCTAATCTGGTAAAGATTTTTTCTAAGATCTCTAGATGTCCTTCTCTAGTATATGACTTTTCTAATATATCATCCACATAATCCTCCATAAAGGTATGCATCATGTCATGGAAAATGGTGGTCATTGCTCGTTCATATGTAGTCCCTACATTTTTCAACCCAAAGGGCATGATGTTTCAGCAGAATGTTCCCCATGGACATGTGAATGTTATTTTCTCCCGATCTTCTTGTGTTATTTTGATTTGGTTGTAACCTGAGAAGCCATCCATTAGTGATAACATAGCATTGTCTATAGTTAAATCTACAATAATGTCAATGTTTGGCAAAGGAAAATTGTCCTTTAGGCATGCCATTTTGAGATCTATGAAGTCAGTACATATTTTGATACTACCATCTGGTTTAGAAATAGGTACAATATTAGAAATCCACTCAGCATAATCAATAGATCTAATGAATCATGCATCTAACAAATTATTTAGTTCTACTTTTACCAACAAGGTGATATGTTGATGCATATTCCTTAGTTTTTGCTTCACAAGTTTTATTCCAGATTGTAAAGATAAATGATGCATTAGAAGATCTAGGTCTAAGCTTGGCATATCAAAGTAAGACCTAGCAAATTTAATACATTTGTCCTCAAAGAACTTGGCAAATTCAAGCTTTTCTTGTTCAGTCATAGATGTTGCTAGATGTAGATTTTTTACTTTTTCTGTTGTACCAATATTGATAGACTATGTAGGCTCCACCAATATTGATTATCTTTCATGATAGTGTTCCAGAAGGGTGTAAAATCTCCCATCTTTCAGTGCCTTATAGAGGTTTTCACCATTAGATGCGTTCTTTATTTTTACTTTTTTGAGATCTAATGCTGTCATTAAATGGTTTTCACCATTAGATCTATTATTCTTGTTTTCAATTTTGCAACTAGAAGATTTGACACCCTCCTGACTCAAAGCATTGTTATGAGATTTATGACTAGAACTTGTGTCAGATTTGTCACAACAAAGGAAATTAACAATAGCATAGTAATTCGTAAAGATAGGTACATTGATAGGTTCAGTTGGTTCCTAGTTGATAAGTTTAGGATGCATTAAGGGTAAAAGGTCATCAGATTGCCTAAGGTTAATGAAAGTGAGAGTTTTGATAGAAATGTTTTCAAGGTTGTCAATAGCGATGTCAAGTTCTATGATATTACTCTCCTCCAAGTTATCTATCTCACTTGATATCTATCCATCCTCAATTGAGTCATCAATATTTTGTGATCCAAATACAAGGGGTCTAGTCCCTAAACTTTGTCCCTCCTCACGTGTGGGTGCATACTCTTTTATGACATCAATTTGTATATCCTTGTATGATGCTTCAAATAAACAATTCCACTCATACTCATTGGAATCTATTTTAGAACTATCCCACATTTGAAGAATTATTTCAACAACTCTATGAGTGATTTCTTCTTTTGTTTCCTCTGTATAACCCAGTCCTATTTTTTCCTTTGAATGAAGTGTGAGAGGTTGAATGGGTTCTACAATTCCCTCTTTTCTTTTTCCAATAGGTCCTTGTCCTTCATACCCCATTTTTTCTAATATTGTTTTTCCCTTTCCATAGTGATGTCTTTATGTTGATAGTTGCCGATGTAGATTCTTCCTCATCTTTGTAGATCCAACTAAGGATGGCCTTATCTTCATATTCATCTTCTAAAGTACTTGCCTTTACAAATATATCATCAAAAACCATGGTAGGTTGTGATGATTGTTGTGTTAATGTTGACAGCTTCCCATATGATCTTGGAAATGGCAACAGTTGTGAAAGACAAAGATTGCTCATTGGAATACTCTCCCATGCCTTTGTCTTTTAACTAGATCTTTTCTTTGAATTGTTGTGATAGAGAATCCAATTGAACTTCATTTGATGGAGTGGAGTCAATAGCATTTTTATCTTTTGATTGTCCTTTTTCTCAACCCATTTAGATACAATGTTTAGTTGCCTTTCACTGTTGGATGAACTAGAAGTGTTTGCTTCCCTATTATGGGGCACAAAAGTGTCTTGAGTTGTTTCAAGTGTGTTACAATATTGGGGATTGTTGTAGTTAGGTAAAATAGTGACTTCTTGTCCATTGACAAGAAACTTTAAGCACTGATGATAAGTTGAAGGCACTGCTTGCATTTTGTCAATCCATGGACATCCCAAGAGTATATTATATGTCAACTCTTTTTCTAACACTTGACAAACTATATTATTCACAATTGGTACTACTTGAATAGGCAACACGATCAATCCCTTGGAGGATCTCTCTTCTTCATCATAGGCTTTTATTGTGATTTTCCTTCTAGAATCAATAGCATTATCAGAATATCCCAGTACACGGATCAGTTTTAAAGTGTAAATGTTTAAACCAGCTCCACCATCTATTAGGACATGTTTAACATAGTGTTTGTGGATTAAAACTTTAATGTTAAGTGAAGTATTGTGTGGATGAGTAAGTGAAATGTCATCTTGTTTGAAAAATGATAGGTAGTGAGGTGTGGTTAAGTGTCCCACCATAGCCTAGAATTGGAAAACTTCTAGATCTTGTTCCAAAACCTCCTTATGAGATGGTGAGATTTTAAGTAGTTCTAATATTGTTATTTGGGCTAGTATTTTCTACAGTTGATCAACTATGTTGTACTAATTTGAAGGAGCAGTAATGGTTTTAGATGTAACTCCTTTCAATATTACTTTGGATTCCCCCCTTGTTGTCATGTTGACCGATTGGTAATCTTGCTTTTCCCTAATTTTTATGGCATTAATTTGATTGTTGGTTGTGACCATGTTTGGGATAACATTTATTGGTATGATGTCATTGATTCCAATGTTATCAGTTTGATTATTAGCTGCACTATTAATCTCAACCGTAGAAATATAATGAATAGTGTCATCATAAATGTAGTTTACATTTTTACCTTTACTGTTTGCAGAAGAAGATTATCCCTTTTTATAATTTGGTAAAGGATTTTTAAATGCATTATAATCATTGTTCATTTGATGTCCTTCTATGAATATTGTCTTGTTATAAATCAGATCTTGTACTAGATGCTTCAACTGCATACAATCATTATTTTTGTGTCCTTTATTTTTATGAAAGTCACAGTACTCTGTATCATTCCACCAAGATGGCTTTACTCTTGGTTTCCAATTTCTTGCTTCAAGTAATGTGATAATTCTATGTGAAAGAAGTTCTCTCATTGTTGATTCTAGTGTCTATCCCAATGATGTGAATATTCTTCAATTTGATGGTTTTTTATATGATTTTGGTTTAGATTCACCATTGTTTGGAGTGTTGTTTTGATTGACACTTTGATTATGTTTTGTCCATTGTTTTGATTGGTCTTTGCAGTAGTTTTTGTCAAATTAAATACCGATTTCACATTTTTTGTTTCGTTTAGAGTAACATTGTTACCAATATTTCTATTCTTTTTCCAAAACTTTGGTTTATCATTGTTATTATAGCGATTTGAGGAGTTTGTATTATTTGATCCTCCATTATATTTTTTTATTACCCCTCTCTTTAACAAGGCTTCTTCGATCTTGAGCCCATTTTCAATCACTTTCTCAAATGTAGGTGGGTATTGTAGTTCAAGCCTACAGCTCATCTCATCGGTTAGGTTATCAATGAATAGTTCCATCTTTTCCTCTTCATGTATGGAATGAGGGTACCTAGCAAACAACCTTCGCCATCATTGTAGAAATGAGAGGAATGTTTCACCTTTCTTTTTTTTTATTGGAAAGATCCTTTATTATTATCTCATGTTGAATATTATAGGAGTATTGTGAGATAAACTTGTTGACTAGTTCCTCAAAGGATCAAATTCTTGGTTGTAGTTTAGAGAACCATTCCATACATTGACCTCCTAATATTCTTGGAAACCACCTCATTAAAAAAGTTTCCTCTTGTGCAAATTCTAAACTCATGGTTCTAAATTCCCTCACATGATCTATTGGATCAATTTTACCATTGTATTTGTCGTATTTTGGGAATTCACAATGTCTAGGAAATGGTATCATGTCCACACTTAGATCAAAAGGATAGGGACAAATTTCATGTACCAAGTACCTTCTTGTGGTCCCTTTTTGCATATCTTGAAGTTGTTGTTGCAAGTTTTCCATTTGATGTGTTAGGGAAATCACTTGATATGTGTTTTGTGGTTTAATTTCAGCTCTTATAGGTTCTTTTTTTAGTCGATTAACATCAAAGTCCTTTGGAAGTTTTTCACCTAGTTCAGCTAGCATTAAAAGATATTTTCTCCATCTTTTTCCAAAACTTTCTCCATGAATTGATGGAAGTTAAAATCTTGTTGTGCAGTTTGTATATCCTCTTCAATTATTTACTTAGATTCGGATCGAAGGAATCTATGAAATGGATTTTCTTCAGCCATGATATTTAGAGATTCAATCTCTTTTCTATGATTTTTTGTCTTTGTAACCTTGTTCAAATGGGCATACAAGTGTTAAGGTTTTCCCTGAACTTTGATCTTTTTGTGAAGTAGTTCCAAGGATAATAACTAAGTCAAATAGAATGATAAATTCTATTGATGAGACTAAGTTATATATATATATATATATTTTTATTTTTATTTTATACCGTTTCATTTTGTGATTGTAGGATGACTGATCCTGATAATGAAACTTAACTTAATAATCAAGAGTTTTTTATTATGATAAGGCACTTTAAAAGTGTAAGATCTTGGTTTAAATTGGAAGAGTTTTTCTTGTAAGGTCTTATTTTCCTAAGCTTAAGACACTAGTTTGACTGGGAAAATGTTTGTGTTCTGATAAAGATCTAAATTTTGATGCCAACTATCCGATAGGAGGTAAAATTAGTTCTCTAGTTTTTTTTATTTTGTGGATGTGCTATAACAGACCTTAGATGCGCTATAACATACTTCAGATGTGCTAGAATAGAGTGAGAATGCGCTGGTAAAATGGTTGAATGTGCTAACAAACTGGGTACATGTGCTATAAAATAGGGTGTATGCACTAACAAACTGGGTATATGCACTGACAGACTGGGTATATGCATTGTAATAGAGGTTGGTTGCCCTAAAATTCTAGTTAAATGTGTTGATAGACTCTATAGATGTGCTGCAAAATAAGACAGATGCATTGAAACAGAATTTTAATGCATTGTTTAAATAAAGTAGATGTGCTAATAGACTGGGTACATGCGCTGAAACATAGGTTGGTTGCTCTAATCTGGAAGTGGTCAGTATTTTCACAGTTCTATCCATTTGTTCTACTTTTTCTTAGTAAAAAGATTGATTCTAGGGTGTAATTTTCTAACTAATGAAGATTTTGGAGGGGTGTTTTGCTTGTAAATCTTGGAATTTGATGATCTAATTGGATGATACCTTCATAAATGAATTTACACACACAACAACAAGTTTGTAAACATTGGTTTCAAAACTACGTATTAAACAAAGAGTGTGTATTCTAGAATCAAGTATGATTCTTTCAATTTCCATAGGTTTAACAAAAGAAAATACAGTTCAAACACTCTTCTAATCTCAAGGGTCACTAAGAATATCATAGCCCATAGCTTGCAACTATGTCAACTCACACAACCTTGTCACCCCCTAGAGGGTGCTCATGTTTTTTCCTTTCCCAAGTCTTAACGAAAGTCAAGTCCTCCACTTTTGGCTAGGGTCTCTAATAGTTATATGGTGAGTGTCTTGGGGGCAGATTCTTCCCTCCCCTTGCACTGTGATATAAAAAGTGTTCAAAAACTAACACAATTGGATTCTACAATAAAGTTCATGGAAAGGGTTTATGTTCGACACGACACAGATAAACTCCCTCAAGAGACCTCCCAACCTTTAGAACAAAGGTTTTGGGGATGGTTATCTTGCACACTGCTGTTGAATGTGGGTTTCCCTAGATTCATTTTTGTTTAGAGTGGGTTGAAAAACCTGGCCTTGGTTGTTCCTATAGGGTAAGTAATTTTTCCCACTATGGGAGGCCTTCTAAAGGTGTTAATAAAGCAAGATAGCAAGTCTAGCATTTTGATCACCCAGTTAAGGGGAGAGCATAAGCCTATTACTTTCGAAACACAATGGACATGGGGGTTCAAACTAATTCTTTAATTAATCTAGATTCACTATCTTAACCAAAGGAAATGCAATGAAATAAATTTGAAACCTTGCAAAAACCATTAGTAGTTTTGATATCTTTGACCAGTGTAAGTGTTTTCCAGCAACTGTCCTTGACCAGCAAATTTTGTGCCTGTAAGACACAAAATAGGGATTAATTCTTAGAATTTTAAATTTCTACAAAAACAGTCAGATGCATCATAACAATCATTAGATGATTTTAAAAAATAGTTTAAATGTTCTAAAATAGTATTTAGATGTGCTAAAATAATAGTTCTATGCACTACAAAATTTAGTAAATGCACTAAAAGAAATGATAGATGCATTGCAGAAAACCCCCTGACTGTGGTGAGACTAATACTAGATGTGTCAGAATAGTCTTCAGATGTGCTAAAATATCCTCTAGACACATCAGAATAGTGATTGGATGCGCTGATCTAGAGGTTGTATGCACTGTAAAAACTCTCGATCGTGCCAAAACAAAACACGTCAAAAATCTGCAAACACACTTTTCAAGAAAATATGTTAAAAATGGGGTTTTAGGGCCCCACGGTGGGCACCAATTTATGTGTGAGTAAAATATGCATAATGAATGGAAAACACACCTAATAAGACATTGTTTCAATAGATTTAAACAATAATTAAACTACTAAAAGGAAAAAACTTATTGAAAGTTTCTTATTGTTCCCTATCTCCAAAGATTTATCAAATCACGGGGCTCTCAGATTGTTAAGCACTGTAACTGTTAAAATGCCAATCTATAGAATGAGATGTTGTGAATATGCAAGAAAGTAATCCTATATGATATTCCTAAATGAAATTGTAGATGAAATTGACATGAAACTGATAAAAGAAACTACTATAACTAGGATGCAGCTAAATGGAAAACCATGATTGTTATTGCTATTCTAAAATGATTTGCTAATTACTATTACTTAATTGCTTGAATGCTCTAATATAATCTCTGCAGAGTAAGATTGCATAAACTTGGGATCTTTTTCCTGTGGAAAGAAGTTGTATTAGTAGATTCCTAGCAGTATATTTGTGATGTGGCAACAAGTAAGAGTCTGGATTTGATTTGAAAGATTCAATGGTGAAGGACGAAAAAACCTAAGAATAATATGGATGCTCTTTCCTCCCCACAAAAACATTCTACTAGAGGATAGGAAGAATCAATGGAAGAAGACAGCCAAATTGATTTCCAATTTGTTTGTAATTTGTCTCCAAATTTATTTGTGAAGGCTGAGTTGAATTAATTAGATATAAAATATCTAATTTTGTTGGTGGATATGATGAGTGAAAAGAGGAAATAGTTGTAGAAATATGATTTTATTTGAATATTTGGATTTATTCAAATTAGCAAAAGAGGATATTTAATTTAATAAAAAAACTATAGAAATTTGGTTATTAAATAAACATGGAAGAAATGTGGTAATTAAATAAAACAAAGTATGTGAACTTGTTTATTTAATTTAGATGAAAGAAAATAGATAATTAAATAAAACAAGGTATTTGAATTTGTTTATTTAATTAAGATGGGATTATGTGATTTAGATAAAATAAATATATAATTATAGAAGAATTTGATGATAATAATTAAATATAACAAAGTATGTGATGTGTTTATTTAATTAAGATGAAATAATATGATAAAGATAGAAGAATTTAAATGTGAAATATATAAATAAATATTTCTATTTATTTATAAGTAGATGAAAATAGAAGGGTTAATTAATCAAATAAATCATATTTAATTAATTAGATTATCTAGACCATTTTTAGGTGTATACAGGTTTGACCAAGGAAAACCCCCATGCCCTAACATTCAACATCTCTCTCTCTCTTGTCTTGTTTGTTTGAAGATTTAGGACACTTGGAAGCTTGGAAATCATTGAAGATCAAGTTTCAAGGTTTTTGAAGTTTTCTTCTCATTCAACAAGTCAAAATAGCAACAAAAACTCATTTTTAGACCCATAAATCAGAGTTTCAAAATCGGACACCTGTGTAGATTGGAAGCTTTGGATTCCACTTCTAAAAATTTGGAAATTCAAAAGTGGACTCATTCACAATGGGTGGTGAATGAGTCGTACTCCAAGCTCAATTTTGATTTTTCTGCATTTTTGGATACCCTTTTGTTAGAAACAGGTTCCAACTCAATTTTGCAGAATTGGGACTGATTCGCCCAGAATGGCGAATGAGTCCCACCAGGCCTGAAAATAAGGATTATCAGCATTTCAAATTTCATTTCTATTCTTCATCCACATTCTAGGTGGACACTTTCAATTTGGTTCAGTTATGTTAAGATTTGCATTCATTTATAGTTCATTATTGCATTACACAATGTGTTTTCAAACAAGTCATAATTCTTAGATTTTGCATTCATAATCAATCAATTTATTAGCTTAGATGCAATCATATCATCTCATTTATCATTATTAACATCATACACATCCTAATTTGAGTGTACTAGCTAGATTATTTGGCCCTTCTTTCTCCTTTTAGGTGAAAAACCCTAGAAGAGCTAGAAAGTCTTAGGGTGCCAAAAATATATGATTCACCTATGTGAAAGAGGAAAGAGGAGATGACCTCTCTCCAGCCATTTCTTTTCTTCATCATCATAAAAATTTGTTTCCATATCCATTTCTTCCCTGAATATGTCCATATGTTCATCAAAATGTTCAATACCCCAGGTCGTAGGGATACACAACGTATCTCGTATGGCTTCAGTAGAAATAGTAACTTTGATCATGTTTCCCTTAATGGATTCTATCCTTTTATTGAATATTTTGCTGCATGTGTCAACTAGCTCTAGGCATGGATGTAGAGTAGGAAGTATGAACTGTGTTAGACCACAATTCCAGAGCCGAGATGCAAAACCCTCATACAATCCATGCTCCACCATTATTTGGAACGCACCTTCCCTAAAACTTTTAGGGTTTGCTGATAACTTGAGGTCAAAAATATTGTCAACTATATCCTACACCACCTCTCTTGGGATGTGTCTATCAGGTAGCACCTTCCTAAAAAACTCAAAAGGTTTCTCCTCATGTGTTGGGGTGTTGGTGAATGAGTTCCACCCAAAAATATCAACTTAACCAGGCCTTTTTTTTGAAACTACAACTTTTCTACCATAGTTTGATGGCTCTGCCATGGCTGTATCAAGAAGTTGTAGATAATTTCCTAAACAAAAACAACCACTTTTCTTTTTCTTCTTTAGAAAAACCTACTTTTGGGTGCAATTAATTCCTTGCTTGTACATGCAATTAAGGCTATGTTGTTACTGTTGGTCCATTAAATGCTACCACTAAGGTGATACATGTGGATTTGAGATCTGTATCCCTTGGGAATGTTGAAAACACCATGAGAATGGAATTAGTACATTCTCTTCACCACCTCTCTTACTGTAAATAAACTCATTTCATTGAAAAGCATGATTTTTTCTATGTGAAACGTGTTGAAGTGATGCAAGATACCCTTGAAAAGACATGACCATTAATTTGTTATAACTTAGCATGTTAATCCTGATGAGATTAATGGATGCACAACCCCTAAAGCTTGGGAATCTTCAATGAAGGACTTTAGCCATGAAAGATAATCAAACTCAAAGAGAAGTGTTGCAACAATGGAATGTTGATTAAAGATTCTATTGGTATGATGAAAATGATATGTTACAAATGAACAAGATGCCTGATTATATAGGCAAGAAGTAAACCCTAATATGCATGAGATGTTGCCAAGTGTTATAATCTAACAACATGTGACAACATGTGAACCCTATGTAGATGATTATTAAATGATGAGATAAGTTCTAGAAGGAATCTTATCCCACAAACTAGGAAGGGAATATTATCCCATTTATTAAATGATGCAACCTAGGACTAAATGATTTATGACCTAAGTTAACTTATGCTAGTGTAATAATTAATTAATTAATTACACTAACACCCCCCCATAAGTTCAACTTAGGGAGGAAAATGCAATGATTATGCCCGGCTACGAGGCCATGTTAGGTACCCATGTACATGAAGATGCAGAAAAATCTCCCACAACCGGAGAAAAGGGGAAAACCCAGTAGGAACAAAACCCCTCTCCAAAAAGGAGATGAAAAAGTAGAAAAATGTGAGATAGGATGGGAAGGATGGAGGACTCCCAAATACCCCCCAAGTACGCCATCCGTCACATGGATATAATAGAGAGAGACTATATAGCCCCCCCAAAAGATAAGATCACCTGCAAGAAAGGTAAGTGTCTTAAGACAAAACAAGATCTAGTGCCGACAAACAACTTGTCTCCCTTTCGGAAGAAAAAAAACCAAATGCAAGTGCAGAGATGCTTCCCATTCCAGATAGGAATTGAAGGAAGCAAAGATGAAGGTGGATGACGATGGTGTCTCTGAACTCTGCTCAAATATCTCCTTTCCTGAAGAAGATGCCACAATCAATGAAGAGGGTAACAAACCAGGATGATGCAGAAATTGATGATGAACAATATCCAAAGACAAAGATAGAATGGATATGATGGATGTGATGGAGACTTGTCAAAAAATAAACAAATGAATTCCAATAGAAAAAATATGCCGACGGAAATAAATAACCCCAAAACTATTGCCTGCGCAAAAATAATTCTGCCAATGACCAATTTAAATTGTAGGTCAAACTCTGCATAATGAAATTTATGCGATAACTATAGAAAAAATTGCCCAATAATAGCCAGAAATTTTTTTTGATTTTTCCAAAAAAAAATTGCCTTGATGGAGGATAGAGAGGGAAGATTTTTTTCTGCAAACATGTACAGATTTGTACAAAAATTGCAAACCCTACATTATACCTCAAAGGCTCCCGGTTGAATCTACTCCAATTTTGGCAAATGAACAGGTGATCTATAGGTTTTGAGGCCTTCTGGACACAATGGAGAGGTCGGAGAGAACCTGATCTGCACCAAAAATTAGCTTGGCTCCCGGGTAGAACCAACTAGCCTACAAAATAAAACTCCAAGCCTACCAGAATCTTGCACTCCAACTTACTAGATCAAGGGTTGATGTTTCAATGGACTAGCTCTGATACCATGTTGAGATTAATGGATGCACAACCCCTGAAGCTCTGGAATCTTCAATGAAGGACTTTAGCCATGAAAGATAATCAACCACAAAGAGAAGTGTTGCAACAATGGAATGTTGATTAAAGATTCTATTGATATGATGAAAATGATATGTTACAAATGAACAAGATGCCTGATTATATAGGCAAGAAGTAAACCCTAATATGCATGAGATGTTGCCAAGTGTTATAATCTAACAACATGTGACAACATGTGAACCCTATGTAGATGATTATTAAATGATGAGATAAGTTCTAGAAGGAATCTTGTCCCACAAACTAGGAAGGGAATATTATCCCATTTATTAAATGATGCAACCTAGGACTAAATGATTTATGACCTAAGTTAGCTTATGCTAGTGTAATAATTAATTAATCAATTACACTAAAAAAATCCATGTCTTTTCTCATTATTAAGTTGGTTGGTGCTGATGATGGAAAAGGACACATGTCAACAATCAACATACAAAAGCATTTACTCCCAACACCCAAATTTATTTCTCAAGACATTTTATCAAATCCTCTATATGATTTATCCACCTTTCTCTATTTTTCTTTGATATTTTCCTGTTGTCGTCTAACCAAAATAGACCATCTATTGGTTGGGTTCTCTGGCTCAACTTTCTATATATAGCTATGCCACCTTATGCAATATTCATTTGAAAATATAGCCTCTTAAGTTTAGCAAGCTTTTCAGTGTCTTTTCTTCCACCATAGTTTTTTGCTCTTTCCAAATGTGTACTGGCTTGGGCACTCCTATTTAGCTCCTCCCATGGAGGCCACAATACTACTTTGTGGGAGAGGTCACTATTGACCGAATTAAGCACCTAGTGAAGAAATGCAACTACCTTGCCATGGTCATGTTCAGGTGGGTAGTTGTTCAGGACTTCATTAATGATGAGAATCAGCTCTGGAGCAACTACAACATCCTTTCCCACTTTGTGGCCTCGCTGCTTGACCTGAACATGGCCAAACCCTTGATAATTGAGTTGTACCACCAAATTTTCAATGTTGCATTGATGGAAGGGCTTGGCCAAATAGTGCAAGTGGCCATCCCTATTGTTGGTATCCTGAGCAACATGGATCTTTGCAAGAACGTGGACTTTGGGATAGACATACCTTGGTTGCCCTTCCTTTCTGAATTCCGCACTATGGACCTTGAGATGTACCGCTACTCTTCTCAACCAGTGGCCACCTATCTACTATGGGTGTATGGCATGGAGCACATTTAGGGACTCACCTAGAGGAAGCACTTTGACTTTCTAGTGTAGAGTCATAGTGAGTAGGCCTTGGTTCTGTGTCATGTGGAGCCTATGGGTGTTTTGTTTTCTGCCCCTTTTGTGCCCTAACAAACAAGAAGAAGAAGAAGAAAAGGAAGAATAAAAAGAAGAACCTAATAACGAGTCTTGTCGACTTCATGGACAATGGCAGGAGACTTTTCTTTACTATTTTTTGCATGTTGCCTTCTTTTTACATGTTTTTGATCTACTACTCTTTTTGGGTTTTCTCAAGAGAGACTCATGTTTAAATCTGAGCCTTAGGCCTTGCATTATATTGTAAATTTTTTGATGAATATAATATAGTACAACTTTTCATTTCTTTTGTGTTATTCTTGGATGGCTTATTCTCAAAATTTAAAATGTATTTACAAAAAATTTACATATATGGTACATAACTATTAAATTTTTTAAAAAACTACATACTTTAATGGAATAACTTAAGATAAATACCATTCATCAGTATATCTAAAGTGTTTCCTTCCATATCTTCAAGTTCATACACATTCTTTTCCTTGCATGCAGTGATTTGGAATGGTCCCTTCCATAGCGCTTTAATTTTTGTGTGTTGCCCTAGTTTTGTAGTGCGTTCATCGTACTTTAGCACTAAGCTCTCCTCTTTGAATTCTGGGTTAGAGGTCTTTTTTTCAAACCATCACTTTACTATTTTTTGATGGTTGATCATGGCTCCATAAGCTTTTTCTCTATCTTCCTCTAGTTTGAGGAGTTCCGCTAGCCATACCTCCATTTCGCTGCTTTCTTCAATTTCCAAAGCTTTCAGAAGTTATAAGGTAGGAATTTCTATGCAAATGGGTAAACTACCTCTTTTCTGTACACAAATTCATAAGGGGAAGTCTTCAAATTTTGCTTGGGGATGATTTGGTCTACCCACAGAGTAGCTCGCAGATGCTTGTTCCAACCCCTTTGTCATTCTGACCCAATACACTTGATTAACCTAATTAGGTGTCTGTTGGTTGACTTTGCTAACACATTTCCTTGTGGGTAGTAATTAGATGAAGTTTTAAGGAAAATCCCATGCTTGATAGCAAAATCTGACATCCCTAATCCAACAAAATCTTGGGCATTGTTAGATATGATAGTCTTCAACTGGCCAAATCTGGTTACTATCTCTTCAAGTAAATTAACAATTTCCCCTTATGTCGCATTCTTTAGGGCTATAGACTAAAATAAAGATTTTGGTTACCTAATGCTATATGCTCCTTCTAAGGTTTTTCACCTAAAACAAGATAAGATCGGGGCCAAAATGCAATGTTTACACTCAAAGAGGGATGTGATATAAATGTAATATGCCTAATTGAAGTAAACTAATTGCAAAGAACTAAAAAATACTATTGATTATGTATGCAAAACTAAGAAATATGAAGTGTTTGAAAAAAAAATGTTGTATGCAAACATGAATTAGAAACTTGTACAAATGAAAATAGAATTGAATGAGACTGAATAGAGTGCAGTTGGAGATGGATTGATGATGATGTAAGGTTCTGCAATCTGATAGAGATCACTATTGATGACCAATGGGACTCATTCGCCATTGATGGCGAATCAATCTTGCTTCTAGTAAATTATCTTGAAATTGGTTTTTGACTGTCGAGAACTGAATTATGATGAAATCACCCTTTCTAGCCTAGCATTGGGACTCATTCACCACTGATGGAAAACCTCCAAAAATTTGCAAATTCAGGGGTCAACTCTATGGGTCCAGATCTGTACTTTTCTTCTTGTAGATTTGACATAACCAAATTTGCAAAAATAGGTTGAATGTTGTCTCCAAGCTTGAATTAGGGTTTGCTTGACTTGAATAGATTTTTTGACTTGTTGACCACTTTTCAACACCTATCTCTTTGACAAATATTCCTACAAGACCTACAAACACACATGCAAAGAAGGGAAAAATGGCTAAGGGTTAGAGTATAAGAATTTTCCTTGGTCAAATCCCACTTTGGTAATCAAACCCTTGATAAAGAAATGAAAACAATAAAGGAATGATGAATAAACAACATGAAAATTCCCTAAACTCACCAAACCCTTGTTACTAAAGTCTAAAGATATGTTAATGGTTGCTCCAAGATGCTTGAAAATTGCTTAATCAAATGATGATATGATTCTTGAATGCTTAGAGAAATGAAATGCATGAATACTTGAATGAATGGGTGAATGGGGGTTAGATTGGATGAAAAACACTTATTTATACACATTTATGCCCTAATTTCTTGAAAATACATCACAAGCCGACATAAGGTATTTGTTGACGCCAAAATTTGACGAGGTAATAGAGTCTTATGGCAAACTCAGTTTAAGGGGGACCTTTTGCACTAAACTGAGTAACCTCTAGATTTTTAGAGAAGTCGACTTCTTCTATAATGGGGTTTGGAAAGGGAAAAGGAAGCAGATATAATAAAGTAAATTCTAACCTAAGGTGATGCACCAAGATTTAATGATGGGCACGATAATTCATAGATTTAAGGGTCTGAATGGTGTTGTGTTCCAAAACATCAGAGACTTGAGATTATAGCATAGACAATTCATTTATTGACATAAAATAAAGTTGCATACATTCTCACTACCAAGAAGAGTCATTAGACATGATCTAGGTAAGCAAACTTGCATCCAACATATATAGAAGTTCTCAAATGAAGTGTCAAGACAATATAAAGCATAGTTCATAGTTTGATCAAATAGCATGAAAAATAGAAAGGTTGAACAATTGGCACAGTCTGAGAGTTTTGCAATTAAATAAAATAGTAATAAAGGTCTGGCATCTTTTTTACTAAAAACCAGCGTGTTTTTCCAAGTTTCAGACCCTTTTTCATTAACAGAGAAAGTATATATAGCAGGAAAACCTCCCACCACTTCGGAGAACAGTAACAGAAAAGATCTCGCAATCCCCTATAATGATGCCATAAAAAGAATATTCCACAAAGCTGTTGCAAAAGAAATAATCATGAACTAAGCATCCGGTCAATCCAAGCTCAAGTGCATCTTCTATAATGATGGCGGTGGTCTCAGCTAGGCCCGATCAAACAAGTGTCATCTCTTGCTGCGAATGATTATGACAAGTAGCAACCAATAGCATTATTTTATTCATCTGGTTCATCACTCGCATAACAGATCCGTTGCTTAGGCACGTGGCAGCCTTTTGCTGTCCACATGAACCTTTCTCCCATCATTGCAGAGGATTTGTGAAAATGCAACACGTGTCGAATGGGTCGAGTACCTTATCACAACGGAGGGAACGTTTATCAGCCAAGTGCAAAAGACGCGTGGCAGCATTTTACTACCCGCAGTTGCGATTTCATCTTTGCAATGAAAGATTTGTGAACATTTGACACATAGCAAGCACATACAGCAGTCAGCAACCGTGGGGCCCATCAGCACCTTTAAGAATGAGGGCTTTGTGGCAGAATTTCGTAGCCCGATGAGGCCTCAAGGAAACAAGAAATAAAAGCATCCCGCAACCGCAACATGTGGAAGCGCAACATAGTTTCCTGGGATCCGAAGGGAATGCTGATACTCGAAGTTCAAAAGAGTAGATGCGTGAAGCAGTAGATCAAAACCTTGATAAAAAGGCCGAGCAGACTTGGCAATGCATAGGTCAACGCAGAGAAAAATAAACCCAATGGGAGCTAGTTAAATATTTATTAACAGCTTTTGGCGACTATTAGGGGCATTTCGACTAAGGAACGAAGAACCCAAAATTTCTCTAGTTCTATAGACCAAAGCCTTATCCATTGGGATAATGGAGTCAGAGATTGGAAAGAGTTGCCTGTAAAGGCGACCATTCATCCTTGGGCGGCTTCACTACGTTGCACAAATTCTCCTATGTTCCACTTAGATCAATAGTTTCTTTGTGAGGCAACATATTAGGTAAACCGGCCACTACTTGTATATGAAATAGTAGCTATGATAGCAGATGAATGACTCCCTCAATGTCGGTTGCCATGGGAAGATGGATGAACTCCCTGAAAGCATCCGGGTCATTTTCCTTCTCTTCTATAATTTCTGCAATCTACGCAGTCGTGGCAATAGAGCCTTCCTCGAGGAATGGGGATAGCAGTCCCATCTTGCCTAACTCAGAGAAACTTCCCTATATGTTATCCAGTGTCTTGCTCAGAATATCTGTGGTTGCCTTAGTGCACTAGAAGGCGGAGTGACAATGGATGAATTTGTTTGTCGTTTAAGTAGTAGCATCTCAATCCTCAATACCCGCACCAAATAGGCTCTCATCAAAGACCGAGTATAACTTGGTGAGCAGATCTTTTGCCTCGGGAACCCTCTCCAAGATGAATCATGGGAACTACTCAATCATATCATGGGCCTCCTGGCTGAGCCTTGATGCCTTGGCAATAAATCGAAGGGTAGGCTGTAATGTTAGGAAAAAATTTTAATTTTCTCCCAGTGAGAAATGTATAATTGCCTAACCAGCAGAATGATATCAAGCTATGTAGAGGCAAGAGAGAGGCTTTAAGTGAAGTAATCTCTACGTCTCTTGAAATAAGGGCCTCAACCAATTCTTTATTTTTCCTTTTTCTCAGACGCCAGTTGCTCCACTGAGCTGCTCATTTCTTTATTCCAATTCTTCTCAGCTCAGGAGTGATTTGCTAAGTGCTCTTCTATAGAATCCTTTGTCTCTGAGAGCTTTTCCTCTATTTGAGCCTTTAGGCCTTTAAATTCGGCCTCTTTCTCTTGTATTCTTTGCTCATATTGAGTCTGTTGGTGTTCCAGCTCTTCCTTTTTTTGTGCCATCCCCTGAATATGCTCAAGGCGGAGGCACTCTCGCTCTTCATCTTTCAGTTGTAGATTTTGTTCCACCTCCTGATTCTTGCTTTGTATCTCTTTTATTATGCCAGGTTCGACAACCTGAGTCTTCACAATTTTGCTCCAAAGTTTGTTCCTTTCATCCTCTGCTATCAGCACTCTTTCAGTCATGCGGGCAATATCTGCCTCTAAGGATTTCTCCTTCCTCTCCAAAAAACTAACCCTTTCCCTAGCTACTTTGAGCTGCTCATCCTTCTTTTTTAGCTGGCGACCAGTTTTAAGGAAGTCAGAAGTGACTACCCATTGTGTTTCCTCCATGATTTCAACTTTATCTTGCGGTCGGGCTACCTTCATGTCGAGTCCTATAGCATATATCTCATAGTCTTCTGGTTGCATTTCTCCCTGAGGCTTGCTTACCCTTAGGTACATGTTGTGAACTTCAATTCTTGTTGGGCCTCATTAAAAAGAGTCTGTACTCTTGGCTCAGCAGAAACATTGTCATCTTTTTCCTTGTGTTTCCTCATTCTATTCGTGCATACCTCCTTTCCTCAATCTATCTGTGCTATGAATTTAGCTGGCGAGTAAACTAGTCCACCTGCAAAAGGAGCACCAAAAGGCAGGGCATAGGGATAGGTAATCTTCAGAGGCACAGGCATTTGTTTCTTCTGGAGAGTGATAGTTTGTGGGGAGAAGCCGGGCACGTTCCATAGTTTGGTTTGAGAACCAACAACAGGGCTAGTCATTTGTAATGACTAAACTGGGGAATCAGTCGTAAGGCTCATTGGCTGGGACTGTGGAGGAGTTGTCAACAAGGTGTTAGCCCAGGTTGCGATGGAAGAGGATCAGCAATTATAACGGAAAAAGAATGAGCACTCATAGGGGGAATTCTTTTTGAAAGCGAGGCGAGGAAGGTCTAAGTGGAAGCGGTGCGCGTAAGCATATGCAGAGGAGTAATTATGAGCGGGGGGGGCTATGAAAACTAGGTGAAGCCTACCGAATATGTCAAACTAAAAGCAGAAGGTAGAGGGCTAGTACATATGGTAGGGATCGCCAATGGGGTAGGGGCGGATACCAAGGATTGAGATGAAAGAGAAGAAAGAGTGAATTTTACTTGTTGACTGGTCGATGGTGGCTCCAAAATTGTCACCAACTCTTCCTCAGCCTCAGGTTCTTGGCTAGGAATGAGTACTCTTCCTCCGGTGGGTCCTTGCAAACCTTCTCCAATACTACTCTCTATGTGTTACCGTTTCGAGGTGGGGTCTCTCTAGCTTCGGCAATCATCTTCGTTTGCTGCAGTGATAGCCTATCTAGTTTAGTAGCCTAAGTGAGTGTATGCGAGCCTCTTGATATATTAAAGTGCACGTTTGTGGCCACATAGGCAGGTTGTCTGAGGACTTTCTCCTTTTTCGCAAAGGAAGCTGACGCCGCTGCTTCCTCTTCCTACCCCTCAGATTCTTCCTTTGGGTCCCCGCTCCTATTAATTCTAGAGCTTAGGTTGGGATGGCCTTCCTTCTAGAACCTTTCAAATTCTTAGTCATCCTTCAGTTTATTGTAAGGAGCATCCAACTATGCTATTTCATGGCGATACTTCCAAAAAGCTGCTATTTTTTCCTCACTCCATTCCTCATCTCTCTTTAACCTATTGTACATGTCACGCTCCATAGGGACATTATCCTAGGCCACCACCACAACAAAGTAGTACTTGTGCCATGGACCTCTAGTGTTCTACGTAAGGATACGCACCAATTCAACAAAATTCTCATCTTTGTCCATCCGCGGGTTACGCCGCTTCTCCCAGTATGGTCGGGGAACATGGGTAACCCTCATATGTGGCTCTGGCAAGTTATCGAAAGGGTTGTATTCCCACTTATCATCTACCAGTACCAACCCTAGATAAGCCAGCTTGTCCTCTAACAACTGGTCTGATTGTTTCTTTATCAGAGTCACCGACTTGAAGTTTTTCGGACAAGAGAAGAATCCCTTCTTCTTGACCCTTTCGCTTCAATAAAAAGTAAAATCAATGATACATATCTATCAAAAAATTTCCAGTGCGAGCACTCTATCTGTGACGCAGGTTGGGAGCAAGCTGGGAGCAAGAAAGGTTTGCCAATAAAGCCCTACATTCGAAGGATCGTAAAATCTTTTCCTAAGAACCAGTCACAAGCAGGGGTGAAACTCTACATAAATCTGGTCTGCTCCTTATTGAGCCAGATTATATCGCCTTTTCCAATCAAATCATGCAAGACCAGAGCTCTAAAATAGTCTGAAAATGCATAATATTCATATGATGTGGAAAGAAAAGGCGTCCACGCAGACATTGGCTTCCTTTTATTCTACTCATCAAAAATTGATAGTGGAAAATACTGGGGGAAAAAATCCGGGTTCTGATGCAAAAACATGTGGACTAGGAAAGAAAGAAACCTAAATTTTTTCTCTGCCTGGTAATTCTCAATTTTTCATATCATTTCTTCGACCATAAACTCAGCAAAATCATACCAGAAGAGTTCATGCTACTTGCGAAATTGCATTGCCGGTCCCAATTGAAAGGTCTCTATCTTCTCATCAGAGTCTCGGTCGCACACAAAGGCTAGCATGGACATGGCATCCTAGAGATCATCGAGAAACGCACTGCACAACAATGAAATACTTGGCACTTTAGCGGCTAGGATGCCTTTCCTACTAGTCTCCTCCAACAAGAACTCTAAGCTCTTTCTCAACTTCTTCCATATTTTATCTCCTTTGCTCAGGCGAAAAGGCTCGATATTCTTTTTTCTCTTACTTGGGTCTGGGATGCATAACATGTGTCAAATGGCTTGTGGAGTGATGTGCACCCTTTAGCTATGGCCTTTAATGTAGTGGGTATCAGGATTTTAACACTGGATAGTAGCATCAACTACCTCTGGGCAATAGTGCACCAGTGGGACCATATATTGAGAGAGACCACTGTACCAAACTCTCTGTACCATAAATTGGTTTGCCTTTAGTGCCAATAACTTTGCACAGGCTGCATCTCTAAGGGACTTAGGGTTTTTCGCAAGCCTTAAGTCGTAGATATTATCCCATTCTTCTTCAACCATTTTCTGGTTTCTGCAATTCTTGGGCCTATTCAATTCTTCTATATAGGCCCTTCTTGGCCTGCTGGGTATACGAGGTGTAGCGTATGCAACATCTTCATATACATATACCTCCTCTGAAGAACATATAGCCATAAACAGCTCCTGGCTAATTTCTTCTTGCATTGGCTGAGATGAAGTTTCTGACATTTTTCTTTCTCTGAAGATTTATGCAAGTTCCCGGTTTTGCAATTCTCCTCAATTCTGAATACGAAGAAGAAGAAAAACTATGCACTTAGCTCTTTGGAATTTGTGAAAATACTTTGAAACATTAGACCTTTTCATGCAATATTTGGTAATCTTTCCTCAAGGTGGTATGCAAAAGAAATCCTTTTGCATTTAATTCAGCATGTACCATTAATTTTGCAATTCGTGCAAAATGAACTGCTTGCTATTTCGAAGTGACTAGAGTTCATTATTGCATTTGGTGATTGTGTGATACGCTATGATCCCCTTGGAACTTGATCCGGAAATTTTCTTGCTAACCTTGCATTAGTATGTGCTGACAATTAATATCCCAACCGGAATGATTAAGCCAAGCAAATGATCATAGCCTAAAAAGATATGAATATCACCTTGGGCTCTGGGACATGCTTGAGAGATGACACAATAGCCTACGGCCATACATCTCACTGCCAAAGAGTGCCACCTTTTTAAAGCTAATTAATTAGCTCCTATTAATCAAGCACGCATTGAGCCATAAACACATATGCAACTGGCCCAGAAATGTGAGCAAACACAGGCATGCCTTTCAAGTTAGCAACCAGCTTAATATCATGTTTTCTCGAAATGGATTAACATGTGTCTTGTCAGTTTTTCTATAAATAGGTTAGTAAGTAGTGAGGAAAACATACTTAGCATTTGAGTAGTGATAGGTCAGTAGCAAAGTCTTAAGCAAGCCTTCTCATAGGTTAGGTGATAGATAAATTTTTGCATTAGCTCAAAAGCCTAGGAATAGTGTCAGAACCATGGATACTCTAGTTCGCTTCGTATAAGTCACAGACGGAATTCCTAGGGGAGGTTTCAACTAGGAGACTAAAAAGGATGACCAAGAATAAGCATTCTCTGGTCTTGGTAGCCATAAAGTGAGTTTTAGGCAAAGACTGTATAGAGTATGAGGACAAGTATCGGGTGAACACCGACATATGCTCCCACTTCCTAGCATCCATGGTAGACATCAACGTCCCCCTGCCACTTATCCTGAAGCTTGTTAAAGAAATCTTCCCAACGTGATACCTTTCTATGACATAGATTGGTATACTGACTTCATGGACTTGGTATTCCTCCTACCAATGGTAGTTGTGCTGACTAATGTTGTCAGTGTTGCCAAAGAACCCATGGACGAGGAAGAAGTGGATGCTATAGTTAATGCGTCAATTGCTGCTAGCCATGCCATTGGATGAAAACCCCCCTATATGCTCAACAAATGTCTCCCTGCCTACTCAACAAATGTCTCTCTGTCCATAGTTGCATATAAGCCTAAAAAGAGGCCACCATATATATAATAGCTTAGATAATTGTTAAATTTTGGATTATGGCTTCCCAGCCACTTTTGTAATGTAAATAACATATATGAATAGATATATATCTTTTAAATAAAATCCATGCTCTTTCCTTCATTTTGTATTTCAATTTTATGGGTTTTCAACTTGGGTGCTGCCATAATAGTGGTTTACACTTTCTGGAAGATTATGATTTTTACTGAAATCACAAAATTTTAGAAAATATAATGATATAAGCCTTGAAAATTTCCATTTAAATGATTCCAATTGAATAGGGTTTGATCAAACCACCTTAGACCAAGCCCCATTGGATAGAACCCCCCTAGTTTTAAACCATATCTAGAACAGAGTCTCCTTTACACCTATCAAAATACTGATAAAAAACTATTTTTGATTTACCTTTTGGGGGATCAAATGAATTCATTTACAATTTATTTGTTTACAAGTATGTAGTCCTTATTATAAGCTTCCAAAAAAGTATAATTTGATTATTATATTTATTTTTTATTTCTTGTGAATGTAGGTTTTTCACTAAAAATAAATCTCTTTGTTCTGCACATGTGGAAAAATAGAAGATTATTAAAACAAAAATTTGAAAAATATAAGTACACCAGATATGGGAGTCCTTGATCCAAAAAAATAAAAAAAATTGAATTTTGATACATACAAAAAAAGTTATGCGTTATACAGTCGCACTATGTCTAAATTGTAATTAGTTTTACTTTGAAACTTGATTAAAGAAAAAATATTCAATAAAAAATATCTAAACAAGTGGAAGCACTAGATATCAGAGTTACAAATCTAAATTTGAAAGAATTAGAATTTTATCCTTCATGGAAAAAAATTTATGCGTTATACGGTGAGCATCACTTTTTGAAAATGTTGTTTTTTGAAAAAGACTAGTTTTCGAGGGAGAAGGAAAAAGAAGTGCAATCTAACTCCAAAAATTTTGAAAAAAAATATTTAGAATCTATAGACAAAATTTCATGAAACTCTATTTTGTATCATCTTCAAATTCCTCATGGTTTAGCCACTATAGGTGCCCGAAAGTGAAGATTTAGTTAAAAAAAATTATTTCAATGTCCAGTTTGGCCAAAAATTGTAAACCACTATTGTGGGATCACCCACTTTCATTTTGTTGTTTCTCCACACATGGGTGTGTTCTATGTAAAGAAATTCTAGTATTCCACCTGCCAATAATAATGGGTTAATCTCGTCAAAGCACAAACTAATTCGCAAAAGACCGGCCAAAGAAATGGAAATAAAATAAAAGTACTATTCACATATGTACAAAAATAGAGCTCAGTGCCTAATGGAACAGCTTAAGATGAATCCCATTGACTAGGATTCCTAAGGGTTCCTATTCCATATTTTTCAGCTTAAAAGCATTGTGTTCTTTGCACCGAATGATTTTAAAGGGACCCTCCCATAGGCTATCAAATTTACTATGCTGACCTAGCTTAGCATCCCTTTTATCATACTTTAGCACTAAGTCTCCGCATTTTAGACCTTGGTCAGAAGCCTTCTTATCGAACCATCACTTGACCACCTATTGATGGCTTGTCATAGCTATTAGAGAATTCTCCCTTTTTTCTTGTACTTCCAACAGTTCGGCGAGCCACACCTCTATGGCTTCATTTTGTTCTATCTCAAGAGATTTCAACAACTGTATTGCTAGAATCTCCATGGAGATAGGTAACAGCGCCTCTTTCCCATATACCAACTCATAAGGAAAAGTATTAAGGACTTGCTTAGGAGTTATGCAGTTTTCCCAGAGCATTGTTTGGAGGTTTTTATGCCATTCTCTCTAGTGTGTCAAGCCAATCCTTTTAAGGAGTCGAACTAAGCTCTTGTTCGTTGACTCCACTAGACCATTTCCCTATGGGTAATAGTTTGATGATGTTTTAAGGAATATGCCATTCTTTAATCCAAAGTGGCATACCTTTGTTCCTAGGAAAGCTCTAGCATTATCTGAAATGATAGTTTTTGGAGGGCCGAACCTTGTCACTAGTTCCTCGAGGAAATCTACAATCTTTGTTTCTATTACGCTTTTAAGGGGAACAACCTCTGTCCACCTTGTGAAGTAATCCATGGCGTCAGAATCCACTTGTGTCCGGTGCTAGAAACTGAGTTGATCATTCCGATGAAGTCCAGGCCCCATTGTGCAAATGGTTCGTCTGCCACTATGGGTTTCACAAGCATTGCAGAATTCTTCCTTCTGTCAGCGAAGAACTCAAATTTTTTGCAAGCCTTCACCAAAGAGTGGGAGTCATTAAAGAGTGTAGGCCAATAATAGCCAACACGCATGATTTTAATGGTGGTGGTTTTAGCAGAGAAATTTCCACCCATAGCGCTATTGTGGAACGCATTGAGGATCCTCTTCGCTTGCTCCAAAGTGACACATCGTAGGAGAACACCATTGAAATTCCTTTTAAAAAGGACTCCTTCTATTAGCGTATATCCACAATTTTACAGCGGTAATACCTCCTTTTTTGGGATGAGAGACCTAGTGGATACTTTCCGGTTTACATGAACCTCATTCTATCAATCAGCCAACCGGCTTCATATTCCAATTCATTTATCAAGACGAGCTATGGCTGCTCCTCTATGACAGGTACCTCCTCGTTTTGTGCCATGTACTCACATAGTCCTCTTCCTTTAATAGTCTTAGTAGGCTTGACTTCAATGTCATATTCAAATATCTTAGTGATCCAATTAGCCTTTTCTCTATGATCTCCCCTTCCATGATATATCCACTCACACTGGAATGTGCGACATACACCAGCACCTTGTTGTAGGAAATTAGATGGCGAAACTTTTTAAGTCCCTTTACTATTGCAAAGGCCTGTCTTTCAACAAAATTATAATTCACCTCATATTCCTTTAAGGTTCGAGAGTAGAACGCCACTAGATGTTCCCCTTTTTCTTCGTCATCCTTTTGGGTTAGGACAGTAGTAATACTGGACTTGCTACCAAAAGCATACATTATAAAATCCTTGGATTGATTTGGATTAACCAGCACCGGAGTTGTGGAAATAGCTTCCTTGACCTTTTCAAAAGATTTTTGAGCTTCGGTTGTCCACTTGAATGTTTGGTCTTTCTTTAGCATTAGGGTGATCGGCCTAATTATTCCCATGAAATCGGAAATAAACTTTCTGACAAAATTTACTTTGCCAAGGAAAGACTGAACACATTTCTTATTTACCAAAAGGGGAAGTTCTTTGATAGCTTTTACTTGTTTAGGGTCGATTGAAACACCTTCTCTAGACACAACATGCCCCAACAGCTTACCCTGCGGTACTCTGAATACACATTTGTTTCGGTTTAGGGAAACTCCGAACTCCTAAGACTTTTGAAAAACTAATTCTAAATAATCAAAATGATCATCCTTAGATTTAGAGAACATAGTAAGGTCATCTAAATAAATTAGAATAAACTTATTGATTAGTTCACTGAATGCGATGTCCATTGCCCGCTAGAATGTTGCCCCTGCATTGGATAAACCAAAAGGCATTTTAGAATATGCAAATGTTCCCCACTTTGTGGTGAACGTAGTTTTGTGTTGATCCTCTTCTTTAACTCGTATCTGATTGTAGCCGGAGAAGCCATCCAGTAGAGAAAACATTTCTGATCCTGCGACCGTTTGTAGGATTGACTCCATAGAAGGCAATGGATAGTGGTATTTTAGAGATGCTCTATTTAGATCTCGGAAGTCCACACACAAGCAGATATCTCCATTCTTCTTTTGGACTGGGACTAGATTTGATATGCAAGTACTATGTTTGATTAGGAAGACAATGTGTGACTCAATGAGCTTATTTAGCTCTTGTGCCATTAAGGCTTCAATTTTAGGGTTGACGGGCCTTAGTTTTTGTCAGACTGGTTTTGCACCTTCTGTTAGCTCAATAGTGTGTTGAACGATGTGAGGATCATATCCCTCCACGTCATCATAGGACTAGGCCACTACTCCATATTTCTCACAGAAACTGATGAGCCTTTTCTTATCATGGTGCGGGACATTTTTTTTGACTCGGAGACTCCTACCATCAGAGACCCAAAGGTTCACATAATCACTTTTATCTACCACAAACTTCCGCTTATCATTTCAAGCATCATCACAATCAAAAAAGTTTTCAAGAGTAACCAATCCTTTTGGAAGTTTATTAGATTTGAGCTGCATAATTTCTCGTTCATAAGCCTCGACGATTTTTGGTTGAAGTTGATCAGTGAACTCCCCTGAGTGCTGGATAAACGAGGCGATGTGTTCATCGCTTTCAAAAACCTACCAACTCTGATCATTATTAGGGATCGCTGGTCAGACTAGTACTCATACTGAATGTTCGTTGTGAAGCAAGTCAGAGATAGGATCAAACTAAGCACCAATCATAGCCATGCGATCTGCATCACTATTTCATCTTCGAGGAATAGTCTAGATGTTGAAAGCTTCAAAACCATCAATCAGGTCCCAGACTCGGTGCTGATAGGATCTCATGCAGACATTCTTTGCTGCAAAAATTCCTCAGACTTGGTTAATGACCAATTCAGAATCTCTGAACACAATTAATTGCTTAATGCCCATTCGTTCTGCAAGGCTTAGGCCTTGTACTAACCCTTCATATTCAACCTCATTGTTTGAATAGGCGAAATGAAAGTGGAAAGACCTCAACCATTTTCTATTTTGTAGGGATATTAGATATACCCCTGCTCCAGCAACTACTTTGCTTCTTACTTTGTCAAAGTACAGTGTCCATAGCTCATTTGCTTGGCTAAGCTCGGATTCTTTGGCAACCCTCAGAAACACCTGATCTTCATCATAAATTGCATACATGCCCAATCCTGTAGCATGATAATTGCTGAAAGGATCATTGTTTATGTGTTCACTCAATAGAGCATTTTCTTTATCATTTTGATCTCCGCTCACCTTCTCTTCCTCTAGCAATTCAACGCAATACATTTCTTGCTTGGTGATAGAGGTATGCGCGGCTTCAAAATTGATCAAGGCTTCATCTGCCACATGTTCAAAATGTAGAGCCTCTAATTCTATCTTCATTTTTGTGATGTGTTTGGTCGTAAGTATCATATGTGACCAATCCAAGGACAAGTATCCGCCCACCTTTGAAGTAAATTCTTAGGATAGACAGAGACCAAACATAGGAGGAACATCTATGATCACTGTGTCCTGCGGGACCGTGATGCTAGGGCAAGCAAATAGATTTAAAGGAAGCACTTTGATGACACCTACAGTCTCAACTTTATTCCCATCAAGCTGCATTACCCCTCTTTTCATAGGTTCATAGCTGAGTCTCAAAGCTTCGGCTATCTACTTAGGCATAACCATGGTACTAGCGCCAAAATCAATCATAGCGTTGTCTAATAACTTCTCTCCTATAATGAGAGTTAAGAAGAAGGGTTGAGGTTTCAACCTACTTCTGTCCTCGGAAAGAGATTCCTTTGTATTGTTTGCAAGGACTTTAGCTGGTGGTATTTGATAAACCTCCTCTGTTCTAAAAAAACGGCCTTGTTGGTGTTGGGTTGACCTCTTCTTGAAGCACCTTCTGTAATAGTGTCTTTTGTTCTGGGATGGCCAGAATGTCCCATAGAGACACATTAGTGGATGATTTCTTCAATTTCTCTACCACATTAAAAGGTGACAAACTCAGAGATTTCTGCTCCTTAGTTCTTCCTATAATAATTTCCTTACATGGTTGAGGAGGTGAAGGGATGGTTGAAGCACTGGGAATCTGATCGGAAACGTCTTTGGGTTGCGGGCTGTCCAGATGTGAAACAACTGACTCACCGATGAATCTCCTCTTTGAGCGTGTGTTATAATCAGACTGTACTTCCAATGTTTTGGATATGAATGTGTCATTAGCAAACACTATCTCTTCTTCCTCCATCCAGGAGAAGAGCGCATAATCAGGAGCAATATCAGATTCTTGTTCTAAAGACATTCCTTGCATTTGCATGGTAAGTACCGCACTCTCCATTTGTGGTGAGGCATATACATAACCTCCATTTTCTGTTGTTGTGCCTTGGCTGTGTTGCTCTGCCACCTTTTGTTGTAGGTTGCCACGTGGATAGTTTTGGAGCATATGTGCATCGCTGTAGGGGAAGCACCATGGATTGATATCATCAACAAGATTGTTCTGCCCTGCAGTTAATTCCCTACTCGAACTTAGTGACGTCCTTGTCAGCGGAGTAGGCACCAACACCATTTGGTTTTCCGTCGGGGCTGGTGGATTAGTGCAAGGTGCACCTTGATATTGATTTTGCTGATAAGAAGACCGCCCACCTTGATAGTTTTGATATGCAGGCCTGGGAGGTGTTGCTTGGTTCTGCTTAAGAGTGGTTATATCATTTTCCATGGTTCGCAACATCTCTTTAAGGTCACTCATCTCATCTTTGGAAGAACCTGATGTAGAAGCCACATTTTCAAGGGCAGCCGCATATGTGTACATTGACTAGGCAATTGCGGGCGCACTAGTTGATGCAACCTCTTGCATAGGGATCGATATTTCAGGAAATATTGGCATAATAGGTCAAGAAGGAAATTTTTTGCAATCTATCAAATTATTCTCGGCTTTGATAGCGATACCATAAGCATCTGGCAGGGTAGCTCCTCCCAAAGACTTGATCATCACGGAAAGGTCAAAATTGATGGACTTCAGATAAATATAAATGCCAACTCGGGAGTCGAGCATATGGTAACAAGGATCCTCTGCCAATTTGTGTGGAATTGGGCATTAAAGTCTATCAGAGCCTCCTGGGGGGCTCGTTTTATGACAGAAAGTTGATAATACAATGAAGAACGATCTTCGTCATTCAAGAACCTCTCATAGAATAGATCCCCGAGTTCATCCCAAGTGCGAATTGAATTAGGAGTCAGTGTTCGGTACCAATCCAGAGTCTTTCCTTTAAAAGACATGGCGAGGAGCCTCAGGGCTACATTCTGCACTGTACTACCGTGTACCAGACATACATCCGCCACATCCTACAAATGTTTTGTGGGTGTTCTTGAGTTGTCTCCAGTAAACTTCGGTATAGCTTTCATGGCTGAAACTGGGATAGCGCCCTAGACAGTGGGTGCTACCGGGGCTACCAAGGGACTTCGATGTCCCATGCTATGTAGTTTATGTTGGCGGCCAGCAACATGGTGAGAGGAAAGGGTGGCAGGAATGGAACGGTTACCAAATGATTTGCGACCTCGACTATCCCTAGTGGAGGTACTAGTAAACTGGTATAACCTGTGGTTTGGGATCTAGTTATAGGCCAATGGCTCATACACCCTTCTAAAATACAATTTCATTAAGCTCTCACCAAGCATGCTAGAAAAGAACAAACTATTGATGCCAAAATTTGACGAGGTAACAGAGTCTTATGGGAAACTCAGTTTAGGGGGGACCTTTTGAACTAAACTGAGTAACCTCCAGATTTTTAGAGAAGTTGACTTCTTCTATAATGGGGTTTGGAAAGGGAAAAGGAAGTGGATATAATAAAGTAAAGTCTAACCTAAGGCGATGCGCCAAGATTTAATGATGGGCACGATAAATCATAGATTTAAGGGCCTGAATGGTGTTGTTGTGTTCCAAAACATCAGAGACTTGAGATTATAGCATAGACAATTCATTTATTGACATAGAATAACGTTGCATACATTCTCACTGCCAAGAAGAGTCATTAGACATGATCTAGGTAAGAAAACTTGCATCCAACATATATAGAAGTTCTCAAATGAAGTGTCAAGACAATATAAAGCACAATTCATAGTTTGATCAAATAGCATGAAAAATAGAAAGGCCAAAAAATTAGAATAGTCTAAGAGTTTTGCAATTAAATAAAATAGTAATAAAGGCTTGGCATCTTTTTACAAAAAACCAGCAAGTTTTTCCAAGTTTCAGACCCTTTCTCATCAACAAAGAAAGTATATATAGCAAGAAAACCTCCCACCACTTCAGAGAGCAGTAACAAAAAAGATCTCACAATCCCCTGCAATAATGCCATAAAAAGAATATTCCCCAAAGCCATTGCAAAAGAAATAATCAAGAACCAAGCATCCAGTCAATCCAGGCTCAAGTGCATCTTTTGTAATGATGGTGGTGGTCTCAGCTAGGCCCAATCAGATAAGTGTCATCCCTTGCTGTGAATGATTATGACAAGGAGCAACCAATAGCGTTATTTGGTTCATCTAATTTTTCACCCGCATAACAAATCCACTACTTAGGCACATGGCAGCCTTTCACTACCCACATGAACCTTTCTCCCATCATTGCAGAGGATTTTTGAAAATGCAACACATGTCAAATGGGTTGAGTACCTTATCACAACGGAGGGAACGTTTATCAGCCAGGTGCAAAAGACGTGTGGCAGCATTTTCCTACCCATAGTTGCGATTTCATCTTTGCGCTGAAAGATTTGTGAACATTCGACATGTAGCGAGTGCATACGTCAGTTAGCAACCATGGGGCCTACCAGCACCTTTTAGGAATGAGGACTTCGTGGCAGCATTTCATAGCCTGATGAGGCCTCAAGGAAACAAGCAACAAAAGCATCCCGCTGCCGCAACACGTGGAAGCACAGCGGAGTTTCCCAGGATCTGAAGGGAATGTCGATACTCAAAGTTATGAAGAGTAGACACATGGAGCGATAGATCAAAACCTTGATAAAAAGGCTGAGTAGACTTAGTGATGCATAGGTCGGCGCATAGAAAAATAAACCCGAAGGGAACTGGTTAAATATTTATTAATAGTATTAATGAATAAAAACCCAAAGTAAATTTGAAATTATTTTGAATTTTGTGCCAAGAGCGACTCATTCGCCACCCATGGTGAATGGGTCCCACTTAAGGTATGCAAGTGGGTGTTAGTAATTAAGTTGTTTTTAATGTTGTTAGTTAGGTTTGTATTCAAAAAAACACTTAATCAATGCCTATAAGTGCATAAAGGGGCCAAATAAATCATAAATAAGGTGTAATTAGTGATGACAAGCCTAGAAAAGTATGAAATCTTATTACAAGACTTTACAAAACTTTAGAATAGGACTTTATAAGGGATAAAAAGGGAATATTTGGATGAATTATAATAAGAAGAGTCTAGAAATTTGTTACAACACTTCACAACACCTTCACAAGACATCATAAAGTTTTAATAATTTGAATATTCTAGGTCTAATATATGAATGCATAAATTACATTACAACATTAAATCTAGGTGAAATCAATCCAAATAAGCACAAGGAGGGACAAGACAAGAAAAACTAAAATGGTTACTTTTTTCGTGTCCATAGTTAGCCCCCACTTTAGTGAGAGGATGAACTTGCTTCAAACTCACACTAAAGTAGATAAATCCATCTCATAAGGGGTCTAAATGTACTAATGCTTGATAAGGTGAGACAACAATGATCAAGAGGAATGATCAAGCCCCTAGGATAAAGATCCCATGGAAAATAAATCATAAGCATAAAGGAACACATGTGAAAGTGATGAAGAATGAAGGTAAAGAAAGTTTCGGTTATCTGTCCAACTTGTTGTGGATTAGATCTCGGTTGTTTGTTTGGAATAAGAAATGTGTACTCACTCTGGGGCGATGGAACTCATGGTTGTCCACCAAGTGAGAAATCCCAAGTATACTCACTCTAGGGCCACAAAACTTCTAGTTGCCCATGGGGTGAGAAAGCCCAAGTATACTCACTCTAGAGCCACAGAACTTCTAGTTGTCTGCAGGGTGAGAAATCCCAAAAGGTGGCTATGGGGAAAGTTGTGTCTCAGAATGGGCTTCCTACTTGACCATACTAAAGTTATACCTCCTGATAACTTTAATAAGGTGCCACAAAATATAATTTTGATTTGTTCTTCATGAGACAAGCAAAGATTTGTATGCTTAGTACTCATGAACAAATACAATTGTACCACAAGAATGTAGTTGTGTTATTCAAGGTGGCCATGTAAATGAAAAATGAAATATGCAAAAGAAATGTTCAAATGAGTCTTGCTACGTTCATGTGAGGTCTTAACTTAGGGAACATTGTGTCTAATGTCTCCAAGAGAGGACCAATAAAAGAATATAATATTCACAACTTAGGAGATGCAGTGTGTCGCATCAGGCCACTAAGAGGAATGTACTATGCTAAGATAGGTCATGATTATGAAGGAAATCACACCCAATTCCATCCACAAAGTGACAAACACATTGTATAAAATAACAAGGCTACACTAAGAACCAAGAAAAAGAAAAATTCAAATGAATAATTCCAATGTATGCCACCACTTTAAAGGAATTTCTACACACCGTTCTGTGAGAAACTGCTTTAAACTAGCGAAGGAAAAATGCAAAAAGAAACAAGACATGAGATCCAACTTGGAAAGCCCCTATGCCAAGTCATATTTTTCCAAGTAAGGTTGTGTCATGCAAAGAAAAGGAACAAAAGAAAGAGGGGTTGCCCCCAAAAGGAACACACCAAACACATAAGGGATCTATGGATTTGGGGTTAGTATGTTTGTTGCTGCAATGTTTTTATGAAAGAGCTCAGAACTATCACCATTCCCCAAATACATAGAACTGGAAGAATGACACAAAGAGAGTGAAAACAAAAGAAAAAGAAATATCTAGTTTGGGTCAACATGGAAGAGACATTGCAATCTCAACACTTTGCATCATCCCCAAAAGGAGAAAAACAAACAAAAAGAAAAAGGTAAAGGTAAAGGTAAAGGTAAAGAAAAGGAAAAGATTTTGGGTTAACATGAAGGAGATATTTTGGTCTCAATGCCTTGCATCATCCCCAAAAGGAAAACACAAGAAAAAATACAAAGTAAAAAGGAAAATGGATTGATTGGGTCAACATGGAAGAGACATAGGGTGTCTTGACGCTTTGCATCATCCCCAAAAGGAAAACACAAAACAAAGCGAAAAGGAAAAAGAAATGTATGAAATATAGAAGAATAGAGGAAGGGAACAAAGAGAGGGAGAACATCAAACACACATCACAAGGGATCGCATTACACACATGCAATCATAGCAAGAAAAAGTAAAATGAAAGTGCAAAAAGGCTAGTAATGCAAATGCAAGTCACACATCAAATGAGTCATCCACCCCCCAATGTCAATCGGGATAAGCGAAAGGTGAATAACATAGCTAGGGGACAAGGACAAATGCATTACTAGGACAAGGCTAACAACTACTTTCCCCCACTAAGTGCAAAGCGAGAGTGAGCCAAGGTAGGTGATGGGAAAGGACATGCAATAGTGAGAATGGAATATTCTTCAACTAGTGCATGTTAAGGAGGGGGAAGTGTACTATGGGATTATGGGATAACAGTCGGTGTCATCGAAGTGATACTTATTCAGTATTCCCTTCAATGTCTAACACTCATCGTTGCGGTGTCCAACAACACGGTGGTATTTTCAATATCGTACATTTGAATCTTTAGGATGTATTACCAACATTTTTGAAGGTGGTAATAGTATAAGACCTATGTTTAAAATAATTTGTATTTTCCTTTCACATTCAGGTGGTGGATGGAGAAGAAACATTAGTTTTTTCAATTTGTAAGGTCATTTTCTTTTACTAGATTCACTTTTTCATGGATTGAAGGAGGGAGAGGACCCATGGGGATCCTAGCATCCTTATCATTTGTATTAGTGAAGGGTTGTTCATGAGGAAGAAGGATGTTCAAATCAAGGGGATAATAACAAATCACCATGCCATCAGGATGAAGCCCTTGATGCACTCTAGAAGGCTTATGGTCATGAGGGGGATTGTGATAGCCGATCCCTTGTGTTTTTTCATCAGTTGTTACTTGTTCAAAAAGTTGATGTATTTCATGTTCAATTGTTATGTCACATCCTTGTTTGCTTAAAATTGTAAAACCTTTGTCATAAGTTTCCTCAAGGTTGATGGGTGTGTTTGTAACTTTGGTAGCATAGAATGGTTGATGAACTACTTGGTTAGAGGAAATAGGTCTGCCTTTTGGAGGGAACTTAGGTCCTTCATTCGTCTCGGGATGTAAATATCTGAATGTATCAGGAGGTGAGATAGTAGGAAGGTCTTGTGACTTCATGGATGGGTAAAAGGTTTCATTGGCTTCAAGGTTGTTAAGGCATTCATTTAAGAACTTATGCATCCTATCATCATCTTCTCCAATGATTTCAACATCATGAGGAGGAAAATCATGAGGAGTTGAAAGAGCATGAGGAAGCTCAAGTTCATTATAATCACAGCCAAAGGCACAGTTTGACATGTCCACTAAATATTTTAATGATGTCCAAACCTTATTAAAGAAAAAGGTCATGATGAAAATGAGTGAAAGTAAACTAATATGAAAGAAAGAGAATAAAATAGAGAATTTGAAAAGTATGACAAAAGGTAATAGCAGAAAACTATAATATAGAAAATGTGTAGAAAATGCCAGAAAATGCAATGCAGAATTTGCAACTGGACTGATTCACCCAAGGTGGTGAATGAGTCCAGGGGTGAATTTTTTTTGTGATTTTTCAAAAAATTTAAAGTGATTTTGATGCTTTTCAGATGCCAAACTAGGATGCAGGTGCAAAATTTTAGTTTTTGGAATGTTTTGAAATGCCATTGAAATGAAATCTATATGAGATATTCACTAATGCAATTTTATAAACCCTAGGATGCAAAACAATGCAAAACCTAATGCAATGTTGATGAAATCTGTTACTAGGATGCAATGCACTAAAAATCATAAGTAAGAAATTTTCTAAAGTCGGGTTCACCAAAATGGAAACAAAGATTTTGGTTACCTAATGCTATATGCTCCTTCTAGGGTTTTTCACCTAAAACAAGATAAGATCAGGGCCAAAATGCAATTTTTACACTCAAAGAGGGATGTGATATAAATGTAATATGCCTAAATTAAGTAAACTACATGTAAATAACTAAAAAATACTATTGATTATGTATGCAAAACTAAGAAATATGAAGTGTTTGAAAACATAGTGTTGTATGCAAACATGAATTAGAAACATGCACAAATGAAAACGGAATTGAATGAGACTAAAAAGAGTGCACCTAGAGATGGATTGATGATGCTGGAAGGTTTTGGAATCTAACAGAGATCACTATTGATGACCAGTGGGACTCATTCACCACTAATGGTGAATCAGTCTTGCTTCTGGTAAATTGTCCTGAAACTAGTTTCTAATTGTCAAGAACTAAATTATGATGAAATCACCTTTTCCAACCTAACAGTGGGACTCATTCACCATTGATGGAGAATCAATCCTCCTCCAAAAATCTACAAATTTAGGGGTCAACTTTGTGGGTCTAGATTGCACTTGTCTTCTTGTCAAGTTGACAAAATAAAATCTGCAGAAACGGACTGAATGTTGTCTCCAAGCTTGAATTAGGGTTTGTTTGAATTGAATATATTTGTTGACTTGTTTACCACTTTTCAACACCTATTTATTTGAAAAATATTCCCACAAGACCTACAAACACACATGCAAAGAAGGGGAAAATGGTTAAGGGTTAGAGTATAGGGATTTTCCTTGGTCAAATCCCACTCTGGTAATCAAACCCTTGATAAAGAATTGAAATGAAAACAATAAAGGAATGATGAATAAACAACATGCAAGTGTCCTAAACTCACCAAACCCTTGTTGCTAAAGTCTGAAGATATGTCAATGGCTACTCCAAGATGCTTGATAATTGCTTCATGAAATGATGTTATGACACTTGAATGCTTAGAGAAATGAAATGCATGAATACTTGAATGAATGGGTGAATGGGGGTTAGAATGGATGGAAAAACAATTATTTATACACACTTATGCCCTAATTTCTTGAAAATACATCATAGGCTGACATAAGGTCTTAATGAATAAAAATATAAAGGAAATTTGAAATTATTTTGAATTTTGTGCCAATAGGGACTCATTTGCCACCCATGGTGAATGGGTCCCACTCAAGGCATGCAAGTGGGTATTGGGAATTAAGTTGTTTTTAATGCTATTTATTGGGTTTGTATTCAAAAACACACTTAATTAAGGCCTATACATACATAAAGGGGCCAAATAAAGCATAAGAAAGGTGTAATTAGTGATGAGAATCCTAGAAAAGCGTGAAATCTTGTTACAAGACTTTACAACACTTTAGAATAGGACTTGATAAGGGATAAAAAGGGAATATTTGGATGAATTATAATAAGAAGAGTCTAGAAAAGTGTAGAAATGTGTTAAAACACTTCACAACACCTTCACAAGACATCATAAAGTCTTAATAATTTGAATATTCTAGGTCTAATGTGAATGCATAAATTACATTACAACATTAAATCTAGGTGAAATCAAGCCAAATAAGCACAAGGAGGGACAAGACAAGAAAAAGTAAAATGGTTACTTTTTCCATGTCCACACAGCCTCCATCCACCTTATGAAGTAGGAATTCATTGTGAGGATCCACTTATGTCTGCTACTGGAAATAGGATTTATCATTCTAATAAAATCCAAACCCCATTGAGCAAAGGGTTCCTCGGTTACAATTGGGCTCAGGGGAAAAGCGGCATTCTTTCTTTTGCCAACAAAAAATTGGCATTGGGTACACTTTTTCACCAGATGGTGTGCTTTGAAAAACATAGAGGGCCAATAATATCCAACTCACATTATCTTTAAAGAGCAGTAGTCTTGGCAGAGAAATGTCCACCCTCAAGACTATGATGGAATTCATTGATAACTCTTTCCACTTGTAACTTGTCTAAACATCAAAGCAATGCATCATCATAATTTCCCTTGAATAATATACCCTCAATTAATACATACCTAGTTCCTTGCAATCGGTAGTATCACCTTTTATGGAATGGAAGGCTAGTTGGGCAGTACCCCTTTTGCATATACTGTGTTCAATCAACCACCCAAGATTCGTTGAACTTGAATTGGTTTGAGTAGACCTGATCGGTCTCTTTTTCAGCTACAGGACTTGATTCCTATGTATTGTATTCACACAAACCTCTTTCTCGAACCAGCTTTGTTGTTCTAATGTCCACATCATATTCTAGGATCTTGGTGATTGAATTTTCCCTCTTTTCTATTATCTCAACTTCTATGATATATTCTTGCACACTAGGATGTACCACGAGAATAGTGATCTTGTTGGTTGATACCAAGTGTCAGAACTTATTTAAGCTTTTAACAATGGAAAAAGATTTCTTTTCTACAAAATTATACTTGGCTTCATAACATTTAGGATTCCTTGAGTGGAATGTAATAGGATTCTCTCCACTATCTTCCTCACACTTTTGAGTGAGCATGGAAGCTATGCTATGTTGACCATTGTACACATAGAGCAGAAAGTCTTTGGAAAAATTAGGTTTGACCAATACTGGGGCTGCAGAGATGGCTACCTTTAGTTGCTCAAAAATTGCTTTGCCTTTGGGGTTCCATTTAAAAATAAGGTTTTGCTTTAGCATCAACATGATTGGTCTCACAATGCCTACAAAATCTGATATGAATCTACTAACAAAATTGATCTTCCCTAGAAAAGATTGTAGTCTCTTCTGGTTCACTGGCAGGGGTAATTCCATTATAGATATAACCCTTTTGGGGTCTATTGTTATTTCATCCTTAGTTACGACTAAGCCAAGTAACTTTCCTTGAGGTACTTCAAAAACACATTTCTTGGGATTCAAAGAAATCTTGAACTATTGGCATTTTTGGAAAACCTTCTCTAGATGATCGAAGTGATCATCTTTTGATTTTGAAAAGACGGTTAGGTCATCTAGATATATTAGGATAATCAGGTTGATCAATCCCTCAAAAGCAATATCCATTACTCATTGAAAATTCACACCAACATTTGAAAGTTCGAACAACATTTTTGAATATGCAAACGTTCCCCACTTAGTGGTAAATGTCATCTTATGTTGATTGACTTCCTTCACATATATTTGGTTACAACCTAAGAAACCATCTAGCAATGAAAACATCTCTAATCTAGCCATAGTCTGCAAGATCTACTCCATCAGCAACAAGGGGTAATGATCTTTTAGCGAGGATTTATTGAAATCTCAAAAATTGACACAAAGCCTAATATCTACATTTTTTTTTAGACTAGTACCAGATTTGACACCCAAGTGGAATGTTTAATCGGATATATGATTCTTGAATTGACCAATTTGGTGAGTTCTTGTGCCATCAACACCTCGACATTCGGATTGACTAGCCTTTTCTTTTGTTAGATGGGTTTAGATCCTTCCACCAAGTCAATGGTATGTTGAATTATGCCTAGGTCATACCCTCTAAGATCATCATAGGTCCAGGCGATAACTCCATCATATTTGAAACATAGATCTTTTAGTCTTTTCTTGTCCTTGTGAGGAACTTATTTTCTGACTTTTAACTTTCTACTGCTTCCAACATCAAGCTCTTCGTAGTCCCTAGCGTCCGCAGTGAACCTTTGCTTGTCATTTCTCACATCTTCACAATCGAAGAGATTCTCAAGGGAAATTAATCCTCGAGGAAGCTTGTTCCCTTTTAACTGGATGACCTACTTTTCAAGAAATTTTTCTCCCAGTGGTGAATAGTCGAAAGTTTTTCCCCCTTTCTATATGAAGGTAGCAATCTAAATGTCATCATCAAAAACTTTCCATTTTTCATCATTTTTAGGAATTGAGGGTCAGACGATGACTTGTATCGATTATGCTTGGTTGAATCAGAAATTGGTTCAAATTGTGAACTGATAGAAGCCATTAGACCAACAACACTCTTAGAGATTGGGGGATAACTTGTATATTGAAGGCTTCAAAGCTCTTAATTAAGTCTCAAATTCGATGTCTATACGACTTCATCCTTATGTTTTTTGCAGTCGCTTGCCCACAGAGCTAGCTCACCACTAGCTTTGAATCTCTAAAAGCTTGTACTCTCTTTATACCCATTCGTTCTACAAGGATCTGACCATGGACCAAGTTCTCATATTCAACATCATTGTTTGAGCATGAGAATTGAAAATGGTAAGCTTTGAGGGTCTCTGATCCTATCGGCGATACTAGTCATACACTCGCTCTAGAGCTAGCTTTACACTTGGTGCCATCAAAATATAGGGTCCATAGATGATTATCTCTTGGATCATCATATTCCTACTGATCCTTTATTAATTTTGGAAAGACTTGATCATCATCAAAAATCACATAGATGCCTAGCCCTATTCCATGAAAGTTGTCAAATGGATCAGATTCAATGAATTGGTTGAGTAGCACTTCTTCTTCAGGAGTCTAATCACTTGTATCTTCATATTCCAACATTTCCCCACAATATCTCTCCTACTGAGAGATGGAAGTAAGCGTTGCTTTAAAGCATAGGACTGCATTATCCGCAATGTGTTTAGGATGCAAAGATTCAGAAAAAAATATTCATCTTCACCATGTGCTTGGTTCTCAATATTAGGTGGGACCAATCGAGCGCTAAGTATCTGCCAAGCTTCGTAGTGAAATCTCTTGAAAGACACATTCTAAAAACTAGGGGAATGTCTATCACTACTATTTCTTGTGTGATTTTTTGGCTTGAACATGAGAAGAGGGTTAGATATAGATCATTTATCTGGTCAACGGTCAGAACCTTCTGCCAATCTAGTTGCATGATTCCTTTCTCAAGGGGTTCATACTTAAGTCTCATGGCATCGGCCACTTCTTTTGGCATGATATTTGTGCTATCCCCTAACTCAATCATATTATTATGCAAAATATTATCTCCCACAATAAGTGTTAAAAGGAAAGGTGTGGGCTTCTACTTTCTTACCTCTTTCTCTTTTGCATTACCCACATCATTCGCATAAGTTGTTGCTTTTGAAACTTGAGGATTTGGCGCAGATCCTTTTTCTTTGATTTGGCCACATGATGGATTCACATCCATTTGCGGCATTTGTTGTTCTTTCTTTAATGCTTCCTGAAGCAATGTCTTTTGTTTGGGAATAAATATGACATCCCACAAAAATACATTGGCAGGTGCCTTATTCAATTGTTCCACCACGTTAAATGTTCCAACTGATTGGGTCTTCGGATTAAACGGTGGTATTTCTCTTGTTTTTGGAAGAAAATGCTCTGTCATGACTAGGCTCGGTGCCTTGCTCACCTCCTTCTATGGCAACGACAAACTATGTGGTTATAGAATAGGTCAGATTTTAGGCAATGGAACCTGATTTTCTTGTAGCGATGGTTAATGTGGCTAAGGTCATGCCAAAGCTTGTTGCACATATTCTCTCATGAGCCTTCTTTTGGATCTCATGTTGTAATTTTACTATACTCATGGGGCACTAGTCATCAGAGCTTCATTCGTGAACATTGCATCTTCTTCTTCCATCCATGAAAATAGCTCTTAATCGGGTGTGTTATCCAACTCTTGATCCAAGTACATTCCTTGCATTTATGCTCTGAAACAAGCATTTTCCATTTCAGAAGACTCATATTCATCTACATTTGGGAGCACATCCTTGCTTCTTTGTTCTGCTATCTTCTATTGCATATTCCCCCTTGGACAATTTTGGGGCATATGGCTATCGTTGCATGGGAAGCAACATACATTCTCATCTTCTACCAAATTATTTTGGCTTTGAATCAACTCTTTAATTGGGTTGTCTTTGACTGCTTGTAGTGGCATGGTGACTAGAACTATCTAGTTTGTAGACATCACCTATTGACCTCCTCCTCTGGAGGATCCCTAGTATGGATTATGCTGATAAGATGGATTTCCCCCACCATAGGCTTGCATGGTCTACTTTGGAGGTGTTGCTTGCTATCATTTGATAATGACCAACTCGTTAGCAAAAGTTTGCATGAGACTTTTCATGTCATTGATATCAGCTACGATTGAGGAAGAACCCGACCTGCTTGTTTGGGTGGTAGGATACACACATATAGAATGTGGCACAACTAACGTCAATTATGAAGTAGGAACACTTGGAGTAGCTTCTTCCTGGAGACCACCAAATATTTCTATGAATACAGGCATCAGAGGTCATGGTGGAAGCTTCCTAGCATCAATTAAACTATTTTTTGAATGCAAAGCCAACTCATATGAGTTAGGAAAGATATCCCCTCCCATTGACATTATCATCACTATGATGTCCGAGTTGAGGGCCTTCAGATAGAACATGAATGCCATCATGTCTTAGGGTTGAGCAATCATGGGGATCCTTTGCTAGGTCTTGTAAAACCTAGTGTTAAAATCATTCATGGCCTCTTGTGGAGCTCTCTTGATGGTACTTAGTTGTTGCAGCAATGAATAACGGTCTCCTTTCTCTGAGAAACATTCAAATAACCTTTCTTCGAGTTGATCCTAGGAGATGATAGAGCCTGAGGCCAAAGAATGATACCAATCTTGGTCCTCTCCTTTGAAAGAGGCAGCTAACAGCCTCAAGGTGATGTTCTCCTCTGCTATATTATGTACCCTACATACCTCCACTATATCCTGAAGGTGTTCGAAAGGGGTTTTGAAGTCTTCTCCTAAGAATTTTGGAATATCCTTGAGGGCATTAGTGGGTATGGTAGGCCATACATCTAGGGGTGTGGGTGGTCGTAGCGGATTACCGCTATCCCAGGTTATGAAATTTCTAGGAGCAAAGGGAGGTACATTTTCCATAGAGAAAAGAAACCTATGAATCAGGTATACAGGTATTCTTATTTGGAAGGTTGAGCCTCTAGGTGGAGTAGATAAGGCTCTGGATATTGGGCCCTTACTTCTTACTCTATTGCTCCTTATAGGTGATATAGAACCTATAAGTCTCCTTCTCCTAGGTTGCGAGGTAGGTAACTGAGAGTACTAGAAGTGGCCTCTTGAAGATGCTCTTTTTTGGACTCTAGGAATGAAACTTTTAGTTTCCTTCCTTAACCTAATTTAAGAAATAATTATTACTTTCAATCAAGCATTTGAAAAACTTTGTGTCCCATCGAGCGTTCCAGAAAATGAACTATTGATTATCAAAGCTTGTGCCTCTCTGACAGTCTTATGGGAAATTCAGTGAGTGGGGGACCAATTTGCACATCACTAAATACCTCTGATATTTTTATAGAAATTTGGCTCTTCTTTGGGGTTTTGAGAAAAGGGTAGAAGGAAATGTAAATAGAAAACATAAAATGGTGATATGCCAATGATTTTACAACATTTCAAACCCAATCATTCCTATGAGTGATATAATTAGACACAAAATGCCACAACCCTTCATTGTTGGAAAGAGAACGAACAACAAAGGCTAACAACAAGCACAGTGCAGACTTACAAATATTTTTGCAAGTAGTGTTCATTAAGGTCTGATCAAACATAAATATTTCTAAGGGTGACAGAAAAATTGCATAAACTCTTCCTCCTAATACAGCATAATATAACAAAACAACAACCCTTCAAAAAAATAGAGAAGTCCAATGACATAATCCAATTTTCACAAGTTATTAGTCTACTATACGAGCATACAACATGGAAATTACCCACTTAAACTATTTGAATTGAGCTTGCAAGACATAGTGTTTCATTTAGAATGAAAGCATAAAGAAATAAAGCTTGATAAAGGCCATACATGCATAGTCTCAAAGATTTCTCCTCAATATTTCATGCTTTAAATATCAAATGAACTTTAAAAAAGAGGTCGGATGCCAATTTGACAATAATTTAAGCTTTAAAAGATATAACATGCCATAGAAAAGTAGTTCTACAACTTTCACTTTTGAAAATAGTTCTATATCCTAAGAAAACTAAAGCAACTTTTCCTCAGAAAAGGAAACTGAAACTTGGAATCCAACCCTTTCATTTGTTACCAACCTTCCTTTATAGCCGTAAAAAGAGGAAATCGTTGCCACAACACAAAATTAATTGCTGGCAGATGCTAGAATTTGATAGCACATTATCTAATCATATATATTTAGTTAGGTCACAACAATCTTTTCTCATCAATTCACAAACATCACATTAATGTTTTTTAGATATTTAGCAAAGATAGAGGTCTATAAACAATCAAATCCCAAAAACCATCCTGGAAAAAGGTCTAGTTGACCAATGACATCACCCAAGGGCACCAACTCGAAGCTTCCATCCCAAAAACCAATAAATTAAAAAGGCCAGCAAGCTCTGACAAACTCCCAAAATATATCACTTCATAAGAAGCACAATCTACCCATAGTGAAGAGATGACATGTCAAACGGGCAGAAACTTTCAAGCTCATGAATATAGCTCCTTGAGAAAATCTCTAATGATTTGACACGTATCCCGACTCTCTCCCAAAACGAAGGTGAAAAATGAAAGTTGCATGGCCACCACATGGTACATTGTGCACCTTTCTGATAACTCTACTTGAGCATGGGCTCATCCAAAACTAAAAACATTGCACAAGCCGAAAATCAAAACGATCGAGGAAAAAATGCTTCACAAGACCAATGAGGAAGAAGTAAACTTTATCAAAAGAGTAAGGAGACGATCTGGAAAATATAAAGGTACAAGTTACTCCTCAAGTACTTTGACTACGATAAATAGGATACTTTACTTCTAAATTTCCCTATAGTAAAAAGGATAACTTTGAACAAGAAGGAGATGGTAAAATGAAGAAACCCTACAATTCTAAAAGGAAGAGCTTTGGAAAGAAGAAAGGGAGCTTATACATTCAAGAAGAGAGTGACCCATCTAATGCTAGTGATAGTTTAGATGATGAGCAAGATTGTGCTTTTGTAATGAAGGAAGAAGAGGAAGAATTTCTCTTCATGGCCAAAGACTCTGTAAAATAGAAGCATGGTATGGGTAAACATCTTGGTGAAGAGGAAGCTGAAATAGATTTTGAAGGAGAACTCGTCTATACCTCAGAAGAAATTGACAATTTAAGAGATGAGGTTGAAGACCTAAAAAAGGAGAAAAAGTAGTTAACTAAAGACCTTGAGGAATCCAATCAGATGGTAGTGATTCTGAAACTTCAAGTGGAGGAAGCCAAAAGAATGGAAGAAATGGTAAAATCAAAATTAGAACATGATGTGGATGAATGTATGAAGCTTGAGGTAGAAGTAGTTTCCCTAAGAAAAGAGTTGGAGAAATCTAGAGAGCAAATTGAAAAAGGCTTGAAGCTGAAAGGATGCTCAGAGATCCTTGATGGATTATTGAGCACACAAAATCTTGCTAACAAAGAGAAAGTGGGTTTAGGTCTTGAGAAAGGAAAAAGTTACTTTATCAATGCTTCTACAAGGCTTTATGAAAGATTCAAAGAAAAAGAAAAGTATAGTTTATATGGTGAGAAATCATGCAAGGAGGATGTTTTTGGAGAGGAGAAGAAGTCCGTTGAAGTGAAGAAATCTGATGAAGTAAAGAATCTAGTTGTAGACAAGAAGAATAACCAACCAGCTCCTGACCAACATAAGAAGAAGTAAAACACAAGAAGAACCAATTTTGATGGATTCACAATGGTGAGAGACCTAAGGAATCCAAGACAAAGAAGACCCAACCTCATCTGATTCAAGGAAATGCTATGACTAGGTACTCTTCATACTTATATGGGTATTACTATACTTGTAATCAGTTTGGTCATAGGGTTAGAGAATATAGAATAGTGTCTAAGAGGAGTACAAACTTTTTAATAAAAAATCCTATTGATACTTTAATGGTGAACCGTATATTTTTTGGCACTCTAGGACTTTCTAGCACTTCTAGGGTTTTTCAACTAAAAGGAGAAAGAAAGGGCCAAAGAAGCTAGCTAGTTCACTCAAATTATGTTATATATGATGTGATTAAGACTAAATGGAATGATATGAATGTAACTAAACTATGAAATTGAGAGATTATGAATGCAAAACCTAATATTAATGTAATTTTTGAAAACACAATGTGATATGCAAACAATGAACTATGAATGAGCAAATACAAAACAGAAGAGAAAAGGGTTAAATTAGAGTGCACCTGGAAGTCTGATGAAGAATTTGAAATTTTTTGAATGTTTTCTGGAATCACAGAAAATCACTAGTGGGACTCATTTGCCACTGATGGCGACTCAGTCCTGCTTCTAATGAAAACTATCGAGAACAAGTCTCTAAGTGTTGGGATCTAGAATCTGAAAAAAATTAGATTTCCATCCTTAAGGTGGGATTCATTCGCCATTGATGGTGAATCATTCCTCTCCAAAAATTATGAGAAATCAAGGGACAATTTTGTAGCACCATATCTGAGGTTGTCTACTTCTCGAGTTGATGAAGTTAATCCTGCAGAAAACGGATAGAAAGTCTTCTCCAAGCTTGAAATATGAAGCGGGTTACTTGAAACACTTTGTGGAATTCTTCTCCACTTTTAAACACCTAAATTCTTGATAAATCTACATAAACAACACATGCACAAAGGGGGAAAATGGTTAAGGGTTAGGGCAAACAGATTTGCCTTGGTCAAATACCACTTTGGTAATCAAACCCTTAATTAAATGATGAAATGAAAGAGAAAGATAAACTAATAACATGAAAATTCTATCAACTTACCAAACCATTGTTGATCGAATTTTGAAGATATATCAATGGCTGCCCTTGAATGCTTGATTTGATGATGCAAAGTGCTCAAATGCTTAGTTGAATGCTTGAGATTGTAGGAGATTGCTTGAATGAATTAGGAGATGTAAAATGAGGAGAAGAACACATGTTTATACCAAATTGTGCCTTAGTAACCCAATGATACCTCATCACAAGCTGACATCAAGTAATTTTGAATAAAAACCTGAAATAAAATTTGAAATATTTTCAAATTAGAGCCAAGAGGGAGTCATTCGCCACCCATGGTGAATGGGTCCCACCTTGGACTTGAAAGTGGGTGTTAGGAATTAAGTCACATTTAATGTTGTTTGTCAGGTTTACATTCAAAAATACACTTAATTAATCCTTATAAGGGCATAAAGGGGTCAAATAAAGCATAAGAAAGGTGTAAATAGTGAAATTATGCCTAGAAAAGTGTGAAATCTTGTTACAAGACTTTACAACACTTCAAAATAGGACTTGATGAGTGATGAAAAGGTGATTTTTAGGTGAATTGTAATGAATAGAGTCTAGAAAAGTATAGAAATATTTTACGATGTACTTCACAACACCTTCACAAGACGTCATTATTTGCATTTTAAAGGCCTAATGTGAATGTTCAAGCCACATTATATCAATAAATCAAAGAAAAATAGACCAAAAATTGAGAGGACAAACCTAAAAGACCATGAAAATGACAAGGGGCCATTTTCCTATAGTGCATTAAGCCCCCACTTTTGTGAGAGGATGAACTTGCTTTAAACTCACACTAAAGTAGCCATGAATATCAAGAGAGGGGTTTCAATGTACTTACGTTAGCAAGATAGAATGGCAATGATCAAGAGGGATGATCAAGCCCCCAAGATGAAGATCCCATGGAAAATTGAACATAAGAACAAAGGAACACAATGATGATGAGAAAGAAATGAAAGCTTTGATCATTTATCCAACTAGTTGCAGATAACTTGGTCTAGGCTAATTGTTTGAAAAATGAAACTATGTACTCACTCTAGGGCGGCAGAACTCATGGTGGTCCACTAGGTGAGAAGACCCAAGAAGGTGAAGTACATACGCTAGTTGGAATGCACTCACAAACACATAGGTGGCTATGGGGAAATTTGTGTCATTGGATGGACTTCCAACTCAACCATACTAAAGTTATACCTCCTGATAACTTTAACAAGGTGCCACAAAGGAAAATGATGGTTCATGCTTCATGAGACAACCAAAGCTTTGTATTCTTAGAACTCATGAACAAAAGGAAGGGGTACCACAGGCATGCAAGTTGCGTTATGCAAGGTGGAAAATTTTAAAATGTAAAAAGTGTAAAAGGATGTTTAAAGGAGTCTTGTTAAGTTCATGCAAGGTCTATCACTTAGGGGGCATTTTCTCTAATGTCTCCAAGAGAGGACCAATCAAAGAATAAAAGATTCACAACTTAGGGGATGCAGTGTGTCACATCAAGCCACCAAGAGGAATGTAATATGCTAACAGAGATCACACTTATGAAGGACATCACACCCAATGTCATCCACAAAGTGACAAACGCATCTTATGAAGTGACAAGGCTACACTAAGAACCAAGAATGCAAATGAAATGATGCCAATGTATGCCCCCCACTTTAAATAAATTGCTACACATCGATTGAGGAGAAATTACTTTAAAGTAGTGAAGGAAAGAAAATAAAAAGAGAAAACAAGACATGAGAGCCAACTTGGAAAGCCCTTATGCCAAGTCATATGTTTCTGAGATAGGCTACGTCATGTAAATGAAAAGGAGAACAAAAGAAAAGGGAGTTTCCCCCTAGGAAAAGAATACACCAAACACATAAGGGATCTATCAATTTGGGGTCAGTATGTTCGTTGCTGCAATGTTTTTATGAAAGAGCTCAGAACTATAATCATTCCCCAATGCACATAGAACTGGAAGAATGACACAAAGAGAGAAAAAATAAATGAAAAACAAAGTCCGTTTTGAGTCAACATGGAAGAGACATTTCAGTCTCAATGCTTTGCATCGTCCCCTAAAGGAGAAACACAAGTGAAAATAAAATGAAAAGGAGAAAGAAAAGAAAAATCTTTTAGGTCAACATGAAGGAGACATTTAAGTCTCCATACCTTGCGTCATCCACAAAAGGAAAACACAAGAAAATACAAAGTGAAAAGAAAAGGAACCGATTGGGTCAACATGGAAGAGACATAAGGCGTCTCAACACTTTGCGTCATCCCCAAAAGGAAAACACAAAGGGAAAAAAACAAAAAAAGGAAAGGAACCTTTTGGGTCAACATGGGAGAGACATTGCAGTCTCAACACTTTGTGTCATCCCTAAAAGGAAAACACACAAGCAAAAACAAAAAATACCAATGCACGACATAAAGAAGAATAGAGGTAGGAATAGAAGTGTACAAAGAGAGGGAACATCAAATGCACATTACGAGGGAAACACAGTATGCACATACAAGAAAATCAAAAAAGGAAACTATAAAAGGGTTGTAAGGTGAATGCAAATCAATCATCTAACAAGTCGTTTGCCTCCTAATCATGTTCAGTGTATTGCAAGGGCGGCTGACTGTCCAAAGGAAGAATGCAAGGGCTGAACTAGGAGATGTGCCAGGTTCGTCACTTGGCTAAGAAGATTTATCATTTAAGCTCATGGTAGATGAAAATAATGAGTTTAGATCATTATGCACTTCTTCATCTATTTTTGTGATCTCTTCATCATCATCGTCATCACGATTGATTACAATGGGAGGACGAAGGGTAATTTCCAAGGAAGGATGGATCAATAGTTGCGGCTATTGGATGGGTTCATTTTGTTGTGGGGTTGGACTATGTTTTCTTATGGTAGGTCAGGGGGAAGAGGTTGATCATCTACTGCTTCTGTCATAGGTGGAGGTTGGGTTTCATTGTTTTCTTCCATTCGAGACTAACGGTCAAGGAGAAGACGAAGATGCCTATGCTCCATAGCACCATGGTTTCGTTTAATTCTATTTTGAACTTGTTGAGGTGTAAGAGTAGGTTTCTCCATCATAGGTTCCTTTTCTTCTGAAGGGGGAAGAATAGAAGAAATCAAAGATGATGGTTCAATCACTTTCTCTTTAGCTTTATACACTTGTTTAATGTGAGGAAGTATGATAGGATTGATTTCATTTTCTCTTGGACATTTAAACAAGGAATGGGAAGTGTTTATGGGTGAGTTTTCATGAGGTTGTGTGGTTTGTTTAATGTTGGAGTTAGGCTGAAGCATGGTTTCATCCAAGATAGGAGGAGTAGAAGTGGATGAGGACTAGTTATGAAGAGGAAATTCGGCTATGTGTTTGGCTTTGAACTTTTTATAGGCTATGAAGAAGAAATCCTTACGAGGGGTGATGGGCTCCATAGGTTCAGGCCAAAAGGATTTTAGGGAAAAATTACCTTTGGAAGATAAAATTTTAAAGCCACTATGGTTGAGAGTAAATATTTCATTGCCATGTGGAAACTTCAAACACTTATGAACAACTAAGGGGACTACTTTCATCGAGTGAAGCCAAGAGTGACCTAGCCACAGACGAAATTGGTCTGATTGTGAAATAATAGAAAATGTTACCTCCAAAGTTTTAGGTACCACTTGTAAGGGGAGTACGATCAATCTGATCGTAGGGCACGCAAAACCAGTATGTGTTTTAATCCACGCAGTTGGTTTATTGTAATCATCTTGATATAGCTCATGTAATACTAAAAATTCTTCTGTGATCACATTCTCACCACAGGCAGTATCTATTAATATCCCATTAGTGGGTGTATCATAGATTCAGTCAGCTATGTAAAGAGGACCATCAGGAAGCTTTTTAAGTATATCTTTGGAAGAAAAAATTATATCAAGTTTTTTGTTGGTTGGTCCCTTATGAGGGATAACTTCTATCACACCCACAAGTTCATCCATAGGAGTAACTTGGGCATCATTTGGAGTTATATCAAGTTGTTCAGTATTTGTATCAATGTTCATGACTTGATGGTTTGAAGGTTCACTAGCCTTGACAAATGAAATATTGTGTTTAGGCATAGGATTGGTAAAGATTTGTAAATTCTAGTTAGGGGGTGCAATAGACTTATTACCTTGATCATTTACACCCGTAATGGACAAACAACCCGAATCAATGAGGTCTTGAACTAAGTATTTTAGATGTTTACATTGTTCAGTGTCATGGCCATTTTGGTGATGAAAATGGCAATAAGAATTTTTTTTAAAGTTGGGTGGTAAGGGCTTGGTGGTATCAAGTGGTTTAATGGTAGGAAACGTGAGCATTTTTTGTTGGAGCAATTGGTTCATGGTATTGTGGATAGTATCAAGTAGGGGAGTAAATTGTCTCTTCGGGTCCCCATAGGTGTAGGGTGTGGTTGTTTTAAGAGTGGCCACTTGGCTTGAAATAGGTTGGGTTGGTTATGGAGAAGGCGGATTGAATTGTAAGAAGCACTGGTTTAGTTTTCTAAATTTGGCGAATTGTTGTGGGTGGATTGCTCAGACTTCTTAGCTTAGTTAGAAGTGGACTTTGAATCACGACTAGAAACCGAGTTGTGATAATCACAAAGGGTCATGCATAAATGCATGAATGAAGGGAATTTCATCATTGTTAACTTATCTTGAAGGTGAGTGTGCAAGTTTTCAATAAACATCTTCTATAGATGTGAATCAGGAATCTTGACATCAATTTGAGCATACAATGACTGGTAATGAGAAATGAAGTCAGTGATCCTTTTTCATCGGTATTTTGTATATAGTGCATTAAATCTACCATTTTTTTCTTAGGAGTCATGTGAACTTGGAAATGACTGATAAATGCATCTACAAGTTCATTAAACGATCAGATGGAATGATTGGGTAAGTTTGAAAACCACTCTAATGCAATGTCTTTCAAGGTCCTAGGAAAAATTTTGGCTAACACCTTGTCATCGAGGAAAAAGTCACTACACAAGGTTGTATAAGCATTAACATGGTTGGTAGGGTTTCCTTTACCCCCGTATTTCTCAAACCTAGGAATTTCAATTCCTTGTGGCATCTGTGTGCATAAGATCTCTAAGGATAATGGTCTACTATGAACATGGTATGTTGGTGGAGCATTTTGGCTTTGGCTAATGGTGGAGAGTTGTTGCATGGATGAAATGATGTTAAAGAGTTGTGTAATGATGTGATCGATGTAAGGAGGATGAGGTGGAAGGGAAAATGGAGATGGGGTGTATGTAATTTTAGGAGAGGTGAAAGGGACACTAAGAGGGGTGAAGGTGGAGGATGGAATATGTGATGCCACAAAGGAGTTTGGAATGCTAGTTGGAATTGTGAAGAAGGAGCCACATGACTAACTTGTTGCATAGTTGTTGTAACCTAAGGAGTGATATAAGTTGGTATGGATGCTATGGTTGAAGGGGAAGGAATGTGAGGTCCTCCTTGGCTTGCCACTATGTTTTATGATTGGGAAGTACTAGGAGCACATGTTTACTGTATATTTCCACAATTATTTTCATGACTTGTAAGCCATCATCACTTTCAATCAAATGGTGAAGGTTTTCTATTGCAGGTATGGTATTGGTGGAAATGTTTTCAAGGGACAAGTCTTGTAAATGTGCAAAATCTTCATGAATACTAATGGCCTTGTCTTGTGGAAGGGAGTTTTTTTGTGTCTCAACATTCATTGGATGAAAAGGTGAAGGCATAGAAGTGGTATGATCAATGCCTAATGCACCATTGTCCATACTAGGAGTAGGAGCTCTTGAGATCCCAAGGTCCACAATGAAAGTGTTATCGTGAGAAGCCACAAGTCTAGAACTTCGTCTCACTAAATTATTATTAATGGGGCACCAAACACTCATGCAAGTACCACAAAGGAAAAGGTGAATGTAAATACAATGTAATCTAGTAGTGTAAAATGTGAATAATAGAAATTCTACTAACTGAAATAGAGAAATAACAACAGAGAACAAAAATACAGGAAATGCCTAGAAAATGTCTAAAAATGCAATCTGAAATGTGCAGGTGGACTGATTCACCCAGGGTGGCGAATGAGTCCCAGTATGAGATTGTTTTGTGTCTTTTAGAAATTTTAATGTGATTCTAATGTTGTTCAGATGCCAATGAAAGATGTAGATACAAATTTTCAAGTTTTTCAATGATATGCAATGCAAAAATGAAATCTGAATGAGTCTTTCACTAATGCAAGTTAAGAAACCCTAGAATGCAAAAACAAAACAATACCCTAATTGAATGTTGATGAAAATGAAGTCTAGGATGCACGATGCAATTGGAATAAAAAAGCTACTATGTTCAATATGCAAGTTCACCAAAATGAACCGTAGATTTTTGGCACTCTAGGACTTTCTAGCACTTCTAGGGTTTTTTGCCTAAAAGGAGAAAGAAAGGGCCAAATAATCTAGCTATTTCACTCAAATTATGTTATGTATGATGTGATTAAGACTAAATGGAATGATATGAATGCAACTAAACTATGAAATTGAGAGATTATGAATGCAAAACCTAAGATTAATGCAATGTTTAAAAACACAATGTGATATGCAAACAATGAACTATGAATGAGCAAATACAAAACAGAAGAGAAAAGGGTTGAATCAGAGTGCACCTAGAAGTCTAATGAAGAATCTAGAATGTTTTGAATGCTATCTAGAATCATAGAAAATCACCAGTGGGACTCATTCGCCACTAATGGCGAATCAATCCTGCTTCTAATGAAAATTGTTGGGAACAACTTTTTGAGTGTCGATATCCAAAATCTGACAAAACTTATATTTCCAACCTTAAGGTGGGACTCATTCGCCACTGATGGTGAATCATTCCTCTCCCAAAATTCTGAGAAATCAAGGGACAATTCTGTAGCACCATATCTGAGGTTGTCTGCTTGTCGAGTTGATGAAGTTAATCCTGCAGAAAATGGATAGAAAGTCTTCTCCAAGCTTGAAATATGAAGTGGTTGACTTGAAACACTTTGTTGACTTCTTCTCCACTTTTAAACACCTAAATGCTTGATAAATATGCATACACAACACATGCGCAAAGGGGGAAAATGGTTGAGGGTTAGGGAAAAGGGATTTGCCTTGGTCAAATCCCACTTTGTTAATCAAACCCTTAATAAAACGATGAAATGAAAGAGAAAGATAAACTAATAACATGCAAATGCTATGAACTTACTAAACCCTTGTTGATGGAATTTTGAAGATATATCAATGGTTGCCTTTGAATGCTTGATTGATGCTTGATTTGATGATGAAAAGTGCTCAAATTCTTAGTTGAATGCTTGAGATTGTAGGAGATTGCTTGAATGAATTAGGAGATGTAAAATGAGGAGAAGAACACATATTTATACACAATTGTGCCTTAGTAACCCGATGGTACCCCATCATAGGCCGACATCAAGTAATTTTAAATAAAAACCCAAAATAAAATTTGAAATATTTTCAAATTGGAGCCAAGAGGCACTCATTTGCCACCCATGGCGAATGGGTCCCACCTTGGACTTGAAAGTGGGTGTTGGGAATTAAGTCGTATTTAATGTTGTTTGTTGGGGTTACATTCAAAAATACACTTAATTAAGCCTTATAAGGGCATAAAGGGGTCAAATAAAGCATAAGAAAGGTGTAAATAGTGAAATTATGCCTAGAAAAGTGTGAAATCTTGTTACAAGACTTTACACCACTTCAAAATAGGACTTGATGAGTGATGAAAAGGTGATTTTTAGGTGAATTGTAATGAATAGAGTCTAGAAAAGTGTAGAAATGTTTTACAACACTTCACAACACCTTCACAAGATGTCATTATTTGCATTTTAAAGGCATAATGTGAATGTTCAAGCCACATTATATCAATAAATAAAAGAAAAATAGACCAAACATCAACAGGATAGGCCTAAAAGACCATGAAAATGACAAGGGGCCATTTTTCTACGGTGCAAATGGATATGAGCATGGTGTGTTACAACTACAATAATTTTGGTCATATAGCTAGGGATTGTAGAACAAATTTTATAACACCAAATGTTATGTTTGAGAAAAAGAAAAACATGCATCCTAAAGTAAACAACGAGATTAAAACCCCTGAAAAGAAGGAAGAGAAAGCTGAAAAGAAACCTAAGAAGGTGTGGAAAGAAAAAGAGTGGATGCCCACACAATCAATGATTGCACAATTGACACTCCATGCCAAAAAGAAAAAATTGTTGGTAATAGACTGTGGCTACTCCAAGCACATGACTGGAGACAATAGAAAATTCATTGAAATAAAGAAATTTAAAGAAGGATCAGTTAGTTTGGGTGATAATATAATGTTTTGAAGATTTTTGGTAAAGGAATCCTTAGCATGGATGGGAAGAATCATACCACAGACATGTATTATATGTTAAAGGTTTAAAACACAACCTTCTAAGTTTCAACCAAATGTTTGACAATGGGTATAAGATTGTATTCAATTCAAAAGGTTGCAAGATAAGAAAGAATGGTAAGACAATTGCACAAGGAGTAAGGATATATAGAAATATGTACAATCTTTGTGAAGTGAAAGGTCACAATTTTTTATAACCAATGTAGATGAGAGTTGGTTGTGGCATAGGAGATTGGGCATGTCAATTTTGACAATTTGGTAAAAGTAAGTTCAAAAGGAATAGTTAGACACATGCCTAAGATAACTAAACCTGCAAATACCACATGCAAAGAATGTCAACGGGGAAAGAAAATGAGGGTTAAGTTTCAAACAAAGGATTATTCAGCTATAAAACCCTTGCAATTAGTACATACAAATTTTTGTGGACACACACGAACAAGAGGACTTAAAGGTGAAAGATACTTCATGCTACTAATTGATGACTATACTAGAATGGCATGGGTAACCTCTCTGAAGGAGAAGTTAGAAGCATTTGAAAAGTTCAAGATATTCAAGAAGATGGTTGAGAAGGATATCGAGAGAAGAATCAAATGTTTAAGATTAGATAGAGGAGGAGAATTCACATCAAGTGAATTCATTTAGTATTGTGAAAACCATGGAATTAAGAGATAATACTCTTCACCTAGAACTCCACAACAGAATGGAGTAGTTAAAAGAAGGAACAAAATGGTTAAATATATGGCTACAACAATGTTGAGTGAGGCCAAATTGGTAGATACTTTTTGGAGAGAATTTTTCCACACTATAGTTTACATTCAAAACATAGCCCTAATAAGAGAAAATAGTGCTAAAACCCCATATGAACTATGGTATGACAAGCCTACATCTATCAAGTATTTCAAGGTGTTTGTTTTATGTGACTTTTTCCCCAAGAGAAAAGAAATATATAAATAACCATTTGGAATTAAAAGGGAGATAGAAAATAAAGGATATTATGATCCTTTGGTTAAAAGAGAGATTAATAAATAATATGTATAACACTCTTGAAAAAAGAAGAATAATTATTTATTTAAATAATTATTAAAAGGAAACCTTTTCTGAAAGGGTGTGATGGTTTGGAAACCACCCCTTAAAAGGATATATAAATCATTCATGTGAGACATGGAAAAGACATTCAAGGATGGAGAACATTCAAGGAGAGAAGAGAAAAAGGAAAGAGGAACTAAAGGGCACAAAAGGAGTGAAGGTTAGGGTCTAGGTGGGCATTAAAACATTTGGAGAAGGGGTACACAACGTGTGTCCAACTTGGGGTACAATGTACACCCGAGAGTGTCCTGACCAAGGTTGTGTTTATGTTGTAAAGACAGGTTGGTTTTGTGCAAGAATCAGTTCCTCCAAGGGTGTTTGTGACAAGAAACGGCCTAGGTCCATAACCATTCCTCTAAGGGTCATATTTCCTCTAAGTGTTGGATAGCATCCTTTCCATGACTTTAAGATAAGTATTGAGAACAATTGATTCAATAATATTGGTAATATTGTCTATATGATTTGGTGATAATATGATTAATCTATGTGGAGGTGTTATTTCATTTACTATGTTGATTATTTAATTGTCACATGTTTGTAGCTTAAATTAATTATTCACATTTATTTTGATAATCATTCATATTATAAATTATATTAACTCTAGTATTTGTTATATTAAATCCGTTGCTAATACTTGATAACTATAAGGGGAAAAGTGACATTTCATTTGGTATCAGAGCCACAAACTAGGCTTTTGAGTTGTTAATTATTAAATCTCTTCTTATGTGTCCTAGTTAAAGGTGGTAAGACTATAGGGCTAAATATATAAGACTGCTTTAGACATCCTCACATTAAACTTGTATTTAATTTGAGCTAGGTTGTATTAGTCAATTATATAGAGAATCATAGTTCAATTAATCGCACATACACTTTAAAAATAGAACTAATAATATAGAAGAAATTTAAGAAAATAAACATAAAATTAGAGATACTCTCAATATAACAATTTGGATATATTTAGTTACTAAGATTGATATATAAAATGATTAAACTGTTAATTTTGAAAATTTTGAACCATATCTTCTTGTTACAAAGATGTGAGACTAGTGCTATTATTCTTCATCCAAAATATCCAATATAAAACATATATATATAAAATACACACACACACATATATATATTAAATTGATATTAGTGAATATCCAACAAAATATAAAAACAATAATACCAACTCTTTATTAGTGAGAGTTGGCACTTATAATGAGCCCCTTGCTTATTTAAACATCTAGTGGATTTTTCTTCCAACATATGTACTTCTTATCCTTAGTCGGTTGGTAGAGAGTTTAAAGGCATCAATTTAATAGACAAAGATTGATCATATATCAGTCATTCCTCTATCACTCACAAGAAATATGAATGCTTTATGTCGATTGAAATCTGGGTGGAATGCCTCACGTCGATTGAAATCCCGGGTTGAGTCCTCAAGTCGGTTGAGTACATATGGTTCGAGTACTAACTTGAATAAATTATCTGATATAGAGATACATTTACACCTAAGCATGTTAGGCGAGAGGGGTCCATAATGGAGTAGGGTCCAATAGTGGGGATAGAAGTAGTTCTCAGTGGGTCCCATAGTGGAGCATTTTAATATCCAATTGCAAAACACTTTTTATCCATAAAGTATGCAAAGTGACAAATCATGTGATGCCACATCAGCGCACCAATAAAACATGACTTAGTGCACCACTAGCGGTCTCACTTTTTTTTTGGGCCTTTTTGGATACCTAAACAAAAAACATAATGATGTGGCATCATATTTGATGATGTGGCCCTAAAACGAAATATAGAAGCAAATGAGTTGCCATATAAACTGTTATACAGAATTGAAAGTGATTTGAAATTTCCACATAGAATTTTCAAAAACACGAAGTTAGGGTGCTCCACTATGGGCCCCTCTCCCCTCGATGCCAATGAATTGGACCCGTAGGAAATAAATCCAGCGTATCTTCAGTGTTCGATTCTAAATTTTTGAATATGTTCCAGCGTGGATGAGGCCCATACATTGCTGAACAGCCAACGAGGTGGTAGCAATACAGTTCTAGTGGACTTCAATTGGGTTCTACACTCACTACTACCCATTCCCTCTATTTATAATGCTTCTACCGCTCCCAAACTATCCAGCCATCTTGTCCACCACATGCTTACATTCACCGAAAGATTCAGTCCCTGACATAGCTTCTTTGCTTGGTAAGGGGTTATCAAAAACGAATCTACTCTCTGTACAACCTGCTCTAGCATCCGAGATTAAATGAGGAGTGGAATAGTGTATCATGTACTATATTGAATTAAATTCAACTTCCAGCGAAAGACTTTCAAGTTCCTTTTCTTAAATATTATAGACAACGTGGCAAGTTTGAAAAGTTAAATTGTAAAAGTTTGTGAGTATTGACTTTGGAACTAAAATATGTCTGCAATACAAAATACGAAATTCAGAACTTCGACTTACTGTCGAACCAGTAAAGATATCTGCACTTCATGTTAAACATCCCTCAAATATTTCTTCTCTGAATCAACCTCATACGGTCTGCTATTCTAATAACAAAACGAGCAATACGTTGAGACTTTTCCTTTAGATTTAGGAGCAACACCACTAACAATGTAGGGATTAGCTTTCCAGAATCGTAAAGGAAAAATACTATGACAGACCTAGGCATGGTTGAGATGATTGTAAATGACATTATGACACAAAGTGGAAGCCAACCTGCACTATATATATGGTGTCAGGCTAATAATATAGAATTTCAAACTGACTGACCCTATATTGTGTGCAAGAGTTTCTAATTATGACTACAAAGTGAGTTTATAGGGTTGAGTGCACTTCTCCATGTTCTACAATTAAGACCATAAAATTGTTTCCATCCATTTTAGTTCTAGATCAAACTACAAAATATCCTAACATCATAAGTTAGAAAATATTTACAACATGGATTTTATGTTTATGTGAATTGAATGCAGGGGTACCACTACATGCCTATTTCTATCTTTAACCACCATATGCCTATTTTTATCATAAAGAAATAATTGACAATAGTTTGTAAACTAGGAAGGATTCAAAATCTAAAACTATCATAGAAAATGATAAAGGTCTCTCTCAAGTTTTACAAACATTATTTGACAAGAAAAATTGATTTATCACATGGAAATAAAATGACAAAAATGTGTGCTTGAAGAATAATTCATCTTTGTTTTCCTACTATCTAAATGTATTAAAGTGGTGTCTAGTGACATTAATTAAGTGTTTGTCTTAATATATGAATGTATTCTCTTAAGTCAAACCCCTTGGTAGGTTAAATTAACAGTAATAAGCAATATCAATGACAACATACACAAGCATGCAAATGGTCTATGTGATGATTAGAAATCAAAATGTGCTCTAACAATTCTTCTTGATGCCTTATAATTTTTAGATGAGTTAATTCCACATTGAATTTTTTTATATATCATAACAAAAATTCACACAAATATGTGTCAAATTGACTCATGGTAGCTAGTAGAAAAGGGTAAGAAATCTGAAATTTAAATTTAAGCATTTGGGGTTATTCTAGATGCTTCATGATTGAACACAATCAATCTTTCATAACATGAAAATGAATGAAAGAGATAAGGTGATAATATTGAGTTTAGGGGAGAGTCTATACAAACATTATTTCTTCTATCAAGACACCAATGATCTAGTGAACTATGTTCTTACATGACCTAATTCACTTCTATCTTTAATATATTCTAATATGTAAGAACTATTTTATTGAAAAAATTATTTATCCAAGGGTCTTTTCTCCTAATTCATTCCCATACATGTTTCTTAATAAATTTGATATAAATCAAGGTGCTCCCAAGTTGTTACATAAGTCTATTTTAAGTTACATTGTGGGCCCATAACCCACAAGTCCTTGGATTCACATCCTAAACTTGGAAAATTGACATTGTGTTTGGAATGAGTTTGTGAGAATAACACCACGTTGAACTATAAGATATGAAACCAAATAGGCTCTTAGGCTTAGACATGGGGGAATGTCGAATCTTACAAGGGGAGAGACTATCTATTCCAACCTTTTCTATGATATGTAAGTAGGTTTTGTGATGTTTAAATCTTTCACATTCATCTTTTATAAATCATTTTACTGAATTTTCCTATGAATTGTCAAACCTATAAGAAAAAAATAGAGTTATTGAAGATTCATATCAATAATTTGTACTTTGTTATTGGACTTGATCAACCCATTAACCTTGTACAATTGCCTTATTCTACTAAGATTTTATTTGTACATTGATTTTGATATGTGAAAAGAGGATATTCATGTAGTCCAGAATGCATGAGTACCATCTTGAATACTTAAATTATAAATTATGAGTTACCACATAGTATTGGACTTGCATAGTAATTATTGTGTAATTACATTGTAATCTTTAATAATTTAAAGAAGTTACATGAGTGAGTAAAATGATAAAGTTGAAGGATATGAGGTTAAGTACACAAACTATAATTATCTTTTTGAATTATAAATTCATGATATATTTCATAAGACATCTATATAGTTCTCATCATCATTTGGATTGGAAAAGTGATTTTATTAAAATTACTTCTGAATTTAAAGAAGAAAATAATGTAGATAAACTAAGTATTATGAAAAATACAAGTATTTGATGTTAGTATCTTCAATTATTGATCATGTGCTCCTTTGAGTTGTGATGCCAATGCATCTTGTGCTACTAAGGATAGTAGTTAATTTATAGGGGGGAAATTGTTATGTGACTTTTTCCCCAAGAGAAGAGAAATATATAAATAACGCTTTGGAATTAAAAGGGAGTTAGAAAATAAAGGATATTATAATCCTTTGGTTAAAAGGGAGATTAATAAAGAATATGTAGAAACACTCTTGAAAAAAGAAGAATAATTATTTATTTAAATAATTATTAAAAGGTAACCTTTTGTGAAAGGGTGTGATGGTTTGAAAACCACCCCTTAAAAGGATATATAAATCATTCATGTGAGACATGGAAAAGACATTCAAGGATGGAGAACATTCATGGAGAGAAGAGAAAAAGGAAAGGGGAACTAAAAGGGCACAAAAGGAGTGAAGATTAGGGTATCTTAGGTGGGAATTTAAACATTTGGGGAAGGGGCACACATCGTGTGTCCAACTCGAGGTATAGCATACACCTGGGAGTGTCATGGACAGGCCTATGTCTATGTTGTAAAGACAAGTTGGTTATGTGTAAGAATTGGTTCCTCTAGGGCTATTTGTGCCAGGAAACAACCTAGGTCCATAACCATTCCTTTGAGTGTCAGATTTCCTTTGAGTGTTTGATAGCAACCTTTCCATGACTTTAAGATAAGTATTGAGAACCATTGATTCAATAATATTGGGAATATTGTCTATATGATTTGGTGTTAATATGATTAATCTATGTGGAGGTGTTATTCCATTTACTATGTTGATTATTTAATTGCCACATGTTTGTATCTTACATTAATTATTCACATTTATTTTGATAATCTTGCATATTATAAATTATATTAACTCTAGTATTTGTTATAGTAAATCCACTATTAATACTTGATAACTATAAGGGGAAAAGTGGTATTTCAATTTGGCAACAAATGCTACATAAAGAGAGAAGATGAAAATTTGGGAAGCTTTGATTGAAGATGTGATGAAGGAATATTTCTAGGATATTCTACCCAAAGCAAAGCCTACAAGTTTTACAACAAGAGGATACACAAGATTGTAGAAAGAATCAATGTCAAAGTTGATGAAAATATGAATCATGTTAATCCTCATAGAAACACCTTTGAAGTTGAATCAAAAGATGAAAAAGAAGCTACTACAAATGAATAAGAAGAATATGAGGAAGGGGTTGAGCGAGAACCTACAAAATATGTCCAAAAGGATCACCCTACAGATCAGATAATTGGGGACAAGAATGAAGGAGTTCAGACCAGGAGAAGACTTGCAAAGAACAAGGAACAAGTAAATTTTTCTCTCATGTCTCAAATTGAACCAAAGAGTTATTTTGAGGCTAACAAGGATGAGAGTTGGATAAAGGAAATGGAAGAAGATCTAAATCAAATTACAAAGAAAAAAACATGGGAACTGGTTCCTAGACCCCCAAGCAAAAATGTGATAGGTACTAAATGGGTGTTTAGAAACAAGCTCAATGAAGATGGAGCTATTGTAAGAAACAAGGAAAGATTAGTGTGCAAAGGTTATGCACAAGTTGAAGGTATTGATTTTGAAGAAACATTTGCACCTATTGCAAGATTAGAAGCAATAAGAATGCTTCTTGCATTTTTAGTTTACAAAGGATTTAATGTATATCAAATGGATGTTAAATTTGCATTCCTAAATGGAAACTTAGAAGAGGAATTCTACATATAACAACCAAAGGGTTTTCAGCTATCAGAAGATGTAGATTATGTTTGCAGATTGAGAAAAGCATTGTATGGTCTAAAGCAAGCACCTAGAGCATGATATTCAAGATTAGACCAGTATCTATAGTAACAAGGATTCAAAAAGGGATGTGTAAATAGTAATTTGTACTTCAAATCTAAAGGTGAGCACATGATTATAGTTGTAGTTTATGTGGATGCATCATTTTTGGCGATAGCAATGACAAGATGTTTAAATTATTTTCTACTCACATGCAAGATGAATTTGAGATGTCAATGCTTAGAGAAATGTCATTTTCCCTTGGTTTGCAAATTGTACAAACTGATGATGGGATATTCATATCTCAAACTAAGTATGCTAAGGAAATGCTCAAGAAATTTGAAATGGAGGATAATAGACCAGTTAGTACCCCCATGATAACTTGTTGTAAGTTGAGAATATCATATGAGTCTCCGGATGCAAATCAGACAATGTATATGTCAATGATTGGAAGCTTGTTGTATTTAACTATATCAAGGCCAGACATTATGCAAGCAATGTTTATGGTAGCAAGGTTTCGGGACACTCCTAAGGAATCTCATGTCAACATAGTGAAATAATTTTCAGATATATCAAAGCACTTTAGACTATGGACTTTGGTATCCCAAGAGCAAATATTTCACTTTAACTGTATATACATATGCTAATTGGGCTAGTAGTGTAGATGATAGAAAAATAACTAGTGGAGGAGAATTCTTTTTGGGTGACATACTTGTGTCTTGGATGAGAAAAAAGAAAGAATCATTCACCTTATCTATAGCAGAGGTAGAGTATGTAGCAGCGGAAACATGTTGTCCTCAGGTATTATGGATGAAATAGACTGTAAAGGACATTAAGGTTGAGTACAATAACCCTATCTCTATTCTTTGTGATAATTCAAGTGCCATTAACATCTCAAAGAATCCAATGGTGCTTTCTAGGACAAAACACATATCAATTAAGTATCACTTCATTAGAGAGAAGATTTTAGATAAGGAAGTTAGCATGGAATATGTCCCCACCAAAGAACTAGTTGTTGACATATTCACTAAGCCTCTTCCCAAGGACCAATTTGAATATTTGAGGCAGGAATTGGGAGTAATTGCTCTCACATCACATCACTAAATCTTAGTGATGGGGCATGGGTCCAGGGGGAGATTCATTGTTATTCTATTCATCTTTAGAAATGAAAGTATGAATCAAGTCAAGTAAACATGTTTTACAAATTTCTAGTGACTTGATGGTTGCAGATTCAAGAGTCTTTTCTTTCTCCTTAAATTTCTTGTGAAAGGGGGAGAATATTCACTGGGGGAGAAAGCATGCAGGTCTTGAGCCTGACCCTTTTCCATTGATGTCAAAGGGGGAGAAATTGTGACAATGCTCAAAAAGGAGTTGGAGAGAAGTTGTGCAAATGCTCAAGAAAATGAGCAAGAGGAAGATAGTCAAGAAAATGTTGCAAATAAATTGGTTCAAAGCAGTGAATTGGGTCAATTGGTATAGAGCACAAATTGAAACATCTGTAATTGGTATCTAACTTTTGTTTTTAGGTTAAGCTTTAGTTTTTGTCATCAATTCCAAAGGGGGAGATTGTTGGACATTCAGTTGTCATTGATGTCAAAGGAGAGATCAAAGGTGAAATAGATCTGATGCCAAAAGAATTTGTGAAGTTTGATGAGGAAGGAACATTTTTTGCAATTGTGGCAAAGTTGCTCAAAAATTTGTAATGTTGTCATGAAATATTTCCTTGGTGTTGCAGAAGTCTCTTCTAGAGGTTTGTGGTAGAATCTAATTATAGATTCCTCATGGGTTTTTCAAGAGGAGTCGATTCAAGGTCTAGTCCACATGATCTGAAGATGTTTACTCTATTCAGGAATGGTCTATTGGTGCTCAACTTGTGCATAACCCTTTTTTTCTCCTGGAAGGGTTTTCCCCATGTAAATCATTGTGTTGTGGTATGCATAATATTTTTGCTTATTGTTGTTTAATTTTTTGTAACTATTAAAGATCTATAAAAAATTTGCATTATTCTCCTCTCAAGGTTAGCGTAGCAATTTGTTTCCCTACCTTAGCTTCCTTACACAAAAATGATCCAATAATTTTTCAAATGGGAAACAGAAGCCTTGATCTGACATTAGAGGACAATGAAAACAAACCTAAGTTTTTCCTACTAAGACAATGACACCTAGGGTGCCTATGTCCTTAGTTTTTAGCTCCAGATTTGAATCATAGGTGCACAATGTCCTACCCTATCTATTTCTACTATTTGATTTCCTCTGTGACTTCTTAGATTTTCTGTATTTACATCATAACACTAATTTGCATCATTAGGACAATTAGATCATTGCATTTCATCCTTAGGATATTTCCATATTTGGTTCGAGGATAGTTGACTCACCTATTAGGTTGTAAGTCAGTTACATACCTTGTCCAAATCCATCAAACCCCCATTTCATCTTTGCATTTCCAACCTATTACATTCCCCTCCAATTTTAATGAACATTTGAGAAAGGTGTCAAACTCTAAGGTGAAAACTCAAAGGTAAATCCATTTCCCCACATTTTAGTACCATATAGCTAGAACACACATTTAGAAACTAGAGTGTACTCAATTCCTAGTGTGTCTAATTTCTTCTTAGGAATCACTAAACACTAGCTCTTGAGTCTATCATGCAACTATGAACCAATAACTTGCCAATAATTAGAGATAAGTAGAAATGGGGTTGTGATGTCACCTTTCCTTTTGGTTCTTCATTATGTTGAACAAGACATATTGGAATCTTTTCTTTTTTATTTGCTCATCTAGTTGATAGGAATTTCTTTAAGGAAGCTTGCAACAAGTCCCTCTAAGATGAAATTGATAATGCATCCCACATGGACACATTCATTTTTTTCCTCATTTGATCTACAATATTAAGAGATTTGGTTATTGTCTTATGCATGAAAGGCACCCAAGGTCTTTTATTTAGTTTTTTGCTAGATTTTTTATGAGCTTCCTTTGTAGCAGATTTATTGTTCTTATTTGTGTTTGTAACCTTTTCCATTGATTTTTTCTCATTTTTCATTATTTCTATATTCATAAATGATCAAAGTAAATATATTTAATTTCTATTTATATTTATTTTATTCAATGATTACAAATTATCAATATCTAATCTTCGTTATTACTTAAAGCATTCATTTATAGTTAATTAATCTATAAATCATATTAAGGAAATTTTATCTAACCTACTTCATTAATTTAAATCTAATTTTATTTATAGCTCGATCATCATCATTATTATTTTTATCAAGAGGTATTAAGAGTTTAGTCCAGCGACCCAAAGCTTTCCTCTTTACAAGACAAACCCCCCAATAACTCTCAAGCAAAACGGATCCTCATCCACACACCACAAACAAATTAGAAATCAAACCCTTAACCTAAGCTATTTAAAGTAACAACCGAGATCGAGTGAGGTGACTCAAAGGTCTTATAGCTTAATTATTAAAAGCAAAACAAGAATATTTTATTTCCAAACAAATAGGAACTAACTTTTCTATTAAGAAAATATTATATACCATCGACCGATATGGTCAACTACTCTCTTTCCAAAAGTAAATTTTCTATTATTATTATTATTATTATTATTATTATTATTATTATTATTATTATTATTATTATCAAGGTGTATTAAGAGTTTAGTCCAATTATCCAAAGCTTACTTCTTTATAAAGCAATCCCCTACAACCTCTCGAACAATATGCAACGGACCTTCATTCACACACCACAAATAAATTAGAAGTCGAATCCACAACCTAAACTATTTAAAGCAACAATTGAAATCAACTCAAAAGTTTTATAGCTTTTATTAAAAGCAAAACAAGAATATTTTATTTCCGAACAAATAGGAACTAACTTTTCTATTAAGAAAATATATACCATCCACCGATATGTGACTACTCTCTTTCCAAAAGTAAATTTTCAATTATAAATAAAAGATAGAATAAGCAAGTATTCTTTTACAAGTGCGACAAGGCGCACCGTGAAAGTTATTCTTTATCTTAATTCAGATTAATTTTTCCTGACAAGACCCCTTGCGTTACGTGATTCTTCCGCGTAACCAAAACGACCGCCATGGCATATTTAATGGATGAACGCTAAGCACCCGTCGGCAGCATACATGCCAATCACTTCTGTTGCCAAAAAAAAGTGTCGAAAATAAAATACATTATTGTCACTCTTTACAATATATTTATACCTTCCGATATTCTCAATGTAACCACACCTGTCATACAAAATGCCCTTTTTGGAGTGGTGAATAAAGTTTCTTTATTATGTGCGATCCCGTCCCCCAACTCTTGGCTGACAATGTATATATACCAACTTCTCTTAACCGACTCTGACAATCTTTCTCCAACTGTGAAAATGTTTTGAGTTTCTGCTATGTAGACTGCCAATAGCTCTTACCCAACTCCTTTCTCTCAGTCTCTCCCTTCCTGGTCTGAGAATCATGTCGAGATCGACAGAGCCGCTAATAGTGGGCGGAGTGATTGGAGATGTCCTCGACGTCTTCAATCCTACCCTAAAGCTTAGCGTGCTCTACAACTCAAACATCCAATTAAGAAATGGTCTGGAGATTATGCCTTCGGCTGTCACGGCCCCGCCTCAAGTTCAACTCATGGGCGGTCATAAGCTTACGTTTTTCACTTTGGTACTTACTAATCACTACTTTCCATATAAGCAGTGCTTTTGCAAATTGGATGATTATTTATTCATTTAAATGTGCGAACGTAGTGAGTGAGTTCCACATAAACAACATGCACATAGACCACAAAGTGCCTGCAATTTGCATTGAACCATGTGGTAATTGGTTCGATGTGCAGATAATGACCGACCCAGATGCCCCTAGTCCCAGTGACCCGACTGGTCGGGAGTATCTCCATTGGTATGTGACTGTGCCCGGTTGACTCTATAAAGCATACCGTTTGTTGATTCGGCTCATGACTCTAATGTATGTTATTGTAATTTACCTTGTGCAGGATGGTGACTGATATACCGGGTACAAAATCGAATTCCTTCGGTAAGCAGCGAGAATGATTCCAAAGAAATTATGTAGAAAGATTATGGTTGGCATAAGTTTTGGATACTTTGTCTTGTATTTCTAAGAATATTTTTTAAACAAATTGTGTGTTTTTTATCGATTTTTCAGATTGTACTCAACAATCAATTATCAAGAAGAGGAAGAGTAAAGAGAACATTTAACAATAACAGATTTCTACAATTCATAGAGATTATTGCTGAATTATTTCTGGATTTGTTTGTGTAAGTAGTTTTTGCATCAACGTTTCAGATCACTTCATACTCTCTACTTCATCCTCATGATGGATCATGGCACGTGATCCAAAACGTTGATGCAAAAACTACTTATACAATCAAATTCAGAAGCAAATCAACAATAAAGAGGAGAATTACGGACAGAGGAGCGGGTGGAAAGCAATCTTTTTCTTTACTCTTCCTCTTCTTGATAATGGATTGCTAAATACAATATAAAACTTCAATGAAAAAACACAATTTATTCTAAAAACATTCTTGAAAAGAGAAAGACTATCTAAAATTCTACTCAATTGTATGTGGATGTCTTTGTGGGTGGGTTGTGTGTAGGTTGTGAGATGGTGAGCTATGAGAATCCGAGGCCGATGGTGGGGATCCATCGATATGTTTTCGCATTGTTTGAGCAAAGTAGGAGGGGAGGAGTTGATCCTCCTCCATCTCGCTGCCATTTCAACACCAGGCAATTTGCAGAGAGAAATGGACTGGGATTACCCGTTGGTGCTATCTACTTCAATGCCCAAAGAGAGACTGCGTATAGAAGACGCTGAAAATCTTAACTCAGACTGTTCTTCTCCACACTACAGTCGTCCAATATGTTAGTCAATAGTGTTATAAATTACTTAGAAAATAATGCGTCTGTTAGTCAATAGTGTGACGAGTTACTTGGAAATAAAGCGTCTGTTAGTCAATAGTGTGACGAGTTACTTGGAAATAAAGCGTCTGTTAGTCAAAAGTGTGATAACGTACTTGAAAATAAAGCCTCTATTGTCCTGTTCTATGTCTGCAAAGTGCTCTCGTTTGGTTCCGCGATGTTTCAGATATCGTTTACAGTCAACCACGCTGGTCGAAGGTTGCCTCTGGATTTATGCAGACTTTAATTTATGTACTTATTTTTATAATCTTTAATGATGCGTCTGATCTCCAACACCATACTCAATAATGGGGTCTATTTGAAACATTTTTTTGAAATGGAAAACTGGGTCAAGAGATGGATCAAGTTATGTCAAAGGAAGTTTAGTTTGAGCCTTCTAATAGGTAGCAATCTTTAACTGTCTAGCGTCGCTAATTTAGAATCAATAGTGAATCGTAATATTCAATTAAGCAATTCTTAATTGAAAGAATAAGGATTTTTTTTTGGTGAATAAGCGTCATTTCTAATACTTTGCATAAAGGTAATACTATACTATATTAAAAAAGAGATATCTTATGGTCTATGTAAGGTAAGGTTTAAAATGAAATATTTAAAGAAAGAAATAAAAGAATAAGCAATGAATTCATTAAGCATTAAGAGTTATGGATTCAATAGTAGGATGGTGAGGTGGATCATGATCTTTTGAATTGTTTCATCATTATTATCATATTTATTATTAGGAAGTTAAGTATATTCCATTACAAGATAAATAGTCAAAGAATAGTGAAGAAATTTCTTGTAATCCAAAAAATTATAAGCATCATGAGGTTAAGAAGAAACTAAAAGCTAGTGAGGCCAACACTAAGTGATATGATATTGGGTTCTACACTGAGATGACAAAGGAGCATGTGAGCCATGAGAATCATGCTCATGGATATTAAAATTATATGATGTGAATGCCCTTAAAGGAGAGATTGGTCCATATTGGATGGAGAGGCCAACATAAATCTAGCAACCAAAAAAGGAAAATTACAAGAAGCATTTGCAAGTGAGCAACTTCTAGTGCAATTTTGTTAGCTTTGAATAGCATTTATATAAGGACATTAGAAAAAATTATGAACATATAATGCATGGAAAAATGAACATCAATAGAATAATTGGAAAGGAGATCATAATCTCTCTTTCCAAATATTGAATAGGATTTTCCCTTTGAAATCCTTGCAAATTTTAACAAATTTTGTAGAAATTCTATTCCTATCATCAAGAGGAATCATATGCCAAGAAAAACATCTAATATCCAATCCTAGGTAGTAAGGGCTCTAAGGAAAAACTAGAAGACATGTTTATGGGTCTCCTAGTGTCTACAAAAACAAAAATGAGGATAAAAAATATCCAAATGAATCAATCTCTAGAAACAAGGAGACCCTTATAGAGAATGTTCAATCAAAGTGAGTAACATTTAGCTCAAAAGTGGTTGAATAAAAACTTTGGAATCTATAGTACTATAATCTAGATAAAGACTATAAAGCTCATCCTTAATTAAGGTTTTACACCAAAGATAAATATATAGAGAAATATGCATATCCTTTGTGATATTTGTAGTTATGAAATGATGTATTAGGATACCATTTCCAATCTTCTCACAAAGGTTTAAAATTTCTCACCCCAACTTTATGTGACATCTAAATAGAAGTATAATAAATATTTTTGAAGGATTCAAAATCTTGGCTAGTGAGTTTATAATTTAATTTACCCTAGGGTCAAGAAATAAAATTCTTGGTAGTTCTTGAAAAAGTATTGGAAGATTCATGATACTGAGCTATAATAGAATTTGAAATCATAGACCCAAGGAACTTTAGTAAGAGGTTTATATTGGCAGGTGACTACAAGAGATCACCTAATGGATTGTTGATTATAGATAGCCCACTGGGAAATCATTTCAATTAAATAGAAGTTATGGGTTGATGATTTCCGAGGATTTTCATTTGATTTTTATAATAAATTTCTGAAAATCTTAATTGGTTTCTTCATAATAAGAAAATAGTGAGATCCTAGGTCTCTCTAAGGTTTACAATCACGAGGCACACTAGTAGAAATATAGTGTCTAAGAAAGATTTTTTAGGCTTTGTTTTCCTCAAGAGCTCTAATAATGTCTTTAACATACAATGTTGTAACTTGGTGATTAATGTCAATAATACCAAGCTCATTAGAATCATGAAGGAGACAACACAACTCCCAAGAAACCTTACGTAAGCCTTTTCCCTACTTTATAGAAAACCATAATAAATCCTTTATATTTTATTTAAAAAAATTATAAGAATATTTAGAAAGTTCTCCAATAGGACTTAGACTAGTAGACATCATTAATTCAATTAGTATTATTTAAGTGATCTTAGTGATAGTACTAAAAAATATTTTTTCGCCTCAAATAAAAAGTTCTCAATGGTTTGGTTGTTTAGTTGTGTTCAAGTTATTATATGTTGTTGCATAGAATTATTTAGGATAACTTAGAGATAATGTAAATCCTATCATTCATGGTTATTCTAACATATAGACGGTGCAACAAGAACTCAATTTCCCAAAAATTTCTTGTTGCAGAGAAAAAATGATACATGCAAATATTGAGAGGCTCTCATGAAAAATGTTAATATTTTTCACCACATGTTGAATTTTGAGGGAGAGTTGAACTTTATGGATGTAGAATGAGGGTCTATGGTCCTTCATACAAATTCTTCTTCTACATATATTTGGGCTTACATGCATAAGGAAGAGAAAATATTATTAGGATTATATGGTTACAATGACTATAAAAATTAAGGATCTGCACTATCAACATTGGGAAGAATGTAGGATAAGTTAGAAAAAGGAAAGGGAAAAGAGAAATAAGTTGTGTGGCTTAGAACAATAGGGAAAATAAATAGATTGGAAAAAATAAGTTAATGGGGGAATAAGGAGGCTACAAGGGCATGAGAGCTAGAGGAGGCACATGTGTGTGAAATGCAAGATTAAGATGAAATAACAAAATAAATAAAAGTGAAATATTAAGCTACACAAAATTTAAAGCTAAGATACATATGATGCACAAGTGGGTTATATGAGTTGTAAAAGTAATCTATAGAAGATTAATAAAAAAATGAGACTACATGAGACAAATACAATAGCATCGAGTTATCTCAAGATATGAAGCAACTAGCTAAGAATATTATGAGACATTTAATAATAATTACAATTATATTAATTAGAATAATTATATAGCCCAACTCCATCAAAAAATTGTAAAATTTTATGGGATTGATATATGGATAAATCAACATATAACCACTACAAGAATGTAATTTCAAACTAAATAAATATGAAAATGACTTAAAATTAACTTCCTAAGATTTAAGGTTCAACTTCAATGAATTTTCAAACAATGCAAGTGCTATCAAATAGAAAATTTATTGATTGTGAGGATGAGCTCTTTGATAATGCTAATGTATTGTAATGTATTTTCTCAAATATTTGATATGAGAATTATGGAGCCCAAATCAATTTTCTAATTTTATACCTCAATTGGAAAAAATTATCTATGTAAAATTATTCTTCATCTCAATCCCAAGTGTCACAATTTGTCAAAATTTAAAATCCTATGTTTCTCAAATGTTATTTTACTAATTTTTTAGCTTAAATGTTTAAAGTTCAAAAAGATTCAAAGTCAAAGTCATTGTGTTGTGAAAATTACGCAAGTGACATATGGACAATGAAATTTGAATATTTTTTCCTTAAGAATAAGAAGAAGGTTTATTAAATCATTTTAATGATTTAATAAAAAATATGAAGCAAAAAGAAAATGAAAAGACAAAGAATACAAAAAGGAAAAAGACAAAGAAGAAAAAGTAGAGGATAAAGACAAGATAAAGATTAAGGAAAAAAACAAAAAATAAGACAAAAGAAAAAAATGGAATCTTTATCAAATTGGAAATATTATACTCAAGTCATGTAGTAAAAGGAATTTGTTTTGAAATAAGTTAAAATGATTTTATTTAAAATAATTAAGATATTCATAAAAAAAAGGAGATAATAATATATTTTAATGATGTATTTTTATTAAAGGGGATTTGGATATTATAGAATTTGTAATAATTAGAATGAAATTTGGATGTTAATTATACAAGGTTCCATTACTCTTTTTTAAATTTTTTTATGAAAGTAGATTGTTTGGGATTTTGTGGAGAGCTTAGGAAAACTCTATAATAAATGGGTGTATTTTTTTCTAAAGAATAAAGAGGTTGGATTTATACTTGCATATATTGTAATAATGAATTGACTTTGTGATGAAGGTATGAGTGATAACTTACTTTCAAATTTTCTTCTATATTTTCTTAAAGAGAAATAAAATTCTAATGAAATTTAAAAAAATTTACTTGCATATTTTCCATGAGATCTACTAGTTTGATTTGCATAATTTGAAGGAGAGAAGAGAGTCTTTTCAGCTAGTAAATAATATTTATAGTATTTTAAAGTATAAATAAGGATGGTTTAGTGTAGATTATATTTATAGGTTTAAGTTACTATAAGGTAGCGACATTAATATAGTTAAACTTTGTAGCTACTCTAGCTTGGAGTTTAAATCATTTTAAGTTAATGATGTTGTATTTTAATCTTGGAGTTGATTTTGTTAGGATAATATATGTTTGTAGTATTCAAACTTTGTATTCCCACATTCAAGTATCAACCTTCTCTAGTATCGTTATCTATTCACATAAAGATAAAATGAACAATTACACTTTGGTGTTGCACATTAGTTTAGATTATTTTCTTATGATTATGCCTACCCATTAAAGCTTTAAGAAAATTAATACTATGAAATGATCTCTAGACCCTTGATGTATTTGTATGAACTATTTATCTACCTTTTTCACTATAATATACCCATTATTCAATAGATGTCTAGTGTCCTCAATAGGTTCAATAGATATCTAGTGTTTTTAATAGATATCTTCATTGTCTATGGGTGGTTCCTCAACCTGGCAAGGGGTGCCCTTCTTACCCTTTTTTGGTTCTAGTTTGGTCTTGGTAGGCGGTTTATTGTCTTTCTTAGTTGGTGTGTTTTTCATCTCATAGAGCCCTGCAGCAACTTTAGACTAAGCTAAGCTCGTGCCACCTTTTTTTCTTTTTGGATAGGGGTTTAGTTTTAGGATCCTCAGGGGGTTGACATGCCATAGAAGGGGTCTTTCTTTTATTCCCTAGAGAAGTGATGGAGAGAGTTTATCAGGGGATTGGTTGGAGGTTTCCTATTCCTCTATTCTAATGACTGAGATGGTTTTTGGTGGATAGAGGGTCAGGTGAAAGTGGTATAGGAAGATAATGAGACCTTGGTGCAGGGGCAATGGGGGTAGTTTGTCAGGGTTTTTGCCTGATAATTCCATATTTTCCATCACATAGCTTTCAAGATAGGAAAGTAAGAAGGGAAATCTTATGAGCATCCTGTGTCTAAGATGGTTTAACAAAGTCAAATGATAAAAATAGTAAACTTTAAACCTCCCATCAAGAGTAAAGTACTTCATTATAACCATGCAAACCTGGTCTCGCGACTTCAACAACGAGCTTCATTCAAACTCAATGTGTAATTTGGTCGGCTTTTTATTTTCACAGAAGAAGGCATGGAGGCTCTCCAAATCCTACACCTTAGTATGCTCTTTGAATTTTTGAATCATACAAGATAGGCATGTAGCTTTGGCTATGACCTCCTCATTGATTTCAAATGAGATGCCACCAATAGTAACTCTTTTTTCATTCCATGAGCTCACAAAATGTGCCAAGAGCTTCTCCTCATGCCCCTGTACGCTCTCTATTAAAAGTGCAATGGATCCTTCCACACATATGTGCTAGATGAGGGGGTCCCTTTAGAATTCTTTGCAAGATCCTGGCTCAATTCAGACCCTGTCTCCACCCATTTTCACTCTAGGGTCATAAACTTTCACTAGGGTAAACAAAAGGATTTTTTTTTAATTCCCAACGGGTAAAAAACACAACCCATTTATCACCGCAGCCATACCAAAACTACCTTTTTTCTTAGTTACTTAGCTACCTTCTTGATTATAAAGAATGATGTTTATAGAGCAATCACAAGAAAATATGATGAATTATGTTGACCACATGGTGGCTTAATGCTCTATTCAAATAAAATGTTTTAAATGGATAAAGGAGGTTGAAAGTGATGTGTGATAATATATAAGATCTCAAGTCTGAAACCACTCCAATATTCTAAAATAATTGTTAGGATGGAAAATTTTATCACAATGAGAATTTTTTTTTGTAGTAAGACTGTGACAACTAAAATATTATTGAATGCCTAAAAAAGAATTAAAGAGAATGTTTTAACTGATGTGAAATTTTTCTTACATTATATATGTTCTTCAACTAATAAATATGAATAACTACAACATGAAATTATCACATTTAACTTAATATACACAACTAATAATAAAAAATAATTATACATAATCTAATACTAATAACAATACTAACAAGAAACAATTTTAAAATGTCTAAAAAATATGTTTAAATAAAGACAATCAAACCCTTTATATAATGAAACACCTCAAAAATATTACCTTAAAAGAACAAACAAACATTAAAATACTAACCAATATTTCATTATGCTTGATAATATTTGTAATATATTTTTATCTATTTAATTCAATAAAAAAATTATGTTCCTTTTCCTTTCTTATTAAAAAATACCATATTGCTTTTGTGGATGTAAAATTGGATGTATAGTAAGGTTTAGTAGGATTGAAGGCATATAAAATGACTTTTGGCCTCTATTTTTGGCTAGTGGTTAATATTTAGATAACATGCTTTTAATATAAATTTTAGTAAATGATAGTGTCCACTAGCGAGGGGTTGGTATTATAGCATTTGAATATTGCCTTTGACGAGTTCCTAGGTGAGTGACTCATTATTAACAATCCTTCCTGCACTAAGATTTGATTGTACATATATTTGACTTATTAATAAAAAAAACTTGTATTATATGACTAGACATGATCATAGAGGGAAATTATATTTATAGTGATGTGGCCATAATTTACTTCCTTGTATGTGGAAAATCTAGATATAATCAAACATAAGACTCGAATATCACAATTTTTTAAAATCAATTTGTAAATTTTGGACCGTTTCTTTCTCATCAACAAAATATTCATGGGATTTAGAAAACACATTTTTTTTAAAATGCTTAAAATATATGTAAATAAGGAATTTGAGATAACTGTAATAGTAATTTTATAACAATTGTTTTGCTTTTTAATATAAGGATTTTTTTTTTGGCAGTCTTGGCCTTTCTGCTGTCAGGAGTGCAAGGCATGGAGGTGGAGTAGGAGGAAAAATTTGAGGCCATGGTGGATTTAGTAAAAAAGAAGAAATCAAAGTTTTTTTAAATGTTCAGTCATCAAGTTCAACGATGTAATTATAGGTTTGGCCCCTTAATGTTGTTTATATATGTATGTATGTATGTGTGTGTACACACACATTGCATATAATTTTAATTGAAGAATTTAAAAATAGTGTCATAATTTTTTTTTTGTTTGGTTTTATATTAAATTATTAATACATTAAGTATTTATTTTGTTAGAGATAGAATTATCATTATTTATCTTATTCTTTATAGTTTGAGTAATGTACTAATATATTATTTGTCACACTTCTTTCAATAGATAAAGGAGATGAAGATGGACAATCAATTTGCTCCATTTAACAACCAAATGAATATTGAACTTAAAAATTCCAATCAATTTACTCCATTTAACAATCAAATGAATATAGAACTTAAAAATTCCATCAATTTTTAACCATTACCCTTTACAATATATTTTTATTAAATAAAAGATACTTCCATTAATATTTCTTTATTCTATATATAACATTTTTTAAATACATAAGCATTCAAATATGAAAAAAGGACACCATACACTTGATATTACAACAAATATATATATACAAAACTTCTCTTCCCAATTAACTATAAAAAAATTAATTTTAAAATATAAAAACATAATTTGATGTCATATTCTTTCTCCTTAATACATTTTTTTTTTCCCTCTTTTCATTATATTAAACTTACACTAATGTTTTCTCTTCTCCTCTATTATTAAACTTTCCAGTTTTATAAGACAAATATTAACCGACCGTAAACATTAATATCATTATGATTATGAATTGATAGAAAAAAAGGAAAGAGAAAGACTGGTTGCTTAAGCACATGAAAGGTCGTATATAATTATTAGTAAAGACATTGAAAAGGTTATGATTCTTTAAATTTAATGTTTAAAAATTCCTTATTTTTGACTTTGTGAACATAGAAAGCAAAGGCATAAGAATCCCTCTAACGTCCACGTGCCTGTGAATACTGAAGCATTATTCGTGTTGTCTGCCATAATAGGTTAAAGCTTTGTGGGTTCCACAGTTATTTTTACCGCTTAAAAGGGTTAGCATTGCATCCACCATGACCTATGATAAGCTACGTGGAGATCCCTATCAACTTTTTAATGGAGAAAGAGAGAAAGTGATTCCACATACACATCACGCTTATGGAATTTGATAGATGCAAAGTGACTTTTATACAAAGCTTTATCATAGACACCAACTTTATTATATTTAGAAAGTGGTCTAGCATACATAGTTGAACTTATTTGATTGAAAGTTGTGGATTGACAAGTGTAAATGTTTTTAATTATTTTTGGGTATCATTTGTAGTAATCAAGAGAGAACATATTTGGTATTTTTTTTTAAGATAATCAAAGGATTTTGATTAATAGTTAAGAGATGAGGGGTTTTTTTATTTGAGGATTAGGGGGTGTCCACTTCAAGTATTCAGGTACATAGGCAATTCGACTTCTACGAGAAAGAGTTAAGGATTTAAGAGCATCCACTATATAATTTTTATCAAGACATAGTGTTAATTTCATCCCTTATGATATCAAGTCAATATGTTTGGCAAATTTTGATTACTATTCAGTTAATTATGAGCCAATCAATCTATTTGTCGATACACACAAAATGATCAAGTCGTCTATTTTATCATGGCCTCATGAAAACAAAATGAAGTCTCAAATGTGGATCATTATAGTATTTATGACGAGGGAGCAAACCCGAGACACAGTAAAACACTCACAGAATAGAGAATAATCTTTTATTCAATATTATGAAATTCTTACATGCAGAGGATCACAAATCCTCGAGCTCTGTGATACATGCAAATTACAGAAGTTCAGAAAATTACAGAATTACATAAAATCCCTTTTTCACAACATGCGAACTCTTTCCCCAAAAAGTTTCTCAAAAATCAGAAATTAGCCCCTAAATAGCCCCTTTTCAGTTTGGAGCCAAAAATAACATTTGAGATAAGATTTTGGAAATTTGGCGCCAAAAAGTATAATTTGAAATTCAAAAACTAAGTCCTAATTCAAAAATTGGCAATTTTCCAAAAATCGGCCAACTTCCAAAAGCCATAACTTTTGATCTGGGACTCCGTTTTTTGAACCATTTGCACCGTCAGAAAGGTCTCAGAGTGAAAAACGCACTAAGAACCAACACCATTGGTTCAAACGATTTTTGGGCCCATACGGGACCGTTTAGTGCCTCAAATTGGACTCGGAAGGTTTTTCAGGGCAAAAAGCAAAAATCAGAACTTGAATAACTTTCAAACCGTGATTGATCTTGATCTAATTCTTTCGCCAAAGTGCTTATTTTTCCATCATGAACCTTCCCATAAATTTTTGTCTTCCCACGCCTTAAAATTCCCACTTGCTAAAAATAGCAATTGAGCAGAAAAAGCAGAAAAGCAGTTCTAAAAGTTGGAAACACTTAATCATCGAAAAGGGTATCCAGAAAAGCAAAAACATCTACAAAAATAAAACAACAGGAACAAAAATGGAAAGCATATTTTTGGGTGATGCAAGATTGCCCTCACACCATTGGATGCTCCTGCATTAGACACCCAGGGTAATTTGAGAAGTGACCCCGTCACATCTCTGATGGTTGAGGAAAACCCAAACGGTCAACCTTTTCCTTAGACAACCAAGAAGAATCTTCCACAGGACTTCCTTTCCATTTTACCAGATATTCTTCATACTGCATGTTTCTGGTACTCCTTCCCACACGGCTATCTAGGATTTCTTCAATCTCCTCCTTCTCTGAAGTAGGTACTGGAATGCCAAACTATTCCATTGTTGGTGTTTCCTCTGCACCACCTTCATGATACTCTGTCAAATCTAAAATATTGAACACAAGGGAAATGTTGAATCCATCCAGCAAGTCTACCTCATATGCATTCCCTGAATCATGCCTCTTCAAAATTTTATAGGGACCGAACTTCTTCATCTTTAGTTTGTTATACGTTCCCACTGGAAACCTTTCTTTCCTCAATTGGACCATCACTTCATCACCAATTTGAAACTCCTTATACCTACTCTTATGATCTGCCTTAGCCTTATACTGCATATTCATCTTGTTAATATGTTCTCTTACCTTCTCATGTATATGCTTGATGTGCTCTGCAAAGTCTTCGGCTTCGGCACTTGTCTTCTTCTCTTGGTCCATCTTCCTCAATTCTAGAGTGGTCCTAGGACTACCTCCATACACAATCTGGAATGGTGATCTACCAGTGCTTCTATTGACAGAATTGTAGTAAGAAAATTCACCCTAGGGTAAGATCAAGTCCCATCCCTTGGGTTTATCTCCCACCAAGCATCTCAGTAGGTTACCCAGACTTTTGTTCACAACCTCAATCTGCCCATCAGTTTGTGGATGGTGTGCAAAACTGAACTTCAACTCTGTTTTCAACTTTTTCCACAAGGTCCTCCAAAAGTATCCCACAAACTTGGTATCATAATCTGAGACTATACTCTTTGGCAGACCATGTAGTCTCACCACTTCTCTGAAGAACAAGTCAGAAATTTGGACTGCATCATGGGTCTTCTAGCATAGGATGAAATGTGTCATCTTCGAAAACCTGTCCACTACCACAAATACTGAATCATTCCCTTTTTGTGTCCTTGGAAAACCAAGAACAAAGTCTATACTTATATCCTCCCACAGCCTCTTTGGTACAGGTAAGGGCTGATACAACCCAATATTCTGGCTCACTCCTTTAGCCATCTGACATACCCTGCAACTCTGCACAAACTTCTTCACATCTTGTGATAACTGAGGCCAATAATAATGTTCACTGATAATGGAAATGGTCTTATCTCGACCAAAATGTCCTTCCATTCCTCCACTGTGCTTCTCCTTTATCAGGTTCTCACTCATGGAACTCCTTGGAATACACAATTGACTTCCCTTAAACAACATGCCATCCTGGATTATGAAATCCAGCCACTTTGTCCTATCAACTGTAACAGGCTCTTTGCAAGCTTTCCAAGCTTCTACAAAATCGGGATCTTCAGGATACAATGGCTTGAGTTCATTGAACCCAACCACTTCAATTTGCATCTTTGTCAACAATGTTTGCCTCCTACTTAAGGCATCTGCAACCCTATTCGACTTGCCATTCCTATGCTTTAAAAAAAAGGTATAAAGTTCTACAAAAATTCTACCCATTTCATATGCCTCTGGTTCAATTTTCCCTGACTACTTAGGTACTGCAATGCTTGATGATCAGTAAACAAAACAAACTCCTTTGGCAACAGATAATGTCTCCATTTCTTTAATGCTTGAACTATTGCATAAAATTCCTGATCATATATAGAATACTTTCTCTTTGCATCATTTAAATTTTCACTGAAATAGGTAATGGGCTTACCTTCTTGGCTCATCATTGCTCCAATGGCACAACCACTGGCATCACAATCCACCTAAAACACCTTATTGAAATCTAGGAGGGCTAAAACTAGTTTCTCTATCACCTTTTGCTTCAACAGATCAAATCTCTTCGCTACTCTAGTGCTCCACTTGAACTCTTTTCTATCCCCTCTCATTGTTTCAGTCAAGGGTGCACAAATACTACTAAAGTTTCTAATGAACTTTCTGTAAAAACTGGCCAAACCATGGAAAGATCTCACCTCAGTAACATTTCTTGGGGTAGGCCATTCTAGAATAGCCTTCACCTTCTCTGGGTCCATCTTAAGACCTTCTGCCGAGAAAACAAACCCCAAGTACACTAACTCCTTCACAAAACTACACTTTTTCAAATTTATCAATAGTTTCTCCTCTCTCAACTTCTCAAAAACCCTAAGAATATGCATTAAATGCTCATCCAAGGTCTTATTGAAAATCAAAATATCATCTAAATACACAATGACAAAACTTCCCAAAAACTCTTTCAGTACCTCATTCATGAGTTGCATGAACGTGCTCGGTGCATTGGTTAGCCCAAAAGGCGTGACTAACCACTTGTACAGGCCCTCTTTGGTCTTGAAGGCGGTATTCCATTCATCTCCCTCACGAATCTGGATCTAGTGATATCTGCTCTTCAGATCAATCTTTGTGAAGTATTGTGCTCCACTCAAACAATCCATCAGGTCATCCATCCTTGGCAAGGGAAATTTGTACTTGATTGTTATCTTATTTATGGCTTGGGAGTCTATACACATCCTCCACTCCCCATCCTTATTTGGTGCTAGTATTGCAGGTACAACACATGGGCTTAGACTCTCTCAAATCAAACCCTTCCTCAACAACTCCTAAACTTGTCGGTTCAACTCATTTTCTACAGGAGTCATTCTGTGAGCTACCTTATTTGGCAAACTAGCTCCAGGGATCAAGTCAATCTGAAGACTGATCTTCCTCATTGGTTATAAACCCTCAGGTACGTTATCAGAAATAATCTCCCGAAACTCATTCAATAACCCAAAAACTTCTACTGGTACCTCATCACTATCTTCCTTATCCATTCTAGGAATCAATGCATAACACATACGCTCATGCTTCATGCCTTCTAAAAATTTCCTTCCATCAACAAAACAAATTCTAGCACTACTGCATATCTTTTCTTCGTCCTTCTTCAGGGGTTTCAACTTATGGCAGACTTCATCCTTCATCAGGGAATAAGTGTTTGCATGGCCATCATGTATAGCTCGCCTATCAAACTACCATGGCCTCCCCAACAACATGTGACATGCATCCATGGGGATGATATCACAAAGTACCTCATCACGATAGCTTCCGATCTTGAACTTCACCAGGAATTGTTCATTGACCAAAACTTTCTGGTCTTTCTACAACCAGGCAATCTGATATGGGTGTGGATGCCTTTGCCTTTTCATCTTCAACTTCGTAACCATCTCGTCTAACTCCAGATTATTAGTGCTCCCACTGTCAATAATGACATCACAGCATTTGTCTTCACACTTGCACCTTGTGTGGAACAGATTCTTCCTCTATTCTAGCTCTTTCTCTTTAGTCACTAGGGGTCTTCTAACCACTAGGACTTCTCCCCTTTCAACATCATCTAAATGCTTGGATTGAGCCTCCTCATCTGCATGTGCAACCCTTCCATGACCTTTTGGCCTTTTGTCTATCCTTCCTTGGTGTTGTGGACATTCATAGGCTCGATGCCCTTCTTCACCACAATGGAAACAAGTTCCTCTGAAACCACCTCTTCCAGGTCCTGGCCCAGATCTTCCTCGTCCTCTACCTCTTTGATCACCACTGTTTTGATCACAAGGGTGATAGAAGTTATCATTCTTCTAGCTCCGACTGGTACCCACATCTTCATTTCTCCTTTCATCCTCATTTCGGCTTCCAGAAGATCTTCCACTTCCCCTTCCGCTTTGACCTCCTCGTCCTTTTTTCTTGCTGTCAAATCTTTTGTTCAATTTCTCCTCAACTTTCAGAGAAAACCGGTACGCATCCTCAATGGTGGTCATTCTGACCAGGCTTGACTCTTCTTGAATGCTCGGTCGTAACCCATTAAGATATCGGGCTACCTTCTCCTTGTTGGCCTCTGCATGGCCCATTCTGATGATCATTTTGTGAAAATCTTCTATGTATTCTTTCACAGATCTACTTCCTTGCTTCAACCCTTGCAATTTCTTTAGCAAATCTAACTTGTAGTCCACCGGTATGAACTGCTTCTTTAGTTTCTCGACCATGTGATCCCAACTGCTAATCTTTCCTTTTCCTCTTTGATTTCTCTCCAACTGGACCTCTTTCCACCAAATATTGGCATGGCCCTTCAGCTTCATTTTTGCAAAATTAACCCGATCTAGGTCCTCTACTTCTTCATATTCAAAATATTCTTCTAGCTCATTGATCCAGTCGATCAACTCTTCCGGGTTCAGACTTCTGGAATAACTGGGGACTTCTATTCTGGGTCTTTTTCTGATCTTCGAAATGGCCCTAATCATCAGCATTTGATCTTGATCGATCGCTTCTTCTTCCTCTTCTACATCTGTATCTTCCACCTCTTCTTCATCTTCGCTTTCTCCTCTCCTTCCTGGGTCTAACCCTCTTCTCATTTGTTCCTACAATGCATCAATTTGTCTCTAGAGAGTTCTGAAACCCTCAGCCGCAAATGGATCTCTTCCACCAGCATTTCTACCACCTCTGGCACAACCACGCCTACCAGGAATCACTCTTGGAGGCATCTTGAAGATCTTGAACCCACAACCACAGTCCTAGTGCAAACTGCCTCATGATCGGCGATCTGTTCACACACTCAAGAAAACCGGCTCTGATACCACCTGACAAGGGAGCAAACCCGAGACACAGTAAAACACTCACAGAATAAAGAATAATATTTTATTCAATATTATTAAATTATTACATGCAGAGGATCACAAATTCTCGAACTCTGTGATACATGCAAATTACAGAAGTTCAAAAAATTACAGAATAACATAAAATCCCCTTTTCGCAGCATGCAAACTCTTTCCCCAAAAAGTTTCTCAAAAATCAGAAATTATCCCTAAATAGCCCCTTTTCATTTTGGAGCCAAAACTAACATTCGAGATAATATTTTTGCAATTTGGCGCCAAAAATTACAATTTGAAATTCAAAAACTAAGTCCTAATTCGAAAATTGGCAATTTTCCAAAAATCGGCCAACTTCCAGAAGCCATACTTTTGATTTGGGACTCCATTTTTTGAACCGTTTGCACCATCGGAAAGATCTCGGAGTGAAGAACACGCTAAGAACCAGTGCCGCCAGTTTTTTGGGCTCGTACGGGACCGTTTAGTGCCTCAAACTAGACTCAAAAGGTTTTTCAGGGCAAAAAGCAGAAACTGGAACTTGAATAACTTTCAAACCGTGATTGATCTTGATCTGATTTTTTTGCCAAAGTGCTTATTTTTCCATCATGAACCTTCCCATAAATTTTTGTCTTCCCATGCCTTAAAATTCCCACCTGCTAAAAATAGTAGTTGAGCAGAAAAAGTAGAAAAGCAGTTCTGAAAGTTGGAAACTCTTAATCGACGAAAAGGGTATCCAGAAATGCAAAAACATCTACAAAAAGAAAACAACAGGAACAAAAATGGAAAGCATCTTTTTGGGTGATGCAAGTTGACCTCACACCACTGGATGCTCCTACATCAATTTATCACACCATGCTTACATTCCCTACCTCCTTGATCACTAGGATGCAACACAATAGACACTTTACTATTTGTTGTCTCATGATTAAACAATAAATGCATGACACCTTAATAATTCACACTAGAAACTTCCTAAATAATTAGACTATATATATATTAAATTCTTCAAATGCATGCATATTTTTACTAATCCAAACTAGAGATCATTTCATCATCTAATTTTACCAACATGTAATCAACACAAATAGGTCAACCTTAATTTTATTTCATAAGAATGAGTTTATTAATATTTTGATATTAATTTGTTCAATTCTTTCTTTAAACAAGTAGTCTCGTGGTTTTGAATTACACTCACACCTTAGACATGGTGCAAGGCTTAGAACTTCAAGATATCTATTATCTTGTTGTATGGTGTTTTTTTTATGCAAGTGTCACACGAGCATTAATAGAAATCTACCAAATAAATTTTATACATGGTAAGGATACATAGGAATGACTATTCAATATTACATTATACATTCATATTGGAATTGTAAATATGAGTATTAAAAATCCATTTTTTACTATAATTTTTGTCTATGATTTAGTCTTGTCTCTCCACCCAAAAAAATAGTATTGGTGAGAAATAATATCTATAGGTATCTAATTGTTAAAGATTAAATATGAAATAAATGAAACAAAAATTAAATAATTCAAATAGATAATAACACATTACATAATATATGCATGGGAATATCCTTTCAAGTAAAATATCTATATAACACCATTTTTTGTAAAATTATGTTGAGTGCACAAGACAAATGAGAGGGGAGGTCAATCAATTGTACATTAAAACATAAAAACCCTCATAAACAACCTTTAAACCCTTGTCATGCATTAGTAGAATATAAACATGAGAAACAGTAATGCAAATACATCCATACACATGAGAACACCAAATTTACATGGAAAACCCAAGAAGAGAAAAACCATGGTGAGGATTAGCTCAAAATATGAGGTAATTGCAACATCAAATACAATAGGCTCATAGTCAGAGGGCTCACTACTCAAAAGAAAGAAGGGCTCACTACCAAAGGCTCACTACCAGATTGGAAAGAAGAAAGAAAGAAGATTGCTACAATGAGAAATCCATCTCAGAGCAACAAAGAATATCCACCACTACAACTCTGCACCATCAATAACCTCCAGCTCACTACTATTAGAAACTTTAGGTACTCTACAAATGTAGACCCTCCTGCTCACTACACTGCCAGAGTCATGCCTGTATTAATCTCACACTTTATATCTCTACATCTGATTAAATTCGCATCTCAACACATCCTCACATATACACACAATTATCCAACAATTCACCTTTCCTTTATACCATTCACAACCTTAGAAACATCTTTCAAGTTCGGTTATGCACCTCAAACATGCCAATTCAAATTAGGTCAACACCAAAACATTCTTGTGGTGGGGAGGACTGAAGGTAGACCACATCACACCTTAACTCAGACCTAAATCTACATATACATGCCATGCCATGCTTCCACAAACACAAAAGCATATTCGTAAATAGTGTAAACACCCAGGGTCAATCAAAACTATGTTAACACCATTAAACATTTAAGTAATTAAAAAAATCAAAAGATGACTCATAGTTGAAAGGTGGAAAATTGTATGCTTTTCTAGGGTTTAGGACCTAGAATGACAACCTTCACTCTCTCTCATTCAAGAATAAACCCTAGATATCTCAATGCAAAGGAGAAAGAGATCTTGCAAAAGGGTTGTCCTAGAGGTTGAATGTAAACTAATGAGGGGTTTACCACCAAGCTAGGGCTTGAAAAAATGTATGAAATGCAAGATCTAATGATTGAACCCAATGATGCAAGAAACTTCACTAAATGAACTATAAATGCAAATAAATCAAAACTAAGAGCTGTAAAATTAGAAGTGTGCACCTAGAAACTTATAGAGACTTGAATGGAGACTGGAAATATTGAATAACCTAAAATTTAGGCCTACTGGGACTCATTCGCCAATCTGGGTGAATCAGTCCCAGATCAAGGTTTTTGCATAGGAACATGTTTCTTGGAAAAGGGTATCTGAAACTCCAAAATCTCAAAATTGACCTAAACTAGGACTCATTCGCCAATCTGGGTGAATGAGTCCAGTTAGGGTTTTCTAGAATTTCAAATTTTGAGTTTTGTCTTCAATTTCTACTCTTTCGGTTCCACTTTGTCTCTAAATTTGAAACTACTAATTTTAGACCTATAGGTGACTTTTTGTGAAGATAGTAACCTTGCAAGTAAGAGGAAAACTCTAACAACTTTCTCCAAGATTGTAACCCAATATTCAATGATCCTTCATACTCCAAGACACCTAGATCTTCAATTACACATGTAAAGAGAAGAAAACTTGCTGATTGTTAGTGAATAGGGGTTTGCCTTGGTCAAACCCCTTGTAGGTAATTAAAAAAATTGATGAGATAGTGAAATGAAGGCATGAAACATGAAACAAAGAACATGAATCATGGACAATAATACCTTGAATTATTTCTTGTAAATCTCCAACTCAACATGAAATGGCCATGAAGGATGTAGATCTTGATCTTGACAATAGATGTAGAACAATGCTTGATCTTTGGATCTTCAATGCTACATCACAACACTAGCTCAATAACATGGTTGATGTTTGACATCCTTGACATGATGATGGATCTTGAATTGTTGCAAGGGTAAGTGCACCAAGATGGTTCCCAAAAAGGGGGCTTAAGTGGCCATTTTTTTTCTGAAATCAAGAAATGCTAACCTTGGACATGAAATTGAGGATAGTTACACTCAAAATTTTGAGATGGAACAAAAAAAAGGATAGAAGTGCTCTGAGTCTAATTTTTAAACTACTAATTTATTTTGAAAATGGTTGAGATTAAGGGGTTCAACAAAGGGATGTACACAAATTGGTGTTGTTTTTGTCAGAAAAACATAACATAGCAACTCTTGTATGACCTGAGCATGGTGACCCTTTTTTTAGTATTTTTAAAATCACTACAGTCAGAAGTTAGCTAATAGTATCTAGTTGGTGCACAATTTTTCTGATAGTTTTTTAATGAATATTTGATTTTTTACTAATTTTCTAAGTGGGCACTTCCTAAAAAGCAGAATTTTGGCGTGCTCCCCCTACAAATTTTGGAAAGTAATAGATTTTTATAAATTTAAAATTTGTAGAATGGAGTCTAGCTTCTAAAAATGTAATTTATTTGAAATTTTGATGAATGGTTAATTTATAACAAAAAAAAAAACCAAACACTGCTTTTTGAAAAAAAATAGACATACAAACAAAATAAATTATGGATGAAATCCCTCACATTGTTACAAAGTGAAAAAAATTATATCGTTGGAAAGCTAAGAGAGAACTTAACATTACCCATGTGTTTGATTTCGTTGATATTGAACCAAATGCAATCCTGACAGTGAGCATGAACTCGATTATGTGAAAAATTATAGAATTTGCAAAAAATACGTCTCTGGTGGTTGGGAATGCCCTCCAAACCTTTGGGTTGGTATTCCAAGGCAAATACCAAAGCCAAGGCTTGAGGATTCCCAAAGCAAAATATAACGCGAGAGCAGTATAACGCGAGCACATTATTTACTAGTTTTCACTTTTTCTTCTCTATGGAACATTTTTAACAACAAATAACGTGCTCACATTATTTATTCCTTTAGTTAAATGTCATTTTTTTAAATGTTTTTTCATATGTTTGTATGTATATGTATGCTGGTGTGTCACATATGTATGCATGCATGTATGTATTCCTATATGTATGTATTTATGCTTATGGGAGAGAGGGCGAGAGAGGGTGGGAGTGGGAGAGAGTGTGGGAGGGTGGGAGAGTGGGGGAGGGTGGTAGAGAGTGGTAGAAAGTGGGAGAGAGTGTGGGAGAGTGGGAGAGAGTGTGAGAGAGTGGGAGTTAGGTGGAAGGGAGGGAGGAGAGAGTGGAAGAGAGTGGGAGAGAGTTGGAGAGTGTGCGAGAAGGTTTAGGGTGTGAGGGCATGGGAGAGAGTGGGAGAGAGAGGGAGGAAGAGAATGGGAGAGTGTGGTAGAGTGGGAGATAGGG